>KZ308299.1:1486236-1582370 GCA_000376725.2 Ladona fulva | reverse complement strand
TACGGGAGGTTTTTGGAGGGTTTTTCCTCCCGTCCTAGGGCGAATGCCAGGCAATCCTATTTTTTCATGTAATGTTCCCCCTCCAACGCTGCCACCTGGCCAGAAGGCCAAATTGCAGTGTAAATTTAAATAAATAAATAAATCCATCCCTGGTGAGCTTCTACTAGCTTTTTACGTTAGTCATTTCTGTCTCTTCGAGCTCCTTAATTAAGATTTCTCTCACTAATTCCCTTTTCTATTTCTCTAAACACCTTTTTCCGGGTTTTTCATGTAGCTTTATCAAAATTTTCGGAGATCGGTGTTTTTCGGCCAACAGCTTTTTAGCAGCCTTGGAGAGGCTGACATTGCCAACATTTCCGTTAATACCAGAATTTCCTTACTTTTTCTCGTTCCATTATAATCGTTTAATAAATACCAACAGGTCTTGCAAAATATAATCTAGTTACCGATATCATGTTTTTCATATTGATGCCGTTGCCTCCAAATGAATTCTCTAATGGAGAAGAAGAAAGGTTAATTACACCTCATTTTCGAGCGGAAGAACACGTCCTAAGCCTCCAATTATGCACATTTGTACTCAAATGGAAACTTGGCTAATGGTTGTAGAATAAGACGAAAAGAGTTCCGGCTGAACAGAAAGTCTCATTTATCAAGTTTCATTATTCAAAGTCACTAAAACTATTACTGGAAGGAGAACTGGAATGAGAATGCTTATAATGAAAATGTAATTATGAGCTGAACCGATTACTGCATTATATACTATTGGCCACTTTCTTATTAAATATATTTTTTTCTATATAGGCACGGAAATAAAGTTTTATCGTCTTTCAACAAGAGCGCTCTAATATTATGAACAAAGTTCTTTTTAGGGAAGGCGATTCCTTACTGAGAGGGACGGTTCCTTGATATCCAACGACTGAAAACTGCGCTAAAATGACAAACTTTGACAGAAACATTCTAAATTAGAACTGAAAGTGTTTTGGCAGCAGAAAATAGAATCCTGAGGAATCCGATTCTAGAAAGCGAAGACTGTTCGGCGATAGGTATACACAGATATTCCACATACAGAAAACCCTAAAGAAAAGGTTAAAGACTTCTGCTCGAGTCCAAACAAGACTAATAGGATCCGTAGCCGAAAAAAACGCCGGAGGAATCGGTAAATGTATTTATTGGCACGGATTTAATAGCTTAGTCAGAAATCATTATGTTTTAATTACCGATTTTTTTACAGATGTAGGTTTTCGTCTCGCCGCGGGCGCTCGAAATTCTTCGCCCGGCCGCTGCCTCCCCACCGCCCGCTCATTGAAATCCTTCCGCCGCCTTAACAGACGATGTAAAACTCCCGCCTAACAACTCGTTTTCATACGCCGACTCACCCCTTGCCGACCTGTTACGCGCCGCAGAGACACTGACATAATGACGATGCGATGCTTTTACCGGCGAATATCCCATTTCTCTCACGAGTTGCCCCGCACGATTAAACATTCGGATGAAAAAAGTGCGGATGAGGTCAGACACGAGGATTGTCAAATGGCGCTCACGATTGCGACTGCTTGGCTTCGAATGCGCCCTCCGACGCCTTGCGGAGGCGAGCATCACGGCCATGGGGCCAATATAGCAATTACGGAAGTAATGTGCCTCCCAGTCCACTCTCCCTCATTTTCCCTCTCTCTTCATATCGCCTACCACTCCGCGGGAAAGGTTCCTCTAATTGGAGCCGCCGAACCGGACTCTGTGGGTCCAGGAGAAGGAGTCAAGTCCGACTTGTATACGCTGCAGATGGGGCCAGTCCAGTCCGAAAAACCAACGCGTTCCGAAGGGTTTTGAATACGAAATCGTACTAAAAGATCTACTGTCGGTGCGTCCGATAATGATGCTGGTACCGAAAGGTTTGATGCTGCGATAAATTACTGAGAGAACTGGAGGTACTCTTTCTAATTCTTGATTCTGATTTCGGTTCGGGATTTGCATGAAACAAAATGGCGTAAACATCAGGGCCGGTTCTAGGTGGTAAGCAGAGATAGGAAAGCATAGGGGTGCTCCCGAGGTAAAGGGGCCCTGAGTGTTTTCTTAACAATCGGTGAAGAGAGATGGAGTTGAGGGAGTCTTCGTATAATTTCTAGATAGACTAGTGTACCTAGATAGACGTACATCGCTAGTCTACCTAGTAATTAGAGTCGCTATATACTACGGTGAGTAAGACTGTAAGTTATTGGACCCGGGCGTTATGTTGGACAGTTTTGGATATTTACGTCTAGCGATCGATAGGAAGCTCATGGACATTCAATCAGATTGAAAATGGAATTACAATCGGCAGTTCCTGCTTTCGTAGATTCCCCTCAATCGACTGTGATATTGTCGCTCATCAACGGTCATTCCCAATCATGGCCGTCTTAACGCATCGGCACACATGGGCATTGCCGGGGACTTCTCCGTAATTAGCAATTTTATTATAGTTTCCGGATATTTGCGTAAATACTTAGTTTCTCCGGATTAAACTATTAATTGACTAACAACAATGTAGCAATTAAACCACAATAATATTAGGTTTTTTAACACGAAAACTTACATTCATTAACTCTATGAAAGAGGGTGCACCAGTTGGAGAAGGCAATTGGAGGAATGTAGATTCTTATGTGGTACTATTACAAAAATTAGATAAAATTTCAGCTAGAAAAGGCACATAATTCTTCCGACAGGTGATGCTATTTACTTAGGATGTGCTTACACACTCAGCAACCCTGTCTTTCAACACGTACTACACGAGTCTTATAGCTTCAAGGCATGAAAGCAACGCAAGAGATTGGTCACCCCATCTACCGTACGTTAACTTCCGAATAAAGAAACTACTGATGCAAGCTGTTTCTCCGATGCCCATAAGTGAATCACTCAATGGATATCTAGTTGCAGTTAACATTCCTGAATCGGTTAACGAATTCTCGACGTGGAGGTTTTCAACATGATGATCAAAGAAATTAATAAAACGTGTTTTCCTTTTGGTTCGATATCTTGGCTAATGATTTTCCGAGGAATATGAGGGTTTAAGGAGAAAAAACACATGGAAAGATGTTGAAGGACAATAGGCGGTCACCGAAGTTACTGAACGGAACCAACAAAAACGGTTTCTGGAACACTGAAAAAGATTTCCGGGCTCGACTCGACTGATAATTTGGCAAAAGGATACGTAGGTAAACAAAAAGCAAGAAAGAAATACATTGGAGTCAAACAATTTTGAATTAATGCCATGAGATGAAGAAAAAGTTACATCTGGGACGGACACACTTCATATAGCAGACTGTCTGCGGGAAAAAGATTTACCAGACATTTATTTTACCCAAAATAGTTTCCCTTTTACATCTTCACACTGCTAATAGACTCATGCTTAACTCTGCAAGCTTCCAGAAATTTATTTGTGGAAAATACTTATATATGCAGCAAATCGATATTTAGGAAAGCAAGACAAGACCTAGAGACGATCCTACTGTAAGTTAAGTTTACATCTTTTGTCTCTAAGGAATATTCAAGTCTCCAAAAATGGCAAAGTCTTTCAATAAAAGACTAACTTATAAACAATGAACATAATATGTATCCTATAATCGTGTTATCAATAACCAGTAGAACGAATATCATTGCAGAAACTACCGAAAATAATTTTAATACGATTTTTGGAGTACTTTATCTACGCATGAGAAATAAATTAAACAAAAATAAAGGTCAAAAGAAAACCAAAAGCTGTAAAAACTTAAGACAGATCTTATTTGAAAAACTTATGCCCCGTTTTATAATGTATACTTAAAATGGACTGTAATTTAAGTTCACTTTGGGGCTCAATATTGTATTGCTTTGCTAAAACTAAAGTGAAAATCATAAATAATATCCATGCAAATCCATCACGTATACAGGAACTACAATGTTCCCTTCAAATGTCACAAAACATTATAAAACCTAGCCCTGAACGTTAGTTTAAGTTCATTTTAGGTATATATAATAAAAAGTCATTCATTATCAATAAACTTAGAATCTTTTACTCCATTTCAAAGCGCTTAGATTACCAACATGGTGATCGATCCAAAACTTACCAAACTCTGGAAAAAATCAGTAGTTTAACCCTATAAAAAGCAATGCAATAGGAAATTTACTTATAGCGCCAATTCGTACCAGCTTCCGTTCACTGCATGGAGAAATCTGTATCATATAAGGAACATATCTCATGGAAATGAGAATAAATTTTCCTTCAACGCAGATCCTCGTTTTTTCTAACCAAATAAGGCACTAAGAGACTTCAAAGGACGTATTTTGAAACAGCGCTAGTAGAAAATATTTCCGTTTACGGTCTGCAGTGCAATTTAGAGGAAACGCGTTATAGTTCCAGTGGTTGTATCCGAACCGTTAATGTAAATAAATGAATTATCATACCAACATAATGGCGGTGTAATCGGTGAAACCGCGCAAATCGCGAGAAATTAAATTGAATTAATGAGATTCTGAAATATTCACGAGAGAGACTTGTTTGTCGAATTTAACCTATATCCATTCCAATAGGAGAAATTAAGCTCCTCTTAATATCTTACATTATTTTATTCATTTTAAGCTCCATCTCTTTCGGCCTTCAACAAATAAAAATTAACTTTCTAAATGGTTTGAAACCGCGGCATTTCAATGCAGAATGGAGATACCAATTCAGAAGAAGATAAGGGTAGACACCCTTTCCATTTTACGCGAACTTCGTCATCTTAATTTGTATCACTTCGGGGTATCTGCCGCTACGATCTACGATTTCTTCTCTGACGGAGTATCTTACAAAAACAAGCCAATCAAAGATTACTAGACATTCGTAAAGAAAACAGAACAACACTATAACTTGTTTAACAGCATTTTAGGCGCTGTAAATTTGTATCTCTATCTCTTAAGAAATCAAAGTAATTAGTGTCATTATTGCTTAAGAAGTTCTTATCGTTCCATTAAGTCTGTGAATACATTTTCAGTCTAATATTTAATTCCTTAGCAGACATGCAAAAGGAAGTCCGCTACTTGATAACTAACCGCTTAGCATGAAGATAAAATGAAAGCCCATTTCATGGAATTCCGACACCCAAATAAGCTTTTTTGGGGGACGAATTTAGCATATGAATATACAAATTAGGAAGATAGGAGAAAACCTGCAAAGCAACTTCGCTAGCTTGTGCTTGAGTAGTCCTTATTGAGTGATTTTGGTGACTGAATATATTTACTGCATTTCATTAGTATTTGATATATTGCGACGTTTTTTGGGACATGAATATTTCTCGAAAGAAAATGAGCTTTAGGGCCCGTTCTGCCAGTATGATAACACATGTGTTTTGATTTCGAGAATAGGTATCAAGCAAGATTATTAGAATTTGATTAAGAGTACAGAACAAAGAAGATAGTGAATGGAAGAGTAGTATCTGTGCAATTGTATTGAGATATTAGGATACCATTCTCCGACTAGTAGAGTTTTAGCGACAACTATCAGAAAGATGTTACTGTTTCAGCAATGTCTCGCCGATGAAATCTATCAATACGGTATGAAGCTAGATTATGGAATCGTTTCTAGGTTAGTCCTTCCCGATCTGTATTCCTCTACGACATAATATGTTACCTCAAACACGGCGGCACACTAAACATTAAGTTTCGATTTGGATTCGTATGGACCTCGATTCAAAATCTGGAGTGAGCAGTATTATTCCGTCATTAGAAATTTCAATTAACTGCAAAATAATTGGAAAGGTAAAGCAAATATGTGATAAAAAATTAGATTTTTAAATAATGCTAGTTAAGTTTATGATCGTAGTTTCAGCTAATTAGGCTTCATTTAGCGAACATTTTTAGAATGATAAACGCAAGTACATATTTTTTGACAAGTGGAGGTCGAGAGGAGTTCACGTACGGCAGAAGCTGTTCCCGCATCCCATATGCTCGTACTTAAAAGGATTGTTGGGTCACTATTCATGTAATAAGTGTCTCGTATCAATAATTTTGTATTTACTTAAATATCTTTTTAGGTGTGGCGATTCTTAATAGTTTCCAGTTTATGCTTTTCCCAATATCTACAGATATTATTTTAAAGTTTATTATTTTGAATTCGTCCTAATAAGGCAGCATCACTGTATGCGAATCCATTGAACCAATAATTACACAGATAGAGAGAGGGTCGACAAAATTCTTGAGCGGTACATTCCGAGGAAAAATTCAATAACTCATGGAGGTATCTGAAACGCATTCGAGAATGCCACGGTCCCTGCCTCCCGGTAGCTACGGACGCGGTTTCAGTCATCCCCCGAACAGTTTCGGATGAGAGACGCTACCTCTCGCATCATCCCTTGGGGAACGATGGACGACACATCCTACGTTCAAGGTCGAGAAGCATCCACAATTCTAAAGGGCCTCCCTCCCACTCACGGATAAAAGCTGCGTGCGAGCGGTTACACAGTTTCAAGGAGTTCTTTGAAAGCGGTGCCGTTCCTTGCCGATCTTTTGGGCCGGCGCGAGGAGCACCGTGACAATGCACCGCTTTCCGCCGAAGTGAATTTTCCGAAATTCAAATGAACGAGGCTTCCCTGAAAGGGACAGCTGCTGCGGCGGCGATTTGTCTCGGGAGGTGAGTCTATCTGCCGCTGGAATGGGATTTGGGCAACTATTACGAAGCGGAAATTTGGGTCGGGAACGTATGCAAAGGAAGGTTCGAAGGCCACGGACGGTGAATGGAAAGATTCTGGAATCGAAACCGGATCGTGAGTGTAGAAGTTTATCGAGATAAAAGATTTAACCCTACAAAGGCGGGGAAACACCCCGTGGCTGCTAGGGTTGGCTGGATTCTGTTCTAAATCTCTCCTGGATTTTTGTAACTGTCAGTCACCACCTTTACCTGCGCTCGGTGGATTTTCAGGGAAGAAACACAAATGCGCGTCGGTAAAAAACGACTACATGGAAAACCACTATGCACACCAGCACTTTGCTACAACACTTCCACCTATTTAGAAAAGACCCGTTTAGTCTAAACGAACCAAATTCTGAGTTTTCGATAATTGCTGCTTGAATAGAGGATTTCAGCACTCACTACCGGCGACGTGAAAATACCAAGAGTACACGTGCATGACCAGGACACCGTAAACTTTCGCGCATGCGCATTGACGGAGAGGTTTACGGAAAATATCGGTTAACCGCTAAGCGCCCGCTGAAACTTTCTAATTAAAGTCTCAATACGTTGCCATTCTTTTGTTTTTAATTATTCCAGAAAATTTTTACGGATATCGATACCGGAGGCAATTATAAAAAGAGATGAAAAAGTTATCAGTGCAGGTAAAGAAGGATGTAATTAACCTTACTCATAATTAAGTTTGCAAAATGCAGATTAAGTGCGACGTGACCCATGCATGGGTCACGGATGTAAGATTCTTACACATAACGGGATGGCAAGGAGATCCTTAACGAGCGTTAATCTGCGTGAAATATTGTGGATGTCAGCTTTAATAATTTTAATTTTAATTACTTTAAGATTCAGATTAATTACTTGCAACTCTGCCTATGGCTAACTTTTTCATTTTCCAGGAGTGCAATTTTGTTATTTAGTTCGTATAGTTGATTCTGCAGCTTAAAAGTTTTGCTTCTAATGTTTTCCTACTTCTGGAAAGATATCTTGAGGTCCTAGCCAACAAAATAACAGCATATATTCTTCCAATTATGAATTTCCGTGTATATATAGGGCTGAACATCTTTGGCTTCTCGAATAAGGTAAGGCATTAGTTATTATTCAACTATTTAACTTTTAACTATTATTAGTTACTATTTATAAATTCTGCACAATATTCTTTTCTATAAATAGCAGATAGAACAAGGAAACTGAATCATTAGAAAATGAAAAGACAATAAAACAGCTACAGCACGGTTCTGGAAGTCTTCATGACCTCGGGGATCTTTAGTGCACAAGGAGTTGACAATCAACCTTTAAGTTTCTTTTGAGAGGCCATTAACTCCACCTACAAATGGTCTATAAAGACCCAAGTAGATATGTCATCATCAATTTCTTCTCAGGATAAACTCATAGAGTTTTTCGCAAGGTATGGTGGCGCCATGTTATTGTAATGAATGTTGCTGCTGGAAATGATGGGTTTCACCTCGAAACTACTTCAACAACCTTCTAAAATCTTTCGAATGATCTCAGAGGTCCGCGAGACAAATTTGCGGGAAATTTTCCAAAATTCGTTCTAACTCCTTTTTACGCTTTTTCGGTAACGTTAGGTGAAATAAATAGTTACGTACCAATTTATAACTATCTTCCTTTTAAAACCTTACCGCAGCGATCTTAAACAGGATATTATTATTTGCAAAACTCAACTGACAGTCACTGCAAAAAGATCACAGAGTGAAACTTTTCAGCTGATTGCAGCTGAATAAGGAAAATCAAATTGATGATAAATGCTAACTCGGTTATAAGTGCTGTCGTCAACTTATGCGATGGAAACGTTAGATCATACATTAGTAAGTAATGATATATATTTTAACTTTGACCTGCGATCAAAAGTCGGACGTAAGTTGAATCGGTCTTTTAAAATTTACTTTCCCAGAATTTCCAAGATTCATTGACTTACGCAGCCTTGAGATCGCCTCTGTGATAAAAGGGTTTCTAATTGATTAAACATTAATCTACCCAAGTTCCTGGAATACACAGCTGCTTTCTTCTCACACGACGAACATTTTCTAGCCAGGAACCTCTTCTATTCTCCTTTAGAATACGCGAACTTAAGTTCTAAAAGAACTTCTGAGCAATATAAATTAACGATCCTGCCCCGCGTTACGCCCCTTATCTAAATCAGCGACCAGTCCGCGCACCGGCAACTCCTGGGAATTGGAACATGCTAAACGAGAGAATGACAGACATCTCGATCGTTCCATTTCTCGAATAAGAAAACATTTACCAGGCTTTCGCTGATTAACTCGATTACGAACGAGGCAATCGATTCACTTTTGTCGCAAAAATGCATAAAAAGCGAGATAATGGGAAGAAAAAAGCACCGAACGATATGCGAGAGCTAGCGCTACAGGCCTGCCTTCATTCCCACCGCTAATGGCGCAATTTCAGAAGACCATTGATGATTGACGGCGTCATTTGGAACGAGAAACTGCTCAGCTATCAGTCACCAAGTGATGGCGAAACGTAGAGCATTCAAAGCACATTTCAATGTTCAACTTTCTATCTTTTAGTGAGGGAAAAACTCGTGGCGGTGGATGCTAATAACGTGGGAGTTAAGGGCTGAAAAATCTATGAATTTACTTAAAAGAGTACGATTGATTCTTTGGTTTGAATTCCAGAGTACTGCTCGGTCTAACACGTGAGGAGCGATTGCAGAATCTATCCACAAAGACTGGGAGATATCGAAGCCGCTCAGAGTGGCTATTATGCCAGTTATGTTTAACATAGTTAATTAGTGGATTACTTTGTGGACGATAGTCCATCAATGCAAGAAATTTAAGGACTAAAAAAGTCACAATGATGAAATTCTGTGAGGTTATAATAGAAAAATATTGGAAGATCCATATCTTATATGACGATAATTATTCCGTAATATGACATCAATAAATAAGAGATATTGTGGAATTGACATCAGGTCTATAACCCTTTAAAATTTCCCAGTTAACCGCAAGCAAAACACAAAAATATGAAATATTATTAATAAACAAATTATTCTGGTGCAATTATATTAGATTAGAATTAGCAACGTAGTTTAGAGGTGCAATTTCCGTAAAGATTATTTTCATGTGATTTTTATCGTACCAGTTCCTAATTACTTTTAGGCCAAATTTAGATATCAAACGTATTTATCTTTCGGTGGACCACGAACTGGGGAGAGGGAGAAAACTAGAGCAGTTGAGAATGAAGCATTTGAGACAAACCACTGATTCGTACATAAATTTATGACGTGCTTCAGTTATAGTTATAAACGAAACCGTGATTATTACTTACATTAACCTTTTCGCAATACTGGAAAATTTCAATTAACGAATTCGATAATATTTCCTCTCCCATATAGTCAGAATTTCTTGAATCGTTAAATCTGAAACAACCTATCTTCACCTAGCTTGCCATGAGAAATATCTCCACGCTTTGTGAATACAGCCGTGATGTTTGTATGGGCGTCCCTCGTGGATAAATACAGAAAGGGGAGAGTGACAGCGGCACGTGTGCTGAGGGGGCACGGCTTCCTAAAACGGTGTCAAATTAAATACGGGACTCAACGGGGAACTTCCCTTAAAAATGAATATTTAGCAAATTCAAACGGTAAACACGTTTCGCGATAAAGAATCTGAGGCCTGTTTTCTGGATTAATTCGTCACTCGTCGCACGCTCCCCAAATTTAAAACACGCTGTTTTCAAAGACCTGTTGCAGGCGTCGCGACCAGATGGTGTCTCATGGGGAAGGGAGTGGCAGGGGATTTAGAAAACCCCCCAAAGCTACCCGACGCCCCCTAGCTGAGGGGGTGGACATTTCAATCTGATCCAGGGTGCATCCTTTAATTGGTTTTCAAACCCCTTAAACCGAGCGAATAACAGCTAGTGGGTGTTATGGTACACATAAGGGTAACTGAAGGCATCCATGACAGTGTTCTTCGTGTACAACTATTATTACTTGGCGCATATCTTTCAGACAGCGTAAATAAGCTGTGATATTAACATACGATTTATTTAAAGTTCCTAATTTCCTACTATTACTATGGAATTCTAGGGATATGATTACGGCATTTCGGATGAATAACATTTTCAGAAATCCAGTATTACGAAAAATTCTTGATCACGATTAAGTAAAGTCCTCAAGGAAACAAGGGAAGTAATTTTTTTCTGAAATAAATGAAGAAGGTTATTCAATGGATGTCTGATTTTTATCGATATCTTATGTAAGAGTAATATCAAATTTTGATTGGATAGTAACAAACTTAACTTCTCGTAGACTCACGCAACAGGAAAGTCGACAAATTTAAAAAATTATGACGAGAACATTAACTGTCAATGATGATATTTCTGCATTAAAAATAAATACAAGACTTCAACTACAACATCAGCAGCAAAAAGAATCGAAAATTTATTTCTAACATACGTAACATTTACTTATTCAACAATAATGTTGCGTTTTTGCAACATTTTTATGAATGGGTAAATTCCGACCTTCCATTGCTGCAGAACGGATCAATATAATGAGAAAAATAAACATTCTCATCGATTACAATTTTAATTTTTCCCTCTATCTTTCTAGCATAGTCTAAAATTTCCAGACGCATACAGCTCCGATGCAAATGTCTAGAAGTCCCAACCACACGACTCGTTAGTGAGCGCGGAATTCTGGATCTTTTCCAAGTATTCTGATTAGGAAAAGCCCAATGAGCCAGATGAAGAAGGTTTTTGTACTGAGAGGAGAATTTCCATACTCGTAATGGCTATCCGAAGATAGTTTCCCTAAATATATTTCATGCACTATGCCATTAGAGACTAGAGACCACTACCAAACACTAATCGTACCTTCAGTATAATTACTGTGCAGTAACTTCCTCTAGTTATACGGCTTGGTAAAGCTCGAAAACTCAATACCAATGGAACGGGTAGCTAGAAAAAACAAGAGAAATCTATAGTTTTCCCTAAGCCGCGCGCAAAAAGAGCGAGGAATTAGGCAAGAAATCCTTTAGAATGGAAAAGAGCTTTGTTCAACCAGCTGTATAACTTCCACGATAAGTAAAATGTCTAGTCACCGATAGAAAAGTCCCGTTGAAGGAAGATTATTAGATAGCGAGATGCAGGAATCGTTAGGTAGGAAAATAGGGCATAGAGTAGAAAGAAACCTAAAGAGCACTACCGGAGAATTATAATTAAAGTTCCTTCGAAGAATGACTAATCATATATGACTGATTAAGATCTGTATTCTCCGAAGAAAGGTGCCGTTTAGCAGTCCCCTTCAAGCCGTCGCTGCGACGTATAAACCGTTTGCTTTATGTAAGTTCCCGGTTCCCGGAAATCGTCCTTTAGTTTAACGCGAAAAGGGAGGAATGTATAGATTAGAAACTAGGCAAAGCGTCGTGGGCGGTGGAAGCGTAGGCCTTAGAACTTAACAATAATCACCAATCGAGAAAAAGATTAGGAAATCTGTGTTCTGATCAAGGGGCCCAATTAATTCGGAAGACAAGACGATGAGAAGAAAATTCGAGAGATGGAAAGAAGAGCGGAATAATACACAGGATCGTTTTTCTTCACCACCGATGCGTATTAGGAGGGCACATAATTGATGGTTGGAAAGATCCGTTTGCCACACGCTAATCGGACTAATTCAAGGGTACGACGCTGACTCGATAAAGATTTATTCGGAGTGGAATATCTTTCCCCATCCGCCAGAGCCCCCATTAAATTACTCCGGAAAAAAATTCGAATCTGATTTGAATAAAAGAAACTGAAAGGAATGTCCGTCCCGCGCTGGACGTGGGAGACGGCTTCCATGCATCATTGCACATAAGCATCGCTCTTTCAGATACAAGTCACGGGACTAAAGGAGGGGGAATTATATTCGTATGCGCGAGTATGCGGAATGATCTGGTTTACCCTGGAATGTCATGTCGGGTGTGCATCTGTATTGTATTGTTAACAAACCTGTTCCCTTTCCGAATCCGTAATTTGTAAGTGAAATCTCCGGGACGCGCGGGAGGGACGAGGGCCTCCACGAAATTGTGACGGGATTGCAACAATGGGAGGGAATTGCAGACGTGATACGTGAGGTCCGCGGGGACATTTTATGTGACCGCAAACTACAGAGGGGAACGTAATTGAAAGCACCTTTCGGAGGGGACAGTCCGCTCAAATTTTCGTCTACGTTTCGGAGAAGAATAGGACGTTTGGTGGGATCGTGCTTTTCGGTCAGACATTGCGTATTTTTCTCGTGAAGTCAGGAGCAAATACCCAAAACCTATACTTGCGTATAATCGTTGGCATTTTGAAATCGTGAATAAATTATATGGAATATGGGGAATGAAACGAATTTCCTGTTCATAAGAAAGTAATAAATTCCTTGAATTCGTTATCGATTCTGTCGATGAAACATTTACTTCGAAGTCCGTATTACTAAGTTTGCGATGAAATTTGCTCTGACATATTGCAAAGGTACATTTGTTACGTAGAACAGCAATTCTTTATACTAATTAATTAATCGTTATCCTTTTTGTTTTCAAGGTGAAATTTTTATCTGCTCCGTTTCGGTCTCCGTGGCGTAGTGGTTGGCGTGCTAGTTTTACAACATTGAGGTACCAGGTTAAAATCCTGGTCAGGGCAGGGTTGTATGTATATCTTTTTGTAAAGGTTTCATTGTATGAATGGTCCACTTTGACTAAAATTCACCCCATTAATAAAGAGGAAATTATAATTATAATTTCCAGTCCCAAATATTTGGTCGCTAATTTTTGGAAATTAGTTTAAATTTGAAGGATCAATAAAAGACATTTACCAACCACACTTTATTGCAGACAACCGTGGTTTCGGCTCACTGAATCATCACCATTTGCAGTAAAAGTGTAGTTGGTAAAAATTCGTCAGCTCCTTGTTTTAACATGGAGTTCTATTACAAAGTCACGACCCAAGTAGTCGATTTTGAAACATTCAGCTCAATTCAGTGGACTAAATATTCAAGCATACAATTACCAATGATTTTGAATTTATTCCTCAATATTTAAACTAATAAAAGTCCCCATTTCCTCCATAAATTCCTGAAGTGGATCGGAGCTCCTATAGGCAAATCCTTTTCCTGGAATCGCGGATAGCGGAGATCTTTTCACCGCTTCTCCGCTTAACAATAGAACTCGCTATCCGCAGAATTTACCCAGCCGTGGACTACAAAGTCATCTTTCACGAGAAGCGAGAACCGCGATAAGATGACAGCCCGCGCAACGGAATCCAATTCCTCCGAAGTTCCTTCCGCCGCGAAACCAACCTTGCAGACTTCGGTAGGCCTCTTTCCGTTCAATTTTACGACCTTTTACACTTCTTAGGGGCCTTACTCCCACCGGGCGAGCATCACAAGGCCGCCACCGTGGGAATAAAAATAGACGAAGATTCAAAACACACTTACCGTGATCTTTTAAGAAGGCGCTCTCCCGGATGGTCGCGGAGGATTGGCCCACATCTGCGAATAGATCGAAAAAAATTGATATTATCAAGCTCGTCGCGACAGCGAGGGACAAACACGCGACTCGGAAGGCCCCGGAGGACTCCCGTGCGAAAGAAAGGGCGATGAATGAAAGTAGTTCGCGTGAATATCTAGAGAGGGAGCTCACTCGGTCGGCGATGCAAAGGGTAATCGGTTATGCATATGCAGATGGGTGAGTCGCCGAAGTGGGGGGCAGTGGGGAGCGGATTTAATTACCACGGGACGGTGGGAAGTTGAGGGGAGTTTGCACGGGCCTCCGCGGGGGCCTCTGGTCCCCACAGCGGCGACCCCCTCCATCTCCCCAGAACGATGCCTGATGGCCATCGCGAGCACATCCCTAATTAAGCTCTGGAATGAAATTATGAAGGGATTTAAAAACATGCGGGATTGCCCCGTGGACTCCGGTGGGGGAGGAGGAGGAAGGAAGCGGGAACTGCGCGATAGCGATCGCCCCGAAGTGGGAGCGAGAGGTGCGGGGGGCTGAGGGGGGGCGGGGGAGGGAGTCATTAGCGTCCGTAATGCAAATACGCGATTAAAATCTCAGGGCTCGGCGCAACCATTGTTCGAGCGCGTAGCGGCAAGCGGAGGGTAGAGCGAAGAAGGGCAAAATGAGGGGCGGACCACGGGGAGAGGAGAGAACGGGACAAGAAAGCCTAGCTCCCGCAATGTTGATGAGAAGGTTCGTTATTCAGGTAAAAGATCCTTAAATCGAAGATCCGAAATCCTGATCGTTCGGAAAATCTGTGCGCACTCCCAAAACATGAAAAGTCACGACTTCATCAGTATTGTAGTAGTGGTAGTATTGCTTAAAGTGCTTCGACATCTGAGGTAATTTTGCACGCGGACCCCCACCGGGAATCGAACTCGGGACCGCTTTACCGAAGTCGAACGCGTTGCCCACTTGGCTATCCGGGAATGATGTCTCCAAATGAAACAGGAGTGGATCCCTACCCCCGGGTTTAAGAAGATTTTGATAATCTCTTATTTGCATTTCTAAAATGAAAGTGCAGGTTATATTTTACAGCGTCATAGAACCTTATTTAAATTTGGAGTCATTCATTGCTCCGAAATAATTTAAGTCGTTTGCATACATTAATTCATGATTGCCATCGAAAGATTCCCTGAGGATGAGATCTGAGGCCTTCCGCGTCAAGAGTGAGGAGAAGCAGAAGGAGAAGGAGAAGATTAGAGTGCTTTCTAGCAAAAAATTATTTAAAATAATGATACGTCCAAAGTATGACTGTAATACGCAAGTTGAAATGGAATATTGTAGGTTTAAGATGTTAGGATTTATGCTATTTCTTCCAGATAAGCTAATTTTTACTATGCACTCCTCAGATAATTTGTTGTATCTGAAGCCTCTAGCAACCGTAATTTATCAGATTTAGAAAAATATTATTCCTCGAATATTTTGGGGAAAAACTCCGCTAAATGTGTAGAGCATCTGTGATATTTTTCGTTATTAGAATTCAGTGTATAGAATCTAGCCCTTGAAGAATATCTTCCGGTGCATGCACTATGAAATAATTTGGATATATGTTGCATACTCTTCTGTCGGTATGAGTTCCGCTTAAATATAAGATACCTCACAATGTTTGGTCGTTCACATTAATATGAGATATAAGTATGTGAAAATAGTGACTTCAAGCAAAACACGGACTTTTGCTTCGCGAGGAGAACTGGATTGGTAAGACCAACATTTAAAAATCCACGAAGAAAATTCAGTTTGATATTTATTGAAACTAATTATAAAAAGGTCTACCTAACATTAAATAGAAATACTGAAGTATTCGTAGTTACATGACATTCCTACAGCTAAGTTTGTAATAAGAGGATGAGTTGAGGGTCTCAGTACTCCATTATTCTATTCATCACGAAATTCCCTCGGATTAATGGCAGCGGGAAAACGCCTAAAGAAACTAAAACCCTAGAGAAACAAAAAAACCCATCCGTATGTTTCGGCTTTTTATAATTGATCACACTCTCTTCCGGTGGATGAGAACGACAACAGACCTTTTGAAACGGAAAATACTTAGATGGAGCTAGCAAAAGATTAATTCAACATTAATTTGCACTAGACAATCCAAGTATATCCTTAAATTAATTACACTATGGTTACTATTGCTTAGTTTTAGGTAAGCTTGTCAACAGGAAACTGATTCAAACAATATCCCAAGAAAAAAACTAGAGATATCACAGAGAGCTTGCTTAGAGATTATCACAGAAAGACGACTGAAATCCGTAAAATGGAGAATATTTGATTACAAAAGTAAAGATACATACATAAATTATATTTGCGATAAAAATTACAACAGAAAACATTGGACTACTGTAAACAGATTATTTAAGTTTACAAATCACTTTAAATACACAATAGTCGAGGAAGAAAACAGCTCGCATTGCAAAATATATCACGGATTGTTTTACATTGACATTCAATTTTAATCATACAAACGCACTGAAGAATCCAGGACCCATCTCCTCCTGGAATCATTCCCAACAATGGCGAGTTCGTCACCGTCGTTCGAAGAAGTAAAAAAATCCTTCCTAAGCGTAGAACAGGTTCATAAAAAAAAACCTCAAACGGCTAATTTCTCTCTCGTTGTATAAGAGTTTTCAATGTCAAACGGTAACTTTTCTAAAAGGAGAAAAACCAAGCTGCTGCAAGCAACTTCAGACTCCAAGTCAGAACCGAAGGAAGCACGCCCAAGCTGCGTAACGCCGCAATTGTGGCAGACACCTCAACTCCCAAGTTGCGATTCTATCTCATCGTAAGGAGCAGAATAGAGAGAGCGGCATAGTGCCCCACACAAAACCCTTTCCGCAAAAAATCAATTCCTTTCACGGTACGGCCGCGCGCCTCTGGGGAGAGGGAACATGTAAGATTAGGGTTGGGCGCGTGCCTATCGTAGACCCTGAGGAAAGGGTGCGTGCTAAGGATCGCGCGCGGGCGCACGTGTGTACACAGGGGCGTGTTTGAGAGGGCCTTTCTCGTCTTGGCCCACCTGCTCGCCTCCCTTAACCCTTCCCGGCGAAAGGGGTGCCGATGCGGTAAAACAGGTGTTAAAGCGGAATAATTTGTTGAGGGTGCGAGCGAATCCATTGGAACGGCCGACGCTCCCCTTCGCCGTAATTGGTACGTCGCCCTTCGTTGGGAGGATGAATGAAGAGGGGCCTAATGAGGAGGTGGGGGAATATATAATGCTCGGGAGGATATGGGCTGGGGGACGTAACTGGATGGGAAACCAAATATTCGTATCGCGATGGATTATGGCATTGATGCGCGACGGAGTGCGCGTCACGAGCGCCTGCGGAGTCGTCTAAGCCGCGGCCGGCCACATCCGCAATCAAGTTCGTGGGTTCAGGAACGGTTAAAACATGACCTCTCCGTGAGCTTTCGCATTGAACTGCCTCCTCGTAAATGACCTTTCGAAGCCGAGAATTAATGCAAGCAATAACATTACGGACTCATTTGCGGGAAATATCATACCCGAGAAACATTCTGGAACATCCGCAGGAAGCTGAAGTAAGACACGGATTAAAATTTAATTAAAAGAAAACAAGGGTAATGGAAGTTGATAAGGAGGAAGAGATTGAGATATTTATGAGTAAGGAATAACTGGAGCAAGTTAAAACGACCACAAATCAAGATGTGGGAGTAACAGGGAACTAAAGCGGAAAAGTCGAGGTAAAAATTATGGCTGGCATGACAATAGCCGCCTCTAAAGCAAAACGCATGATTTAAATTCGTGATATGGCATCGGAATAAAGAGAAAACATCGAAAATTCCTTACCCTGGCAATTCAAATATATGTATACGATGACATGTACACTACGCATATAAAACGATAGGTAGCTGTGACAGAGTATAACTAAGAATGATAGAACATTGATGATAACGAAAGATATTGAAAGAACAGATTAAATAGGATATGAATTTTACTGAAAAGAAAAAATAAAGCATGCAATATAGGACGATAAGAGGGATTGGATTTCTCTGGGGACATTATCACGGAATGCAACGGATGAAGAAAAGAAAAGAAAAAGAGTGGAGTTTTAAGGAATAAATTGTTGTTGGCTAACAGAATAAAAGACTAATATAATGATTTAGATAATTAAGATCACTACAAGAGCCCTTACACTGCCGGTTCGCGTCTTTCCCTCTGTGGTCCAAACAGGAAACAAAGAAAAGGATACGGATTAACCGGCCTTCTAGGAATCACATTATGCGCATTTCACTTGTAAGATTATAATCAACAGAGGTCGATGAATACTGATACTGACGTAGACTCATTTCGAATTGGCCCGCTTAGAAATCTCAATCCGCAAGTATACGAGTACAAACTTCTGGATTTTCTACGGAAAACGTTCTCATTTCTGAACGGACAAAGAGAAAGAAAATGACAGACAACTACCAGGAAATTTCGCATTACGAAGTCAACGAAAATCAAATGTGAGAAAATATTATTGAGTTCTGATATTTAATGATGTTAATCTAAGACCTGGGAAAGTATCCTGATAATTAAAATATCCCACAGATTAATATGAGAGAGGGTGGCTATATTACCGTAGAGAACCAGGAAAATTTTCTAATTGCGGATATTTTCCCAAGGAAGAAACGCTTTCGATACTCACAATTAGCGGCCGATATAATTCGATTAAAGAAACCTTACCAATGATGGTGCTTAGGTATCGAATCTTAAATATTTTACGTTTACCATCGAATTAAACTTACTCATATAGTTGAAACAAAATTCCATGAAAATATTGATCTGAACTTTTCGAGTATCTAGCCTCTTTTAACCTTAGTTTATTACAATCCGTTATGTATTCCTCAGTTGCAACCAATACGATATTATTCGTAGAACTGTTATCAAGCATGATTATTGCCTAAGCAACAACTTTTACAGCCCTTTATCTTCACAAATACCAAGACCAATACCACTCATAAGTGCGAATTAAGGCCACTTCACTTGGAACGATTACGATAGAATTTGCCCCCTTCACGGGAATTGCGATTTATCGATTTGTGAATGATTTTTGGAATAACAACAAGGAAAGAAGAATTTGAGGCTTTATTCGAACATTGATGAACGCAAGGAATAAATAAACATTCAGGCGTATACAGAGAAAAGAATGGCTGGAAGTTTTCTTCCGTGCCACAAGACATCGTGGAAATTAGCCAAAAACTCACATTCCATTCCTAGATTACTAACAATCCTAGCTGTGAAACAATAAATATTCATCTCTAGCCTTGCATGCTGCATAGGGAATGAGAAACATTAGGTATTCTGGCCTAACTTTGTGAAATGTCATCTAAAGACTCGTAAGAAAGAGTACTTCGTATTTCCCACAAAATTATATTATTAGAATACCTACCTAAAAACAAGAAATGATTTTGATGTATAGGTATTAGAAGTACCGATTCTAAAGAGTTTAATAAACAATGAATTCATTCCGTAAGACACATTCTAGAAAGCTTTCACACAAAGGTCCACAAAGACAGCTGTGGCGATGTGGGAAATTATTTTCGTTCTGGAGATACGTACGAAGATTAACCTCTCCAAAAACATTTACTAAGGAAAAATCTTCTTCATTCTTCCGAATGGACTTGAAGATGACCATAAAAAAACGAAATCAGTTTACCAGTAAGGTCGAGAAATGTTTTAAAACTGTGGAAAATGATCTTCCTTCATTCAATCCGCCGATATAAAATTTGCCCTTCCAAGGAGCGATTGCAAATATTTCTGCATTAAAAGATCAAGCGACGAAGGCCATAGTCAGGGGGATTTAGAAACCAATCAATCCAACAACCAATATAATATGCGATGACGTCACCGAATTTGAATACGGCGTGAAGGTAATTTCCTAGAAGGCATCGAAGAAGAAACGTACTTTGAGAATTCTCTGAATTGCATTCGATGAAATTCGCATATGCGCGTTTCAATTAAAACTACGCCGATGGAACGACCGTGCTGAATGAAGCGAAGGAGAGTGAGCGCAATGGAGCGGAAAACCACGGTTTGCTACATTCCGATGGATGTCGCTTTCAAAACAGAGCAGATCTCCATTCAAATATTGAGTGACGTAGGCGTTGCAAGGTGAACACTCTTTATTTTCCAATGTATCCTTTCTCAAATCTAAATTATTGTTCATTCCGATTGGAAAACGTATCTCGAGGATATGAGACATCATTTTATAGAAAGTAAAAACATGGATGTAAATGCTTGCATTTAGTCTGAATATTTGGAGAGGTATTTTTTACCGTTCGAGTTGATTCTATAACCGTTTATCCGAATAAATGACAAAATATGCGAATCAGACACTTCATACAATAATTAGTTCATACTTTACTTTTTAGACAGAAAATTGCACTATTAATCACCGATTTTAGTGATAATTATTAGCAACATTATACATTATCGTGTTATATTTGAAACGACAGTTACCAATATAAACCGGGGCAAATTCGAACGGAGTTTAGGGGCTCAATGGATCCGTTTGCATCCCTACCTGAGAATTATTCGACGTAAAAATAAATCTTTTGGTCCACTTCTAATAGAGAGGCCCTCAGCTGGCGCATAGTACGTCTTATCGTAAATCCGTCCCTTAAAAAGTGAATTTCAACTGTCTGCCTATGTTATAGATACTATACTACTCACGATGATAGCGATAGAGTGTTTTGGAGCTATTACCATCTAAAAATCCGGAGAAATCATGAAGGGATAAACAGGATTTGAAAACTGGATATTTCAGACTGATCAATCATCTGCCCAACTTTCCGACCCAGTAGACGAGCTCAAGCTGTACTGATGAATACTTAGTTAAGCGTATCTTAAGTATATGCTTCGAGAAGGATAATGAGGAGTTTCCATTGTATGACCTGTTTCCATGAGCCGGAGTTTAAAAGTCATAAATACGTTCAATTTGTGAATTTCCTCCACAGCAGCAATAGGCTTCGACGTTAAGTAAACGGTATTTTTAGAGGTAACTCCAACTTGAGGGTGAGATAAAGTTTAAAAAGCACGTTTTTGGTCAATTAGCAAATGCTTATTTTCTCTCCATTCGGCATGAATTACTTGCCCATATCGGAATTGTTTTTTAGGGGAAAGCTGGTCGACTTTCGAAGAGGCAAATTAACGGATTTTTACCACGCACACACATGGAGAGGAGTACAACATATGGCTTTATTGAACCATGTATTTTAGAATACCCGCAATTAGGAAGGAAATGAGTTCCTAGCAAGGGATTAAGCCCGAACTTCTAAACTAATTCCGCTTCATTGCTACATTGCCGCTTAAGTATTCACAGCAGAGATGATTCAAACCTTTTTAGAGGGTAAGAATTTTTCTCATTATCCAAAAATGACTTATTAATTCAGAAGTTTCTGAGCAGTAACGCCTTCTTTTTTCAGAAAGCGAAATAAGGGGATGGCGAAATAAATAGTAAGATCAACTTCTGATCCATCCCCGACTTTGCATTTCATTTTTTAATACTTATACACCGTACTTGTAGATTATGGAAACGAAAATTTCTGTGTTAAAACTGTGGTAGGAGTAGCAAGAACAATAAATGAAACTAAACCGACAGTAGTTAGCATCAGAGAAGGCTATAGATCATTGCAAACATGAAGCAAACACTGTACTGACGATGGATGCGGTCAAAACTTACGTAGACGCATATTGAATTACTAGCGTTAAATTTATTACTGGATTTACTACTTTTACAAATTAATGAAAATAATCAAAAAATCAAAATTAGAAAAAGTCGACTGGATAATGTAGAAGATTCTTTCCTTTCTATCGATTTGTTTTCTTATCGATTCTAGCATGGGGTTGATTTTAGCAATCATAGGACCAAGGCGTAAGGATCATCTTGAGGCCCCATCAGTAGATTATTTAACTTGAGAAACGACAAAAGGTCCTTTTGGAGCCCCTTAACAGGGAGGCCCTCAGCGCTAGTACGCCTAGTGGTAGATCCCTCCCTGATTCTACCTTATGTCAGATTAAGGTACATCTTTTATGTATCCTTCAACATCTACATCTACTCAGATATCCTACGCGCCAACAAAAATCCACTGTTTATGACGTAAAGATATAATTTTTCTTTTTACGAACGATTTCGCAGTGAAGAAAATTTTGATCCCATCTCTGGGATGAAGTTAACAACCAGAAACATCTCTCCCGGGAAAGATAAAACACCGAGCGGTGGAGTTTACATTGAGAAATATCACGAATTTAACGTCAATTACGGCTTAAAGACGCGGCCGAGAAAGTTTCGATAATTTAAATTCATTCCCCCGGATTGTAAATTGCACAGCGGGATCGCTCAAATAACTATCATTTGATGTACCGTGCAAACCGCCAGAAATACCTCGGAGATCTTGGTAGCGGCCCGCCTTCTCAAAGGTCCGGCGACCCCTGCTGTATCTCGAGGAACATAATGACCCCCTGGGAGGGCACACCACCGAGGGGAACTTCATACTTCACTCCGCAGAGAATACTCCAGTTCTGGATGTATTCCCGTGTATTGTTTGATTCGTTAAATATAAAGTGAGCCGGAACCTGTTTCAATTTTATCCAATCCCGATTTTGACGTACATAAAAACTTTGACCCCAGTCGAACATTAAATCTAGATTCCATTGTGTTCTCGAGGGGGGCCGAATGATAGGTCGAATCGGATGGGGAGGCTTTCATCCCCATTGGGAAGATAAGGGCGAAAAAGCGATGGAAAGAAGAAAAGGAAAAGAAAACGTGGGTGCGGGGGAGGATTATTCGCCGCGTTTAAGCAGAATTCGGATTCCGCCGATGAGACGGAAGAGCGTCGGTGGAAAATAAAGGAAACAGGAGGGGTCGGGAGCCCCAGCCTCCCTTTGCCAAAAAAACCTTTTTCCCAAAAAATTCGGAAAGCTTTCGGGTGATAGGAAAAAAAGGTCCTTAAATAGGTCGGGGGTGCTTTGCACCACTCTCGGAGGGTCCCAGATGGATGAAAACAAGCGTGGGAATGAGGGGAGAAGGTGCGGTGACGAACCGGGAGGAATGGTACGATATTGGCGATAGGGTGTCCACGGAGACTCGCGAAGTTTTCGCCGTCGATTGAAACTTCAAAGGGTGGGATTACGAAATCAAAGATCCCATAGGGATATTCAGTGTAATATAGAGAAATAATACGCGTTATACCAATGATTAAGACCACCTTTACACATATATTAATGGGGATTTCGAGTATTCCGTTGCAATTACCAGTTTTTCGAAGCTGTTGATAGATATTGCATTTTAGCATTCCATTCTAGTTTGAAATTAAAAGTCCCAGCAATCGGGTATATGGTTTACACGGATTAGCAGTAGTATTGTTAAAAGTGCTTCGACAGTTGAGGTGATTTCGCACTTAGGCCCCCACCGGGAATCGAACCCGGAACCGCTTTCACCGAAATCGAACGCGTCGCCCACTTGGCTAACCGGGAGCCCGATTTACATGGAATAAGTAATATAGAGCGGCAGGAAGAACTGAAGAAGTTGACAAGAAGAATTGAATAATGACAGGCATTAAGACGGTGTACGAAATGCAGGCTCTTTGCAAATGACAGGTGCAGGAAGTGGGAGATATGCAATACGTTTGCGCCGCAATCGCGTTGTGAGAAGCAGTATCGCAGCAAAAACGAAAAAAATCCGAAAGAAACCGGCGAAAAGTTAATTTAAAAGCAGATGGTTACGTGGAAAGTAATTATGTTAATCTTTCTTAGTTTTATCGTGGGCATTTGCATACTAACCTTCCGCCCTCGCAAAGGAATTGCTTCTCACGGCGAAAATTTGCGAACAACTTCCTCTGAAGCTCCTCAACTGGTGGCGTTCCCACTGAAGGTGATCAATGTACCCTCGATTTATCATCGTAATTTCAAACAGTAAAAAGTAGAGGAAATGGAAGAGCGAATTTCGCAAAGGGCAAAGATTCTCGGTATCTTCACCGAAGATAAGTTACCGACTGTAAATGCAAGTTTTCTATATAAATAAAAGGTAATAAGGATAATTTTCTCTAGAAATTGTTCTTTATCCAAGGTAAGACTCGTTCGATGAGCTAAACGCATCCAAAGAACGAGTCTACGGATAATATTAACAAATACCTATGCCACAACACACAAATTCATTCTAAGCTCAAATAAAGGGGGGGACCCTACAAATGACGTAGACAGATATATTACTTAACAAGAAACACTCCAGTTAGCCGGGACTTCGGCGTAGGTTGGCAAGCAAGCGAATCATATACCGAGATCGACAAATGGTTTAAGCTAATTCAGCAACAAATAGGTAATTCTGAAACAACGCCGTATTTTGTAGTAAAACAGTCTTAACATTTTGTGTCAATAAATTTCTTCAGACGCTTGTTTGAAAGTGTTAGTTTAAAGATTCATTTAGGGGTTCGGACCGCGTAAAACATCATAAAATTTTAAAATCCAAAAAGCTGTTTCCGAAACCACAACATTTTCCAGAAAGAACTGACAAGAAACTATTAACGGCGGCTTTTACGTTTGCAGTTGATCTTATTTCTCGCGCAACGGTCTTCATTTTATGGTTAGAAAATGAGAGAGGGCGGGTCTCCATTGAACATCGAATAGGACACATTTTCCAGCCTAAGTGGAATTGATGGCAGCCGAGAGCATTGTTACAGCGGCTCCTCCCCTTCCAGCTCGGCCTCCTTCCTTCTCACAAATCCTCTGTCAATCCATATTTCATCCCTGTGATCGCATCATGAGAGCAACTTCTCCGAGCTATGCCCCGAACATCCTTTTAATTACACTTATTCCTAATATGACGTCGAAGCAATTTATTCTTCGCCTCTCTCTGCCTCTGGGCGACAAACTACGCTATGACAAAGCTAATGTGGACTTCAACAGATTTCGGTGTTGACATTTTGTAATGAGGATCTCCCCTCCCTTTGCTTCGGAATGGATGGGAACAGGTTGCCGGGAACGAAGATGTTTGGTTGCCTGGGCATTGGTAAATTGTATACATAAACAGAAAGTAGCCGCTTGATTTAAGAATGTGAAACTCAATACAGTCTCCAGTTTTTGTATCAAGTCCTAAACCTCCTAAATTTAAAAATGCTTTCATAAATACGCCTTCAACATAAAGTATAAAGCCTTTATTCGCCAAATACGTTCCGTTTAATTACGAATCCGTTCTTTTCCCCTCAAAGAGCCATTAAGCTATTTCATTACACGTCTTATCAAAGAATGACCAAAAAAGAAATTGTTGTTCTTGAAAGTCTTAAATTTTGAAACCATTAGTTCAACAATAAGTACCAAAGCTCTGAGGACTTGTAACTGTAAATTAAAGCGCTACACCTTAACAGAGTATTCTGAGAAAACGTCAAATGAGAGTAATTTAATAACTTGAAGCGATAAACGCCTTTTTCGACTGTTGAATATTGAGATGCATTCGCTAGTCTACTTTTTAACCGGCTTATGGAGAATGACACCGTATTCATTGTAAACGCAGCAGTGAAATGGAAGACTACTCTGTTGCGTTGATGCACCCCATTCATGCTGGCGCTCCTCCATGGATGGAAAAATAATAGGACGGAGAACACGCAAACCTAACGTTACGCTGGTGATGAATACTTTTTCTCCCGCACAATTGTAATAATAACGGTGGACTCAGCAGTTAATATGTAAAATTAATTAATTAATCCAGGTTTAAGTTGTTCCACAAAGTTGTGCTTTAGACCATGAGAATGGAATAGCCTAAATCCCTTTCTCCATCTAATGCTTTCCGTTAATTCGTAGGAGTGTATATATGGATTTCAATGCATAAACTGTGTTTATGCGAAACTTTCAGAGGATATCGGCAAGAAACGTTAGAAAAGGCAATTCATTGATATTCATTGAAAGAAACACAACTTTTTCGATAGTAATATCTCTGTCTTAGTCAGTAAGCTATACTTTTTCAGTGATTAGACCAAATCGAAAGCTACAGGATACTTACTAGAAAGATTATTCGTGGAGAAGTGGTTTTATGACTAAACAAAGCATACTCTGTAAACTGCAATGAACTAACTTTGTTTACTAATTAATGTAAACTAGAGGTGAGGATGGTAGGAAATCCTGAATAAACAATAACAATTCTACATCAACAGCAACGAGGCCTCACATAATTAAAATTTGGAAGATATCATACAACCCGCAAATTAATCCAGCAAATCCTGAGTTATCTAAAAGTGAATACTCTCATGGCATTCGTATCCATTCAAATGAAATCTAAGTCTCCAACTGTATATTGTAGAGACGAAACCGGTAGCTAATAAATCATCATTTAAATTATTTTGAGATAGTATTCTATCCATATCTAAATTCATATTGCTATAAATTCTATTTTGCGAACATTTCAGTATCAGTGAAAACCTTAAACTTCCATAAAAGCCCTATGAAAGATTGAACGCGTAATTTAATATCTTAGCCTTAGAAAAAAGATATGAAGTTTGCTGGTTAGTTTAGTAACTCGCTGATACCTTCACAAATAACGTAAATGCTTATTTTAGCTCACTTTAGATACCAATGTTAATTATATTTCACGTTATTATTAGTTTTAGATAAAGTAGGAAGACTATCAACTACAAGTAGGATAAAAATTAGGTAGTGAAAATTGAGGGATATACACCTGTGCTAATTAGGTAAGAAATTATGATTGTGTGGTTCAGGATAGCCAAGTGGAAATTGTGTTCGACTTCGGGAAGTATCCCGGGCTCGATTCCCGGAGAGGGCCCAAGTGCGAAATGACCTCAGCTGTCGAAGCACTTTTATCAAAGATACTACAATTATGATTGCAAAAGTAAGCTATACTACATCAATTTCATCAAATCTATATTACAACTCAAATCTGTCAAAATCACGGCAAGTCTCTACTCTACGTTGTGAAAACTCTCATGACTGTGAAATGCATATATTTTGATTGGTCCGCAGTGATTCTTTCGCCTTCTTAGAAAGGTTTTGCGAAGACTTTACCTAAATTTAATCATATGAAAACATTGCCCATATTCAGTACCCGTATCTTCCAAGAAATATCACCAACGTAAAATCGCCTCACTGGAATATTAGTCTGGAGATAAGTGCAAACTCGAAGCGACTGAGTTATCACACATTTATGTGGAATGCATTAATCCCTTCGTTAAGAGTTCGTGTAATCACTTGCAATCACCACGAAAGGTTTCCTTCAACGTGCTGTTGGTGATATGCATCACGATAACGATATAATTGTCCACGATACAATTGTCGTTTTTGAAAGCCAATGGTGATTCTGTCTTTTTTTCAAGAACAAATAGGACTACGGAGGATGCTCAAGCTGAGAGCGGACCTGTGACATGAAGGGGCCGCTTCCAACAACTACCGGGATTATTGCACAAAGAACTTAGCCACCGTAATTTTTTAATTGAAAAATAGACTAAACCGTTCGCTACTCAGCCATCTTTATTGCTCCGATGCTGATTAGATTCTACGAAACTAATCCGCATTCATAGCAAACTCAGTTTCTTTATTCATACCTAACAATCACCACGAAAGACATAAGAGAAAAGATTTGGAATGAAAATGTGTTTGTTTTCCTGGTATCAATGGGGATAAATATAAACCTTACTCCTGGTTGCTTTGATAATGGAAATTCCTTCGCTTGTAATGGAAAAATGCCTTCGATTACAACTTCTTTCACACGTAGGACGAGTAAATACCTCAACGTTGTTTATGGACAACAAATAGTAGCCAACGGCGCAAACGGTGGCGACGAGACGCATAGCACTGAACATAAAACCCTCCTAATTCTGACCATCGATCCCTTTGGCGCCAATCATGGCGCCTGCTTAAGAATCACGCAACGCCAACCTCCCAACGAGCCATTGCTTACGGAGTGATCAAAATCCATAAGTGCTTCGCGATTAAAATCTACTTCGACAGGAGAAGGCGAATGGCTACACGCGCAGAGGTCTGCAGAGAGCGAATGCAAATTGATTAGCACAGACGACGTACCAGAAACATTCGTCTTTAATGATGCAAACGATTAATCCGACCTCACATCGAGAATGTCAAGTCGGATCTTGAGATATCAGCGTATTCCGTGCGTGAAGAGGAAACTGGCTCAGGCTGCAAACGATTAGAAATGGAGCGATGTAGGAGTCCTCGGCGTATTTAATGAGAAAGAAAATAAGCACGGAAAAGATGACGATGACCGCTGATCGAGTGGATGCGTTAAGAGCTGAATAATTTCAAGCTACACATGTACTTTTGAATTTTAAGAACGCAGAGCAAAGATTTAATAATTCAGAAGAATGAACTATGTGCGAGTTCTTGAGAGTGGCATGTTATCAAAGTGACTTCTGATATCCCAAGTGTTGCTCTTCACGTTAAAAAATGACGACAAGCATCTTGGCTAAATGGCTTTTGCTTCCGATAGTTATGAATGCTTCGTCAATGTTTCGAACTCTAACATATTTTTTGAGATTAGTATGTGTAACAGGCGGCAGGCATGTTTACTGCAGAATCGGAAACTCAATACCAGCAATACATTCAGTAGGTATTTACTACATCCGATCACAACCTCATTACACAGAGGTAACGATACATTCCTCAACATCAATCGCTGAAATCTAAAACAAATATTACGACCTAATAATGTATCGATAAACCGAAAAGGTAGAAAATAATATACGGACAGAAAAGACATTCATCAAAATCGTACTCACTCAAGTTACTGCTCGTAAAATACTGTTTTTCCATCTAACAACTGCTAATTAGTCTAAAAATATATTCGGATATTTCCTTCACTTCTACGTCAATTTTATTATTGACTTTCATTTTTTCTTCGTCATACTTATCAACACCCTTGACAAACGCTCATCTTTCAAAGTAATGTACCAAGACAGATCACAAAAACACAGATTAATCATCTTCGTTTAGGGACATTCCACTATCCATGATCACAACTCTTACGAAATTTGGCTGCTTTTCTGCCGAATTGCACTCCGCACCGAGGGAATTAAAGACCGCCCCCTAGTTCTAAAGGACCCTCTTGACACCTTCTAAACATTCTGTACCCTTCCGACCGCATCGGAATTCCCCCGCAATCCGCGACGTCCGACTCGGACACCGGGATATGCGGCACCGAAGTCGGGACCTACGCATCGCGAAGACGCCGCCCTCTCAAGGAAGGGAAACCTCACTCACCGTCTCTGGCGGCGGCCGGCGAATCGGGAACTCTTTCTTCGTCCGAAGAATCGCCTCCGGATGTGGCGACGGATGCCGCCGCTGCTGCAGCCACCGCGGCAGCCAAATGACGGGGCAGAGCCCTTCTTTGGGGCACCGCACCGCCTTCGGAACCAACGTTCCCTTGAGAATACTTCTTCATTGCCGCGACCGAAAAGTCGAGCGGCTGTTCGTCGTGGAGTAGCATGTGAGCGGAGCCGAACCACGGCGGCGGCGAGGAAAGCCAGCACCAACTCCCGGCGGCCGCCGTCTTCGGAGGGCCGTCGTCTTCCAGATGGGGAGCGGGGGAGGCGGCACTAACCCAGGCGTCCACCAAGGCAGCCCTCTGGGAAGCCACACCGGAACATGACGGGGACACAAGCACTCCGCTAGAGGCCGCCTTCGGCCTATCCCGCGGCCACTCGCAATAAGCCGTCTCAGCGAGGCCCTCCACCTTACCGGTGCAGACCCTTTGGAGGGCCCGCTCAGTGGAGCCCAAAGGTGAAACGGGTGCGGCTCCCGGCGGGCTGTTAGCTTCCGGGGGGGGATTAAAAGCACTGTTTATCTTTCCTTTCGTTTCGTTCGCTATCACTTCACCAAATTCACGAAGACGTCCTTTTGGCGAGACGAGAAGATTTCCGGAAGCGGACCCCACGTGGCTCCGTGGATGCGCTGGGCGTCGCGACGGCGATGCGGAGGCGTCTCTTTCTCCGTGGGCGTGACGGTCAGGTCCTCCTGTCGGCGAAGATATCGGATTATAGGAGCGATGTTAGAGGAGAGAGGCGGGGGAGGGATTCGAATGCATATGAGGTGCGGGAGGGGGTGGAGTCGGAAGGGGGCGCGGGGGCAGAGACGCGGGGCGTAGATGAGTGGGGGGGCGTCGATACTGGAAGGGGGCGGCGGTCCGCGAGATCGGGTGGGGGTACCGCGGGAGAGGGAAGCAGATCGCGGAAGGGGGGCGTGGGTGGGGGCGCAGGGGGACCCCGGGAGTGGGGCGAAAGAAGGAGCCTCGGCCAATTGGAATCGCGCTCGGCGCCGACTCACTCGGCCACGTTCGTAGCCCCTTCCTTCCCTCCCTCGCCCCCACCAGTACAAAAACACGTCATCAAGAGCATGAGAAATGCGCCGGCGCGCTCTCCTCGCACGGGACTTCTTCAAAAGGGGAAGAATTTAAAGAGAGGGCGGGAAATGAAAGGTTGTCGCCATTTGCATCTGACGAATTACGCGCGGGTGGCCGCGGGGCGAATTTGCCCCTCCCCGGAATCGATCCCCGAATGCCTCACCTGCACAGGTGGACACCCAAAACAAAACCCTCCTCATTAATACCAACCTTTTAGTCTGCTTAATCCACACTCGTCCGCTGGGCGAATCTCCGCGGTAACACCACAACAAACAAGTTCGCGTCACTGGTCTAGTTTCACTGGGGGAAATCCTTCGGAGCACTGTTATAGGAAACTGAATTCGGCGAGCGATCTCGCGGTGGGAGGTAGGCTTTCTCGGCACACACAACCGCCCCTCCCTCTGCACGAAGCTCTCCAGGATATAACTACGTCCGCATGCGATCCCCAGGGCGGCACGCGGTTAACTGCCGAAGCGCTTGGAGCAGCACGTCGGCCCCTCATTCCCCTCTTCCCCCTCCGTTCCCTTCACTCCCTGCCCCGAGGCGAGCATTCCATGCACCGCTACCCCCGGGGGCCTTCCGCCCGGAGGGCCGCTACCTACGGGGCACCGCGCCCCCGAGGGACCTTCTCTTCTCGCCGCCCCCCTCCCCTCCCACCCTAGGCCGGCCCCCAAACGCCCCTGGCGATGTTATTCGCAGCGTTTTCGAGAGGTGCGCGCCGTGCTATAAGGAAGGGCGCCCACGAGATTCGACTAATCGAGCCGATTGCCCACTCATCGCGTTCACCTCCGACGATTGCGGAGGAAGTGGGATTTTTTTGGGTGATTCTCTGAGCTGAGGATGGCGGAGTCGGCGTAATCGGGGTACTGGGGCAGATCTTGGTGCTCCGATGAAAGGGGATGTTTACATTCGATGTTCCGACCCGGAGTACTGTTTGTTTGGGTACATCGAGTTGAAATCATCACTCTATCGATTGCTTCATGCATGATTCATTAGATATGTCAAGCGAACTTTTCAGTGGAATGAAATATTGGATGTTCGCTGTACGGAATTGAAGCTGAACTAGTCAGCCGTATCTCTCTCACGCTAATTAACCAGATATTATTTTCCCTTCTAATGCACAATATTTTATTCGTAATTTTTATAATGCTATTGAGCGAAAATAACATAACAGCATGTAAACGTGAAATACATGACACTTATCAGGTTATCAAAAGTTCGACGAACTAGTATGTATATGTGTTAGAATATTAGCTAAAATCGCTCAATGTAAAAACATGCCTGTCTTTCAAGAACTACACGATCAAAAGTTCACCTTTATAGTCACCTTAATGCAATTCTTCTGGAATTATTGTTGTGATAGTCTTCTTTCCAAATTCTAATTCCATATAACTGTGAACAATTCTGTCACTGTTAAACATTTTATATATATCTACATGTATAAATGTTCATGTTTTTAAAACTTATCAGAAAAGAAATAGTATTTTTAATGCAGTAATTATTAATACGTGGCTTACGTAGTTGCAGCAGCAACTGCGGTGACTGTAATCGGAAAGTGCCAAAAGTTAACATTAAAGTATTGATTCTCTATTAATTTATTCCTTGAAATATGTACTGAAATGTTCACTTACTAACTTAACCATAACGGATCCTTGCAAAGTGCTATTCCCTCGAAAAAAAAAATTAAGGCTAGAAAATAGTGAATGGCCCAGGAGGTTACCGTCTGCCCAGAACATCCCTGCTCCCCGAGTGCCTCGCCACTGATTACTTTCAGGTCACACAAAAACTATCCAGTGGCATCAGGGTGCCCTCTGTTATTATGCCCCTCAGCACTGCACCTGTTGGCTTTAGATACGCTATGTCACAGGACTGATGTGAAATATTTTGTTTGACTCCGTCAGAGACTTGTGTTAAAAATTACCTCAGGTTATAATTTTTAGTACCGATGTTCTCACGAATCGTCAAATCTTCACGAGTATTTTCTAACGGATATTTCTATAATATTCATGTGATCTTTGCCTCCAAGTCAGGTCTAATCATAAATTTGATAGAAAATTGACTTTTTTTATTTCTAGTCACATGCTATAGTTCAAAAGAATACTGCACCTTTCACGCTACCTGACTTGTAATGAAAACTCAAACTTTGTCTCAGATAAAGTTGCTACTTGTTACTTGTTTACGATGAATACTTGAAATGTTGTGTACGAGCGTCACATGAAGCAATATGTTCAAATACTTGCTTCATGCAAGTTTCACTAGAAGCAGAACATCACTAAGATTGAAATACTTGAAAGACTAGGTTAAAATCATCGAAGATTCCTGATATGCACCATCATTGAATTAACAGTGCTTCTTTAAAGTTACTCTATAGATTTCAAGTCAATGAAAACACATTAATACCGTAAATCACCATTATTGCTTCTAAAATGTATCTAAATTCTTATTCATATCACTAATAAAATACTAAGAAAGAGATATGATGAAAATTTGAAGACTTAGTTCTTTGCTAAAGAACCTTTGAGGGCATAAACACTGAACCGGATCCTGAGTAACCCCTTTAGAAGTATAAATCCATCGCAAAAAAATTGATAGACTGAATATGAGGGAGTTTCAATAAGTTTATAATTATCCCCAAGTACTGAAAAGGGAAATTCCTTTTCTTAAGTGATCAAAGTCTCGTAAACCACATGAGCAAGTTGGCATCTTTTTCAGTGCGATGGCTTACAATTAATGCACGGCTTTCATCGCTAATAAAGTTCGGCAGTTCGTGTTTTACTCCTGGGCCGCGCAGGTGCAGGACGGATATTTCGGATGAGCCTTGGTTACATACGAAAATCCATTCTGATAGAAGCCACAGTGATTATGATTACCCAAAATTATCTTTGTCCTCAGGACTTACAGTAGCACTTACAGAGTATAAAAAATATTTGCTAGAATATATAGATGTTTGTAGGTTTTTATTGGTAGAGATCGTATAACAGTACATTGCTGGATTAAACGTACTGCTTTTAGCCTGGTTTCCCAATGTCAACAGTGTGATTTTTCTATAACAGGATAGGCGTTCTCAGTCTTTTCGGGTAAAATATATCAAAATGCAAAAATACACAGTAATAATAATATGTTAAAATCGTAGGGACATAGATTGTTCGTTGTCTATTGTTTATTCAATCGTTTTGATGACTTCTGAGTCCTTGTGCGTTATGGATCAAAACACCAAAAGAGTTCTTTCCTCGATGAAATTGAAAATCTCGCGATTTCTTTGTGTTTTTGACATCTCTAACAATGTTTTAATTGAAATATACGAATACTTTCCTGTTACTTTTTGCATTTTCCCAAATCTACTTGGACATTCAAGCATTACATGTGACTCAAATTTTGAATCATTTGCTCTATTGAGTCGGATACGGCTGATCATGTAAACTTAAATGTAGATTAATGTAGATTTAAAAGCAAATAAATAACATTACACTCTACATAACCATTGGTTCTTTGAGACCAACTGGAATGTTTCCCTTTTACGGTAAATCCGTTTTTAACCAACTGAACGAATCAATCAAATGCTATTAAATTGCTTTGATTCATAAGACTCAGAAACGAAAGAAGAGAAATTTCAGACATTAAACGAAAGAGATCGAGAAAGGAAAAGTTCAGTCTGCTCTAATAAAAAGTTGTGATAGGCAGCTCCACATCATGCTTATTCATGCCAAGAGAAAGAATTAACAATGACTTGCACGTATGAATTCCGAAAGCTATTTTAGCAGAAATAAAAAAATCGCATGATTTCGAAGACTCATAATTCTTGAAATTCAAATCACATGTTAGCAAGGGGCGATAAATTTGCGCAATTAAAGTAAAGAACGGGAAAGAATAATAAAAAGAATTAAAAACGGTAAATAGGAGCTAAAATTCAAATAACTTACATTCAAATTTTCCAGTTGAGGCCAAAAATAATTTTAGTTCAGAGAGTCCATTAACAGATGCAGGCCCGGTATTACAATCTTTACTTAAAATGAATTTTATCTTACGTTCACTTTAGTCTTTATGGCCTGACCGTTATTAAATTGTTTTGTAAGAGTTAAAGAGAAGATTATAGCAAATCTCCATGCTAATCCATCATATATAAAGAAGTTAAACTGTATTCTTTACTTTAACTCTACCAATAGATTATAAAACCGGGCACGAAAGTTAACTTTAATTAAAATCCATTTTTAGCTTACATCATAATACTGCGCCATAATCGTTTTCACTTGAATATGCTTCTCAAACCTCCGGTAACTTATAGGTTACAAATCAGTATTTTAAAATTATTTCCAATCTTGTAGTTTTATCAGAATGTTTCAAGTGACTCTTGCAATCGAGACACAGAAGCTAAAAACAACAGCTAATTATTTCCTCAAGTAACAATCTAAAATTCCCTATATAAATATTCCCTAAATATTTCCTATATAAAGATTAAGGTAATGATGTTAACTTTTGCACGATGAAGTCGTGCGGCTGATCCCAAAGGAAGAACAAGTAACAAGGAGTAACAACTTGTTATTCCTTTATTCCCTATATATATTCCCTAAATAATAATAATAATAATCTTCTGCGGCGTGAGAGAAAGTGATTGCAAAAGATGGTATATATTTCAGAAGGTGTACATAGTGAGTAAATTCGTATACGGTCGAACGGGTATGCGTATCCTTAACATTTCGGGAGACCGGTAACTTAGCTTCGTATGATCTCCAACACCCTCGAATCAAAGATGATCTCGGAGGTCAGCTCACCACATTGTTCGTAGTACTGCTGTACTGCTATTCGACAGTTACCTGCGCGAATCCAAACTTTCCACTTCGGAGATGAAGTCAGTGTGATATTATCGAGGGTTATGAAAACTTTTCATGAACCTTCTTGCTGCTGGTATAAAAAGAGAAAAACTCCGGAGCGCCTGTAAAAACGTGAATCTGGCCTAGGAATTTCAATTGGTGAGACGTGTTTCCCTGGTGATTCATGGAATTCTTCTCCGTGCGATGATCAGAACCGGAACAAAATACCTTTCTACCAAAGAAATACAGAGAGTGACATTCAAATTTCTACGGGTCTATGACTCTATTTTGAACGCAATATTGAGTTTTAAAATATTGTAGAGGAAAAAATTTAAAATCCCCTTGAGATAGAAATGTAACATTGAAATTACAAAATCCTTTTTCAGACACGAATCAAAGTTAAGGAAGTTTTGGTTCCGATTGAGGTGGAAATATTTTAAAGCAATTGCTTAACTTCAGGAAAGGCAGCATAAGAAGGTAGGTGGAATTAACATATGTAAAGAATAAATTTTCTATCAAGGGAGACGTGTTGAGCCTCTGTTGCAATATCTAGGAAACTATCCATTCTGTTCCTAAACCCGCTCATATATTGAAATGGCTTTCGGATCCTCGCTCAATGCTTCCCACCGTTTCACACTTATTCTCTCGATCGTGGGAATAACATTAGACAACAGTTATCTTTTCATTGTGATAGACCGTTATTTTAGTATCAACACATATATAATAGAAGTAATTAAAGCTTTGAGAAAGGATCCCTTGAATAGGCACCTTTCGCCTGTTGAAAAATGTGACAAAGTTTAAAATTTGTAGTCGTACCAATTGAAACTATTCACTACTCTTTCGAATTTAGCACATCCTTTTCTGAGTAAAATAGACGTTAGCTAGGCGTTACTTGCAGAGCTCCCAATCGGAAATCAGCAGATGTGGGTGTTTTTCTCCGGTGTCACTTAACCCAAAACTCCGCCTTAAAACAACCAAAGGAAGCGAGATAATGAGCCGGATCTGGAGAGTTTAGGATGTAGCGTCATCATTTGCGCCACCCGTTGTGTGTACACAATGCAGGAAGGTGCCTCCGGGAGCATGAACTCTAAGCCGCCCAATGTTTTGGAATATTCTCCTCTCAAATCCCATGCTCCAGCGATTATTGCTCTAACTGTAAGACTAAAAGGAATGATCATTAATAAAAATCAGAGAATTCTTACTTAATGGTAACATGGCTCAAATAAGAATAATTACAAAAAATCTCGACAAATATTTTACTTTTCTAAGTATGTAAGATATAAGGTACGATTTCCTTTTCTTTTGTATGAGTCAGGAATAACCTAGATTTGTAAGAAAACGGATGAAATTATAACGAATCTTAATTCTTCAGGTTTTAGAGTTGTCAATTTTGACTCTTAAACATTTATTAGTAAACTATTTCTCAGTTTGTGTGCCATAAATTTCTCAACTGAATGTCCTTATCTTTTTTACCAGGTAACTGGCTACTCTTTTTCTATCATCCAACAACTGATGTCTTTGTCTTCCTTCATGTTACCCTTATATACAACCTTCATTCCCTTTACGAAAAAGGTATATATAGATCCTTTCCTTTTTTAATTCACCAAACAATTTCTCCTACTTCATACTCAACAATTAATTCACCAATTAACTGTAAAAGAAGCAGTGCTAATAATTTTTATTTTCTGAGGAAATAAAATTGAAGGTTGGCGGACATGGAATTATGCATTGGTAGATTTAAAACCAGAATCTAAGTTATTTTACTTCGATATCGTAGTAGTAGTAGTATTGTTAAAAGTGCTTCGACAACTTAGGTCATTTCGCACGTATGCCCACACCGGGTCCCGAGAATCGAACCCGGGACCGCTTTCACCGAAGTCGGACGCGTTGCTACCCAGGAACCCTCTACTTCGATGTCACATTATATTATCCACATATGTTGAACCATTTATACCTTACCTCTCTCTTTAGTTTTAAGAGATATTGGAGACGGATGAGAAATCAATGATCTGTAAAAGACAAACTACGCATAAGATTAACTATTCTTATGTATCCTCTTCCTTGGATATCATTCTCATTACCAAAGGTTTCATTCCAGCTTTCTTATAGTGGTTTCCGCCAAAAAACTCCCATAAAATGTCTTTTTTAATCGTCGAACTAGTATATTTTGCAGCGAACGTCAACTATTCCGTAATAACTAAACTGTATGGGAATCGATAGTGGGGAAATCATCTTTGCTTTCCGACTGTATCTAATGTATGTCCGCCATATTAGATATAATATATATCAATACTACAACTGATTTTTTGGGGAAATAGAAGTGTCATATGAATATTACATCTCATCCCGAATCCGTGTAAAGACATCAATTTTCACGCGAAAAAGTCATGAGCTATTCTCAAAAATATTTTCCTGATTTTGCGATAGGTAATTCTTAATACTCAGCAAAGATATCGCCGGATAGCAAAAATAAGATTAAATCAAAATGTATGTAATTTTCTTGTATGACCTCCTGTCATGATATACCATGTAACATTGTACATGCGACTATATGGATAAATACCACGTATCTTAGTTTATTTACTCCTATTTCTAATTAATGTATAACATAATTTATTGATGAACTATGTTAAATTGTATATGATGTAATGTGTTCCATGTATTTTTATATTCACATATTTATTGTTATTGTATGTTCTGTATTATATTCTTATACTGTCTACGGGAGGTTTTTGGAGGGTTTTCCCTCCCGTCTTGGGCGAATACCAGGCAGACTTCAAATTAAAATTGTTATACTCCCCTCCAGCTTTGCCACCTGGCCAAATGGCCAAATGGCCAAATTGCAACGCAAATTTTAATAAATAAATAATAAGAATATCACGAAGATACGTATAACGATTGAGGTTCAAAAACAGTCCTCTTGTTCTCATACGAGGGGGTGAAGTGAGAGGTTGAAGATACGTTCGCCATGTTGTACTCTACCGGTATTGGTCTATTTGCTGGGCGACGTTACAGAGGGCGGACGCGTCGGTTGCGTGACCGCCGACACCGTAGTTATAGAAAGATTAAGAGATTCATCTTTGCAGGTTCCAAGGCAGCGCTCCGAGTCACTGGGCGGACATCATCGTTGAGACCGTAACTGGTTTGGATCAAACTGGTCTGTCTTATTTATGGCATTGCCAGTCGCGCTGAGTTTGATTTTTGTGCTCTTCCAAGAAAAGACGCGGGGAATTCTTTTCGAAAGATTTCTTACTCAGACCCGTATCTCGTCCGAACGCTCACATTTTATAATTTATGTCGTCGATGCTTCGTATCCATTAAGTGCTACTTGTAGGGTCCGTTAAAAAGTTTATACTTTTCGTTGTGCATTTACTTTTAAAGAGCTCGAATTGAGTGGAGTAATCTGAGTTTAATAAATGGCTGAAAATTAGTGAGTAATGATTTAACGGTATTTCTAAATTCAATGGGGAAATTCCAACACTCGCAATGGAGTTTTAGTAGTAACGTGCGAAATATAGGTAAACCACAGAACCGAACAATTTCAACATTTCCGACATCTAATCCTATAGTATATTAAAGTCAATTATAAATATATTGACTAAATAATTAAGTGATAATAGTACAATAATACTGTAGTAAATATAGTATATTATGTAAATAATAGTATTAATAAAATAATTTTTACTGATTTTAAACTATTACTAAATAAATCAATGAATGAACATCATGAGGTGAACATATTATAAAATAAATAACAAAATGTACTGTTTAATTTAGTATTTGAATTACTTTACGCCTCCTCTCAAAGAATGCCTTACAAGGAATGGTACCGTAAAGTAACGAAGGCTAAACAACTAAACATTGGGACAGTTTGAAAATTTAGCCTGTACCACATTAAGGAATTCGTGTTTATACAACAACGTTGTCCACTTCGTTAATAAAAAATAGGACAGACTTAGAAGTAAATGATTTCACGATTAAACACGACGAAAATGTCGAGAGATCTTATGAATTACTTCGTCTACTACAATGAAAAAAAATTCATTCTAATACATAAGCTCTGACGAAATGGTTAAACGAATATCATTCTTCCATTTAATCGAGGGTAGGCGGTCATAGATAGTATCTAATATTTATAGGTGTAATACGAATTTCAATTTCAAATATGGGAAAAAAGTGTTTATTTTTTAAGTTTCGTTCGAAACCTAGATTCCTAGAACCAGAGTGAAAATTTAGAAAACATTTCTATAGCTACAAGTGAAAAACAGGTCATCTAAATATATCCATCTTCTGTTAACTGATAAATGCTAGTGTTACCACAGCGAGCTGAGTTAGGGTCTCAAGAAGGATCTGTGAAAGTTTAATTTTAAATTGTCAACAAAATGAAATGGAGAAATCCAGGAAGGAAGCTGCAAATGGGAAATATTGGCTTACTTAAATGTAAGAGGAAAAAAGAAAGTAAATTAGGTAACAAGATTTATTATAATCTTAATTAAAAATCCTTTCATAACTTATTTTCCTCTTTTCCGAGAAAATTTAAGAAAAGTACTTCCTTCCTTTCACAGTCATTAGTCCTCATTACTAAAGATTTTCGAGGCTTATTAGTAAGCCAGCCATTTCGTAAATTACTCTAAGTACTTTTCCTATAGCAACAGCTTACTACGTTGAAGCTCACTATTACTTATAAAAATTATGTTCTTCAGAAATAAACGGTGGAATTCCAAATTGAAAATACTCATTAGGCAAACAAGATAATGACTTACTACTGGAAACATTTATAATGTGCGTGATACAAAAAAATTAATACATTATTATTTATACATCATGTAGTTTATGTTTTCCTTTAGCACTAAAGGGAACTATACACTTCATAATAGAGTGCCTATTTTTATTTTGGGATTGTATATGTATTGATCACCATGCAGCATTTAAAAACATATCCTTACTTGGTCTTGGTATAGAAATCTTCTCAATTAGTACCGTTCGTTAGTCAACATAGATAAACGTCGTACGAGAAAATTCTAGCCATCTGATTTTACACAAGGAAAAGGGTTAAGGTGACTTGGCATGAAAAGGCGTGTGCTTACGAAAATTCCCATGGAGAAACGGACATGATAAGAGTCTGACGGGACCGGGACACGAACGCGGGTCTCGCAACTAACGGTTGGTTGCTCTATCCATTGAGCTATCCCTCCAGAACATTTCCTCATGTCGTTAGGGAGACCATGGTCCCTTCAGAATTTTTTCATGTCCGTTTCTTGAGCTGATTTTAAACAAATAAATCTTATATTTCCACAAATTCTTCCTGAACAATTTACACGATCCCGCATCGTATATTATTTTTCATGGCAAAAAGTCTTCCTAATTGCTCATTTCGTGGAATGTAAGACAGTTATGAGGTCTCAAGCCACATCTTTCATTTGTCCTTCTATCCAGTTCCTCTTCGTTTCCCCATTCCAACGGCAACTTTTCCTACTGCTTTTTCGGTCCATTTCGTACAGCCTAATTCATCTTTCCACGGCCCCTTAATCCTTATTGTCAACATTTTCTTATTGCCCTAATCGTATCTACTTACTATCTACTCGTATTATCAACCTTGGTGTAAAAATCTGAATCTACTATGTACGTGAAAAGCAGAAAACACTATTTTGAAAATTGTCTCGTTTACGGAGCATACTTTTAGGTAAATTATTTAGAAATACGATATGTTCACTGAGCAGAAGGCGTAGGAAAGTCGGTTTGAATGACTGCAAAATATTTTACGATATACTCACTTCTTTCATTCTAACTGAAAATTATTCATATATTTGTTTGGCTACATTCTATCGTAGATAAGGCTATAAAAGGTTTCCATCGAATGTATTAGCATGAACTTTTCCTTAAAATTAAATATTTTTCATACAAGGAAAAGGGTTAAGGTGACTTTAAACTTTTCGAAATTCTCACCTTGTATACCAATTCAATGGAAAATGTTAAAATTTCAGGGGCATCTGACAAATGTGTCCTAATAAAATGTTGCATATCAGGACATATATATNAGAAATCGGTAATCCGGAGCTTCCCGTTTGTCTCTGAGCGCGAGTTCCGCTTGCCGAAAGACGGCTTACGGAGTGTTTTTAAACCTCTAATTCATATACAACCGTGTTCCAACCTTCTCTTTTTCTTACAGCTAAAGATAACTCTTAAATTAAGAAATTATAATAATAATTCCTTATTAATGGAGCGCATTTTAGTCAAAGTTGACCATTATTACAATACACCCTAATAGAACATGCATACAAACAACCATTTGGGACAAGGATTCGAACCCGCGACCTCAGCGTTGGAAGGTTAGCAATCTAACCACTGCACCATCGAGGCTGGTGGTCAATACGATTCCTAGTCACTTAGTTTAACTTAGCGTAATGAAAATAACGCAAACTTAGAGTCTATCGCAATGATATCACAACTGGCAAATTAGCGTCACACAAACCCTTGTTGTCGGAAAGAACGTTAAGAGAAATAAAGCTCTCCGCTAACTTCGGCTGGCCTTACGGGCGAGCGTGTTACGGGGGGTTCCGAAATATTTAAGTCTCTCCTTACAGACAGGTAAACGAAGCATAGCTTCGATTCTCTTTTATCTCCCTGACGCCCCCTTCCTTCCCCAACACATCTCCTTCACCTCCAAGCTGCTTCCTCACCTCTCTCTCCCGATTGCTGCATCCTGCCCTCCTTCCCTTCCCGAGCCAATCGATAAGAATTGTTCTGGATAAGCCTGGATTGGGTCTCTTCAGCAACTAATCAGATCCTTCGCTATTGGAGGAGGAAGCACTTAAAGTGGATGCTCCCTAAAATATGAAGTGCTCCCAAAGACATGAATTTGTTACGAGAATTGTTTGCAATGAAGAGTAATGAGAGATTATGAGGGACGTTATCTTTCCATCTAAGATCCTCGCAGCGGAGTAATTTTCGTGTTTTCTTTAAACTTGGCACATTTATGAAGGCGAGGTGGTGTTGCGAGAATAGAAGGGTGTTTCGGTTATCTCACAATTTTGGAAACGGATAAACCCGTTTTAAGCCTTCATAGATGGTGTTTCTGAGATAAAAACGACGTCGAGAGATTTGACGAGGATAATTTTTCATTGTTTGGATTTTTGGGCCACGGGAACTTCGTGCCAAACATTGCGTGAGAAGCTCAAAGGCGTGAATAGGCTTTACAACTTGCGTGCATGTTTCCGACAAACACCTCGACCATTTTCGATACTTATGTGTTGATACGCACATACTTTGCCATACGCGAATGTCACTCGGGAAAAGGAAAGTTAAATGTTCATCGCTCACATCACGAGAGTGGATGTCTCGGAAATATTCAGCGATAACAGTTGATTATGTCATTGGGATAAAAACTCCCTTTCGCGGGCAAAAAGAGGGATCAGGCCTACGACAGCAAATTTAGAATCCCCACGCTAATAAAATTCACATCTGCATAAAAACACCGTTATGAAATTTTCGGGCGTTTTTCCGATTTCTTAAAGATTTCCAACTTTCCCAAGCTGTAATCTTTAAATGAATTTCTCTTCGGATACAAACCCGTGAGGAATGAATTCAAGACATTTACACAACACATTGAACGCTTCGCGTTTGTCCTATGTAGACGACTTCAATCTCAATACACAAATGTGTGTAACTATTTCTCAATCTCGACCTTTTCTTCCCTTTAAGTGAGATGAGTTTTCTAAGTTGATGCGTTGTCTTCGAAGACCTCCCGTCTTAACTTGGGAACTGCTATCTAGATCCATATAACAGCCGTATTTCATTTTGCAGCAACTTGCAGCTGGTTTCAGTCGCCGCAATTGATTTACTGTTGACTCAGTGACCTAAGATACGGCATTTATACCGGAAAAGAGCCAAAATGGCTACAGATCCAAATCTGATCGACGATCTCTTAATTGGTAAAACAATTTGATTGACGTAGACCCATGCTTCACGAAATTAATCCTCCGATAGTATTGGGAACTCAGTAACATAAGGACTGCTGTTGATACGTTCCTGTTCATATTTATTTGATTGAAAAGGTTGTCTACTTCTACATCTACATAAATACCCCGCAAGCCGCCTATCGACATGTGGCAAGGGGTGCAAACGTCAAGCGTTCGAGTTACCACTTTAGCTTGTTGTTGTCGCGTATCGTTCGCGGAAAGAACGTCGCGATAACGACTTGTCCTCGCATCTATTTTTCTTATTTTACGCTAATTGTCGGATCGGCCGAAGTAACAGGGGGTCACATAATACCGATTACGTCTTCCGCAAATGTACTTTCTCTGAATGTATCAAGCAATCGTAGTCTAGCTTCTAATCTGCGTTCTTTCAAGGATTTCTGCGTCTGAGAGCATTTGCATAACGCTTGCTTTTCTATCGTAGCATTTTAAAAAATTGTATCGCCTAGCATTGCGATAGGTTTTAAAGACATTTAGAATGTTCGCCACTTCGATTACATGATACGGCATGCATACCGGTTAATAAATTATCAGGACCGGGACTTGGTCGGAGTAACTGCCTGTCGTACATTTATTTATCTAGGAGATATTACATCGTAAGTCAGAAATGATAATGTGAGTCTGAATGAACGTTCATCGTAATGTGACTTTATCGTGTTACAAATGTATATTAGAAAGCAGGGGACTGCTGTATGTATATTCGGAAGAAGAGTTATTAGTGATGAAACGATTCATCATAGTTGCGAATCATGAAACTTTCCAAAGGGAAGCGATGAGCCGTGGAGGAAGGAAATATAGGCAAAAATTTGAGGAATTCATAATTATGTCTTTCATAAGTAGCGGCAAGGATGAGGAAAATTAGCCGTTAATTTCGTAGTGAAATCATCGTGGTGATCTGAGGGATGACCGAATGAAAATAAACTTCATACATCCCTCTTACCCTCTAATTGCAATGCCAAACACGCGGATGTTTAAGGATACTGAAGAGTGAGGATTTCGAAAACACTGTAGGTGAAGGCAGATCGCCTCGGTCAACCCTCGAATACGCCGCTCTTGTAATTAGCACCTTAATTAAAGTCGCCGCGATCCAGTTCTGGGTCGCCATCAGAATTTCAAGCAGCACTAAGAGAAAGACCCGAGGATGAATTTGAAATAAATCCTTGGGATTGTTTTCTTAACTCAATTCAGAATCAACTTAGAGCTCAAGATTCTACGCTTCTCGTGTTAGTCCGTTGAGAGGGGAATATCTACGGCCTTCAAGCCATCGACAGCCTTCAATGGCGCTCATGGTGGACTTTTTCTCTTTTTCTTACCACTACCTCTACCCCTTTAGTTCATTCTGTCTCACTTTCCTATTTTTCAGCATTAAGTGTACACGGAGAACTTCAGCTCTACTTTGGAATCCTATTCCCGCTTGAAAACTTGACATTAAAAAAGCTCGAGAATTCTACGAATCGTAACCAAAGCGCGGCGTGTTGATTTCTTAAAGATTCAGCACATCATGGGAAGGCTGAATATGAACTGCAACAAAGAAGATTAAAATTGTGTATAACATAGGACCTCCAAATATTCCTTAATCTCTGTTAACCTGTAAACCTCTCCTCTAATTTGACTTCCTTGTCCTTACATTTATTATAAAATTATTTTCAGATGGGAAGGTTGGATTAAATGTGGATAAAACATCAATACTGTCCTTCAGTAGCACATCATACAGTTGTGGCGTTTCAGCAGATAATGATGCCAAGTGAAACGTAGCGTGGCGAGTATCTGTTGCTTTTTTGTCAAAAATTCCACCCTCGACATCTTCAACGCTGTGAAGCAGAGGATAGTGGAAGGGGAATATAATTTGCTCTCCCTCGCAGTATATGGTGACACACAGCCATTACTGAGGTGGAACACTTGAAAATAAATCTTATAACGTATGTCTCCAAAATAATGGATCACCTGTGATGAAACCGCTCAAAAATTTCCCAGGTACGTTCCTGCACTCAGTACTTATCACAATTATTAATGGTTTTCAAATACCGGGTTCGAGTTAGGCACGCGCATTTACTGGCCACAGTGACGGAGTAGTTAGCGTGCTAGCGCTCCAACCCCAAGGTCTTGATTTCGAATCCCGGTTAATCGGATTTTTCCAGTAAGGGAACGGTGTGGGATTTTCTAGTAAGGGTGGGTGTGTTCTTCCGTTGTTATTTTTTAATCTCAACAGTGTCATTATTCAGTAAAAATAGGGGCACTGGGAAATGAAATAAATAAACGAAAAAATTCTGAGTGCTTTTACACCCACAAAACTCCTGAATGGTAGCCAACCTTTTAAACGTCGATAATGAGGTCACCTGAGATGAGAAAATCCTTTCGGAATAGGTGTTTCGTTCGAAAGATGGCGCGGGTCAAGTCCGCATACAAAATCCATATTTTCGGGATATGGCGACTTTCGCACAGGAGTTCGATTCCTCGCGAGTGTCCATATCGCGATCTCCGCCGCCTTCATCTGAATGGCCGCCATCGCCCCCAATAGATCCCCCCCTTTGGACTGCTGCAGCGACCCCTCTTCCACGCCCTCTCAAACGCAAAGAGTTTAAAATCACCTCATTGGTAGTCTGTGCCAGGACGGGCGACGCATGCGGCTCCCGATAAAAATGGAACGAAGGGAGCGCGGGAGGGGGTGCGGAGGGGTGTGGTTGGGCTGAGGTGTGAGGGAAGGGTGCGCGGGGAGGGAAGGACTTCCATTCTGCTAGTAAAGGAACCCTTGCCCCTCTTTCAAGAGAGTAGGCCTTGGGTGAATTGCTGCGACGAGTGGGTGAAATAAGATTTTCGCGCTGAGTACGATATTCGCTTAGCGCCCCTTCTCGCTGCGTCTCTACTGCGAAATCCATTTTTCGCGTTTCGGCTCCACGTAGCTTTTACGAAGATGTAGGTGTGAGGAGTAGATAAGAGTTCCTAGAGAAGAGGGTCTTGTTAGCAGACTTGGTGTAGGAAGTACTTCGCCATGTGCGAACTCTGATTACCCGGGTTTCATAGTAGAATTTCATTTGTAGTTTTCGTTGTAATACACGAACGAGGCCCCCGGATAGCCAAGTGGGTAACGCGTTCGCATTCATTGGAAGCGGTTCCGGGTTTGACTCCCGGTGTGGGTCTTTTTTTGAAAGGTGGAATATGACCTAGCTGTCGAAGTACAAGCATAAAAGTACTAAATTCGACAGAATATACAAAAATGTGTACCAAAAAAGAGAATTTCATGTTGATTCTAACACTCATATAAATGTATTACTCAAAATTGTTTAACCTTAAACTAAACTGTCTCTTGAATAACATTGTGGTATTTGATGACAGTGGGAAAATTAAAAAATAAATCACTTTTCTCAGGAAAATATGTCATATTTTATACATAAAAACGATGTAAAATATCGAAAAATAACCCAAAAACAAGAAACGCACTACCAGTTTTGTCGATAAGCGTCCTCTTAAAATCTAGTTTTCAATACCAGTAGACTTTAAGATATGTATATGCATCGAAACTACCCTATAATTATTCTTTAACCTTGTGATTAAATTGTAAGAACAAGTGAATTGAATTCGGAATATCAATCTAAATTGTAACATATTAACATTCAACACTCCTAGAACGTCAAGATACGTGTTTTCGGAGGAATTTGGAGTTAAAAAAATGAAACTCTTTGTCCTCTAGTTAATCAGTGATCGGCAAAACTCAAGAAATATAGAAGGAGAAAACTGAAGCGAATAACGAGGTCACACTTCATTCCGTAAGAGTAAATTTGTGATCTGAGGTTCGATTTTAAAATTTGTTTCTAATCCATTACACGTAGTTTTAAATTTATTTCATTGTCACCGGAGCATAGCGTTTCCATACTTGTCTTTTCACGTCAGGATGTACTAAATAGAAGAAATGTCAAAGGATCATTTCTTTCGGAAACATTTTTCGAGATCTACATCGAGATTGAGATAGGTAACATGCAGTGAATAGTACATCGACGTCGTACTACTTTCAATTAATTGATAACCTCAAATACATTTTCGTTTTTTTCATTTCGGAAAGTTCATTAAAACTAAGTGTCCAAAGAACGAACAAAACGAAACCAAAAATGTTGAATGGATTAGGAGGTTGGTAATATAAATAAAAATATCATAACAGTGAATTAAACAACCAAAATTGGCACCTACTGCCGGTCCAAGTTAAATCCCGCAATAAGTTGGACGAATCGCGGTTTGCTGATGGAGTTTCTTGCATAAATTCACGAGTATTATATTTTAAATTACTTGGCTTAGTAGTCATGCTTATCTCTTGAGTGACTTATTTAAGTTATTAGTATATTGAAACATCAGTGTACTAATTCAACAATTATTCATTTAGAAGAACGTTTACCTATTCATAAAAATTGTGCCCATAAGAAATTAATTAATGTGAAATTTTCGTACTTTTTACTGTATAAAAATTCATCATACGAAGTGAAATAAACTAATTGAAAAAAACGTTATAAAGAGAGACGCAGTCGGCAGGTCCAATGCTTGGGCCTCGTTCATCCTACGCTTGTTACCGTATTGACCAGGGGTCTGCAGCCTTTTTGAACCTACCAGCCACGTTTTAGGTATAAAATGCTTTGCGAGCCGTACAGAACGAGACCTTCGCTAGCCTAAACGATCTTGTCCTTGCTACTTCCCGTCGTATCAATACTTCTCTCGAGCAACATGTTGCTCGCGAGCAACCACATACCTACCACAAGCTATTCAAACCAACAAAAAAAAAACAACAATTAAAATTTGAAGTGCTTCGACAGCTGAGGTCATTTCGCAGGTGAGCCCCAACCAGGAATCGAGCCCGGGACTACCTTCACGGAAGGAGAACGCATTATACAGTTGGCTATCCGAATGCTCCTCCGTATATTTTGTTTTATTATCAATAATTTTAATTTATTAAGGAGTCCAAACTGTTAAATTCTCTCTCTGGGATTTTGTTGAAGGTTACAAGTTCAAATGTATTTTCCGTCATCCTCTTTCTCTAAGTTAATCTACAATATAAAACATTTACAACATTTTCACGTAATTGTGCCAATTTAAACTGGAATAGGTAAAGAATTGTAGCTTTTTTATCACATAATCTTTATTTAAATTTTGCCCTGCTTTCTTTTACAGTAAGAAGTTGAGTGAAAAAATTAAAATACCATGTAATAAGTACGTTTATGTAAATAAACTGTTTACTACCTTTTAGTAAGGTATATATTTAATATTATTTTGATTATATATCTCCTCCTATNAAGACATTTTCGCAACACATTGAACGCTTCGCGTTTGTCCTATGTAGACGACTTCAATCTCAATACACAGATGTGTGTAACTATTTCTCAATCTCGACCTTTTCTTTGGGAAATATTGGCTTACTTAAATGTAAGAGGAAAAAAGAAAGTAAATTAGGTAACAAGATTTATTATAATCTTAATTAAAAATCCTTTCATAACTTATTTTCCTCTTTTCCGAGAAAATTTAAGAAAAGTACTTCCTTCCTTTCACAGTCATTAGTCCTCATTACTAAAGATTTTCGAGGCTTATTAGTAAGCCAGCCATTTCGTAAATTACTCTAAGTACTTTTCCTATAGCAACAGCTTACTACGTTGAAGCTCACTATTACTTATAAAAATTATGTTCTTCAGAAATAAACGGTGGAATTCCAAATTGAAAATACTCATTAGGCAAACAAGATAATGACTTACTACTGGAAACATTTATAATGTGCGTGATACAAAAAAATTAATACATTATTATTTATACATCATGTAGTTTATGTTTTCCTTTAGCACTAAAGGGAACTATACACTTCATAATAGAGTGCCTATTTTTATTTTGGGATTGTATATGTATTGATCACCATGCAGCATTTAAAAACATATCCTTACTTGGTCTTGGTATAGAAATCTTCTCAATTAGTACCGTTCGTTAGTCAACATAGATAAACGTCGTACGAGAAAATTCTAGCCATCTGATTTTACACAAGGAAAAGGGTTAAGGTGACTTGGCATGAAAAGGCGTGTGCTTACGAAAATTCCCATGGAGAAACGGACATGATAAGAGTCTGACGGGACCGGGACACGAACGCGGGTCTCGCAACTAACGGTTGGTTGCTCTATCCATTGAGCTATCCCTCCAGAACATTTCCTCATGTCGTTAGGGAGACCATGGTCCCTTCAGAATTTTTTCATGTCCGTTTCTTGAGCTGATTTTAAACAAATAAATCTTATATTTCCACAAATTCTTCCTGAACAATTTACACGATTCCGCATCGTATATTATTTTTCATGGCAAAAAGTCTTCCTAATTGCTCATTTCGTGGAATGTAAGACAGTTATGAGGTCTCAAGCCACATCTTTCATTTGTCCTTCTATCCAGTTCCTCTTCGTTTCCCCATTCCAACGGCAACTTTTCCTACTGCTTTTTCGGTCCATTTCGTACAGCCTAATTCATCTTTCCACGGCCCCTTAATCCTTATTGTCAACATTTTCTTATTGCCCTAATCGTATCTACTTACTATCTACTCGTATTATCAACCTTGGTGTAAAAATCTGAATCTACTATGTACGTGAAAAGCAGAAAACACTATTTTGAAAATTGTCTCGTTTACGGAGCATACTTTTAGGTAAATTATTTAGAAATACGATATGTTCACTGAGCAGAAGGCGTAGGAAAGTCGGTTTGAATGACTGCAAAATATTTTACGATATACTCACTTCTTTCATTCTAACTGAAAATTATTCATATATTTGTTTGGCTACATTCTATCGTAGATAAGGCTATAAAAGGTTTCCATCGAATGTATTAGCATGAACTTTTCCTTAAAATTAAATATTTTTCATACAAGGAAAAGGGTTAAGGTGACTTTAAACTTTTCGAAATTCTCACCTTGTATACCAATTCAATGGAAAATGTTAAAATTTCAGGGGCATCTGACAAATGTGTCCTAATATAATGTTGCATATCAGGACATATATATATAAACAACACCGTGGAGTGCTTCAGATACATTTCCATGGCTGATTTAAAACAAGCGATTACCTATTACATTAAAGTTTCAGCCGCAGTCATGTCGATTTCTTTCACTACTGTTTTTCCTTAAATATCATGAAGGCAAAATCTCCAAAGGCTCCCATCTTCGGGGGGTCCCCACAAAGGAAGGTGGCGACACCCCGAGGATGAAAGCGTTGCTTTCGAAATGATCATTGGGCTTCCCAGAAATCGGAATTCCGGAGCTACCCGCTTGTCTCTGAGCGCGAGTTCCGCTTGCCGAAAGACGGCTTACGGAGTGTTTTTAAACCTCTAATTCATATACAGCAGTGTTCCATCCTTCTCTTTTTCTTACAGCTAAAGATAACTCTTAAATTAAGAAATTATAATAATAATTCCTTATTAATGGAGCGCATTTTAGTCAAAGTTGACCNAATAAGTACGTTTATGTAAATAAACTGTTTACTACCTTTTAGTAAGGTATATATTTAATATTATTTTGATTATATATCTCCTCCTATAATTGAGAAAAAATACAAAACAAGTATGGATCTCAAACTGCAGTCTTTCCTTTCACCTAAAATCAAATAAATGAAACCATAGTTAATTCTTATAAATTCTTCTAAGCTCTGATAAATACAAGGCGTAGATAGGACAAGTAGTTAATATTAGCCGAATGTATTGCCACCAAAAAATGGTGGCAATAGATTCGGCCCTTTTTTATCTTTAAATTACATAGAATGAAATACTAACATCTTAAATTTTATCAAGAAAATATTCGCAAATTCAAACTTTTCTGCCTGCCGAGGCCTATGTTTCAACGAATTGTTCCGACTTTAAAATACTAGCTCTGCGACTACTATCTAAATAAATAAAAAATAAAATGTTTCCTTCCCATAAATTTGAGTCTATTCATTGAAGTATTTTAAAGGATTTATTTCAACAACTTCATAATGATGAGAACAAAAAGTTGAGATTTTCTATTTCTGCCGCTCTTGAATAAAAACACGAAATTGCGAAATACAATGCGTATTAACCCTTTCGCGCCGGCGGTATTCTAAATTAAATCTACGAAACGACTTGTGACCTTAAATGACGTCCGTACGTAGTACATGCTGGTGTACATGCTGGTGTTTCACGAACGGTGGGACACGTCCCACTAGTGGTACTTAGGATTCTGTGTGATGGGAGTTGAGATAGTCGATTACATTGTTATTATTTACATTTTATTCGTTTGTCTCTACATTTTTCTAATATTTTGCTCGATTGTGAATAAATCTGCCAATAGTTTAAATGATATTCATCGCTAATGAATTGTAAAATATGAAATTACATCAATTAGTACAATGAACTTTTTGGCCCTTGGTGAGACTTGGTTATTTTGAGGAAAAAGGCAGCTTGAGGTCACGAAGGCTGGGAAACACTGGTCAATACGACGCATTACTACCAAATAATTACCTAAGAGCTGATTTGACAGACAAATTATAATCAGATGGTAAACAAGAAACATTATTAGATATTTTCTTCCCTTCTATATATGCTCTGTCTCAATATAATATCCCCCAAAAGGTCACTATAAATCAAAATAATAACTTCCGATATCCGAAAAACTAATTTTAAGAACTACCAATTCATGGTATAAATTACATAATACTACATTTACTACTATAGCAGATAGCTATCATATGTGGTGGTTAATAAATTGACCTTTAAAGCCAGTTAACCAAGGTTCGATTTACACGCTGAATATCTTATATGATTCAACACCTGAATTATTCAAGTCATGAATGTTGGAGTGCCCTTTACTTAAGGAAAGCTTATACTTCGGCTGATGTTCATTAACTTAATGAGTCTCTTTAAAAATTATTCTGAAAAAAGATAATACCTAATAGTGCTATAAATAAATGAGAAACAATGCACCGTATTTTCCTCACAATTTTATTAATCGACCGGTTTCCTGATAGATAGATAGATAGACCTCATGATGGTTGGAAGCTCGAAACCGGTCGATTCATTAAATCGCGTGAAATTCTATTGCTTCTCATTTATTAAATGGCGTTCCGCGAAGTAAAGTACAATTTAGGCCCGATTATAATAACTTCATATAATATCATTCGAACATTTTTATGCTGAACTCGCTACAACGTATGTTTCTTTTTCCCATTTGGCACTGAGAGCTGGAATCGATATGTCTAACACTAAAGACGATTTACCTCAACTGCTGCAACTGCTGACCCTAATATTAAGCGCCCTTTAAGACCCTCTCTTCAGCTCCCCTTTTCACCTTCAATTTTCTGCCCTCCACGGAACTGTGACCTAAACACGTGCCCTGGTTGCCCCCTCAATATCGTCATATATGTAATATATATTCTCCAACCTGACGCTGACTCACGGAACCGAACCTACGGGTTCACGTCGTATGCACCTTGCATGGTAGCAAGTGTAAATCAACAACTCTTTCACAAAAAAAGCGTGTTTTGGGGAACTATGTTTAGAAATACTTAATTCTAACTTGAAGTATCTACCTGATGGAGTGAGAACCAGAGAAATGTTCAACGTATAATTTTTGGAAATGCTTTACCTGGATTTATCATTTACATTAAGTTAACTATTTTGAAAGTCTAGGGCGATTTAAAAATTACGTCAGCCTCAAACTCGCAAGATAAATATTCTCAATGCTATTTTGAACAATAATCTTGGTGTGAGCGAAAGGATTACTGTATAATTTAAATAATTTCTTGCGTGATAAGGTAACGTAAAAAAGATTTGGCGATCCGTAACCAACTCTTTATGCGTGATGTGTAAACACAGCCAACCCGAGACAAGGGCGAGCCGGGCGGTTGCCCAAGGCGATGAGGTTTGGGGAAGCAAGACATTGATCAGAGGATTTTGCGAGCGTGGAAATTCTCGTCAATGACCTTTTCACGTGAAATCCAGTATAATAGTTCTGCAAAGCAAAAATTCTGGAGTTATAGATGATTTCTTTGACAAAATAATTCTTAAGGACTACTACTTGTTTGCTTAAAATAGTATTCAAGCAATCATAAATATCGTTAGCTACATTAATACCCAATCTACATCTACATCTACATTAGTACCCTGCAAGCCGCCTTTCGGCGTGTGGCAGGGGGTGCAAGCACCATGAATTTACTGAATTTACTTCGCTAATCTATTACTTTCGCGTATCGTTCGCGGAAAAAATGAATTCTTGTATCGATTCGTTTTAGCATCTATTTCTCTGATNAGGAAACCATATAAGATAGTTCACCGAAAATAAGGTGAATCGAAAAGAAGAGTGACTAAAGAGGTACTTCAATTATCACAGCGGAGTTACGGTTTCCAACTTTTTCCAATGCAAACTTGCGTGTACGCCTTGCGGTAAATTAAACCTCATGTTGGTTTGATTCAGTTTAAATATAGGTTCAGGAGAGAGATCATCAAGAGTGGGATAAAACCTTTTATTACTTTCAACTCGAACACTCATTTGACGAAAAACTAGTTCTCGAAAGGAAGGAATGAAAAACACTTTGTAAAAAATCCACAATATAACAATTAAAAATCCGCTTACAATGAAATATTACCCAAAGAGTTATATTAGTAAAGTCTGATCATTCTTTCATCGAAAATCTTATGAATTATCATCTTGATCCCCCCGAATCATTCTCGTAATGTAAATGTCATGTTCCCGGCTTCTTTCTCCATGTTCCTACTGTCAGATTATTCTTCGAAAACAATGTCCTCTACTACATCGACACCCTAAGCTTCTTAACTCCCCACCTCTCTCCGTAGAACCTTTCAGATTGTCATATATCCATAAAAAATGTTTGCATCAATATTCACGCAAAAAATCTCTCATTCAAACAATATTATACTGAATATTATCAATTTAGCTATTGTTGTTTTCTTTCTAGCTGATGAAGCCATGCATACTTACTGTAAACTTTCATATTTTGTAGTTTTGAATTCACTCGAAAACGATAGCACCACCGAATGTAAATCTAATGAATGAATAAATGAAGTACAATGCAATAAAATATAATATATATATATATACACTACAATACAAGTACTATGTTTTGGAACCTTGCATGGCTGATAACTACGGTAAGAGATTGGCGAAATGCGACGGTGGAAACAATGAATAAATAGAAAAGAAAACTGCACCTTCCATCGACTGAAAACGCTGCAAATGACTCACGTTAAACTTCATACTTTTAAAACTTTCTCAATCGTTCCACGGAAGGCAGAGTAAATAGCGTCATTTGTTTGTTACAGAACTAGCCATGAGAAAGCATTTATTTACCATCTCGATTCGTATATAAAATTATGTTAACGTCGAGCGATACATTAATGTATTTCTCAGAAAACTCCTTGAATGCATACGATTTAGCCTCGCAGAATAGCGTAGATTCGGTACCACAATTTTGTTGAGAAACGCTAAAATTAATTATTTCATTCAATTTCAAAGGAATTCAAAGGAACATAAAAAGGGGAGTTCACAGTACTTTTTTCGCACCTATTTAAATTTTATGCAAGAATTTTCCTGCAGCGGTGGCGGAGTGGTTAGCACGCTAGCGCTCCAACACCAAGGTCCCGGGTTCGTATCCCGCATAATCGGATTTATCTGGTTAGGGAATGGTTGCGTGTGTTCGGCCAATGTTACTGTTGGCGTCTACCTCTGTAATTACCAAATAAGTGAATTTTTGTGGAGAGTTTGGGAAATCAGTTAGTATACTTTTCCGTAAGAATACGTAAAGTAGGTGTTCGTTACCTGCAGAGGTTGTTTCTTTTACAGAATTAAATTAGAAATAATGGTCTTACGAAATCAAGAGCAGTGTCAAAAGAAAGGAAAATTATCATAGACTCTTATTTTAGTCGTGAAATATTGATATAGATCCGAAATTACGAGGATTTTGACAAAACATAAGAAAAATTAAAAATAAACAACTTATCCCTTTGACGANATCTTAAGATGGACTGTTTCTGGCTTAGGAGGACCAGATATATACGATAATAGATATATTTTTAAACTAAATCGAGTTCTGCCATGCTGACGTGGGCGTTTACTAGTAAATAAATAAAAGAATATCAATAGCGCGAGAAATCGTTCGGATTACGTATTGGCGTAAGTTATCAGCCTTCCAACCCAACCTCTTCCAGGCAAAAGTCTTGGGAGTAACACTTCAATATTTATTTCGCACTTCTCTCGGGCACTGAAAACTTCATCATAGAAATTCACCACTCTTAGCTGAAAGTTCACTTCCTCGGGGGCCTCCCAAGTAGCTGAAATGCGTAAGAGGCTCCCCAACCAATAAGGAGAAACGTAACGGTTTACTATCCCTCGTTTTCATTGGGGGTCAAGAAGCCCTTTCTTTTCCATTTGTGCAAGCCGACAAAGGCAACCCGATTGCGTCTCGGGCAGAGAGGATCATAAAGTCAGGCATGCTAAACTTGCGTGTTGGAGGCCTCCCTTTTGAGATTACATTTATGCAGTCGGGTGTTTTGTCCCGGGGAGAGTCTAGACTGGGGACGAAAACATCGTCGCCGCGAAATTGTTTTGAAAAAGTTCTGACAAAAACATCGTCAAAACAAGGGCGCAATGAAGGAAGGGTATGAATTGGTCCAATGTCAATTCAGTTCTTAGAGCTTATAGTCTCCCCGAAATGAAGCCGCGTCAAAAATATTTTCCTGTTTAGATTTTGACTTGAGAAACGGGAAATAACAATGGGATGAGAGCTTAATGTCAGCTTCCTTTTCCCTCTTAATTAAAATTTTGCCATGAAAGATTCTCAAAATATTTCTGGTTGCGAAAAGACACCATACAGATTTTCCTGCTTTCTCATAACGCTACAATCCCCGCGCACGTAGCCCCACCAGGCTTCCTACACAGTAGAATCGCAGTTATGAATTTTTACATCGGCGTTATCTCATGTTCCGCGACAGAGTAAAAATTGTTTATATTGTGTTGTATATTTTATAAGTCATTTATTTTGTGTACAGGTCGTGTGTGGAAACCAACCCATGAGGGGTGCTGACCTGAGATGATGATGACCTTATAGTGTAATATTCTTCTTGGATTTGGGAGCACTTTAGAAAAATGCCTTTCAATTAATAATAATGCATAGTAATTCCAAGCTGAGCCGCGCCGTGGGTGCAAGAGGTGCATCCCACCAGGGCGGAGGCATCTAAAGGGCGGCAACAGAAGCGTTGACAAGCATTACTATTATTACAGAAAATATTTGTTGTTTTCTTTGTGATACACACGACTTATCTAGGAAAGATTATGATGTCAAATTAAAGATTGGCGGACATTTATGGATAACTCAAGATGATCGAGAAATATCTGTGCAGTGGATTTAATTGAAAAATTGAAATCCATAAAAGATTTTCAGCTTTCAAGGATAAATCCTCTTCAAGCATTGGAATATATCATTACTAGAGATTTGATCGGAATCTTCTCCGTAATCAAATTCGACTTAACGTTTTTACGATTCATCATGGCTCTTTTTATTATTATTTTAACATAAGTGGTTCTAATAAACTAAAAGGAAACCATATAAGATAGTTCACCGAAAATAAGGTGAATCGAAAAGAAGAGTGACCTAAGGAGGTACTTCAATTATCACAGCGGAGTTACGGTTTCCAAACTTTTTCCAATGCAAACTTGCGTGTACGCCTTGCGGTAAATTAAACCTCATGTTGGTTTGATTCAGTTTAAATATAGGTTCAGGAGAGAGATCATCAAGAGTGGGATAAAACCTTTTATTACTTTCAACTCGAACACTCATTTGACGAAAAACTAGTTCTCGAAAGGAAGGAATGAAAAACACTTTGTAAAAAATCCACAATATAACAATTAAAAATCCGCTTACAATGAAAAATTACCCAAAGAGTTATATTAGTAAAGTCTGATCATTCTTTCATCGAAAATCTTATGAATTATCATCTTGATCCCCCCGAATCATTCTCGTAATGTAAATGTCATGTTCCCGGCTTCTTTCTCCATGTTCCTACTGTCAGATTATTCTTCGAAAACAATGTCCTCTACTACATCGACACCCTAAGCTTCTTAACTCCCCACCTCTCTCCGTAGAACCTTTCAGATTGTCATATATCCATAAAAAATGTTTGCATCAATATTCACGCAAAAAATCTCTCATTCAAACAATATTATACTGAATATTATCAATTTAGCTATTGTTGTTTTCTTTCTAGCTGATGAAGCCATGCATACTTACTGTAAACTTTCATATTTTGTAGTTTTGAATTCACTCGAAAACGATAGCACCACCGAATGTAAATCTAATGAATGAATAAATGAAGTACAATGCAATAAAATATAATATATATATACACTACAATACAAGTACTATGTTTTGGAACCTTGCATGGCTGATAACTACGGTAAGAGATTGGCGAAATGCGACGGTGGAAACAATGAATAAATAGAAAAGAAAACTGCACCTTCCATCGACTGAAAACGCTGCAAATGACTCACGTTAAACTTCATACTTTTAAAACTTTCTCAATCGTTCCACGGAAGGCAGAGTAAATAGCGTCATTTGTTTGTTACAGAACTAGCCATGAGAAAGCATTTATTTATCATCTCGATTCGTATATAAAATTATGTTAACGACACCATGGAAGACGCAGACGTGAAAACATTTTAATAAAACATTTTCGAAGTTTCTTACATTTCTTTCAACATCTATTGGCAGAGTAAAAGGAATCCTCTCATATCGTCCTTCTGGTTGCACTGCCATTGTTTTTACGGCGAATCACTTAGAGACGGGTATTTTCCCTTCTTCGTTCGCCTCCTTATGGCCTCACAGTTGCCGACGCTGCGGCCGAATTGTATACTATCGGAAGGTTTTTATGGCGGGTCAATAACCAGAAGGGGAGACAAACGAGAGCATCGGCAAAGCAAAGGACCAAGAAAATGGAAAAAGGGACACCTTCCGGTATCCACGGCCGCGCACGATTGCACCCGCGTATCACAATTCCGAAAAGGAAAGCCCCGCAATAGCCCTTAATTTCGAGCCTCTCTTTGAAGGTCTTCCGCACACCCCTCAACCGCTTTTGTGTTACGCACGTAACCATTTGGGGCAGTCATGTCCGATCCGGAGCTACCAAGTCCATTTCACGTTTCCGATCCGACATTAATCCGGCGCTTTAAAAACGCCATCGATGCAGAATTAATCGGACGCCAAGGCTTCGATGCCTAAGACCCGGTATTATAATGTATACTTAAAATGGGCTTGAACTAAAGTTCATTTTAGAGCCCAGTATTATATCGTGATTTTAAAGTTAAAGTAAATATTTTTGTGCTTCTACATGCTAATTCATTATACATATAGAAGATCGACTATAATCTTCACTTTAACTCTAACAATACATTATAACACCAGGCCTTAAAGCGAACTTTAGTTAAAGTCCATTTAAGTATAGATTATAATACTTGGCCTAAGTGTCCAAACTCCTCTGTTCGATGAATTACCGATACAATAAGGAATACAATGAGCAAAGAGATTCCTTTGGATGGTTAAATGGTAGACACAATTCGGCCGATGGAGTGCCTTGCGCATTGTAAGTAGACCCGAATTGTTAGGTAGGTGATAATTTTCTTCAAATCTCTGTCACATAAAATAAAAATCAGTATCTACAGAACAATAATTTGTCCAGTACTGCTCTATGGGTCCGAGACATAGAAACTAAATAAGAAGAAGGAGCGGGCAGTATTTGAAACCAAGATATTATGGAAAGTCTACGGGCCTATATATGAGCAAGGAGACGAGAGAAGAGAGCATAATAGGGAAATCAGAAACCTATGCAAGGATGCGGATATAATAAGTGAAATTAAGAGCAGAAGAAATAGGTGGGCTCGGCACATACTGAAAAAAGAGGAGGGTAGTGTGCTAAAGGGGGTGTCAAAAAGAAATCCCGAAGGAAGCGACCACGACAGAGATGGTGGAATAAAGTGAAGACCGTTTTGGAGAAAGTCGAAGCAGCAAAAGAAGATGCAGAAGACCGATCCAATTAGAGAGGATAAGTTGATACGGTTAAATACCAACTTAGAAATAGATGCTCCTAGGAATAAGTACGTAAGTAAGGTAGATGCGATGAAAAGGTTAGAGAGCGATGTTATTTCACCCTAGGCGCCGTTTGGAATGTGCGGCGAATATATTGGATCCGGCGGATGAAATGTATACCCGGAAACTAAAGAAAGTGCAGTGCAAGGCGACGCTTCTTTTTAAAAAGTGCGACGATAGGAAAGCAAGCGTAATGCAAATGCTCTCAGAAGGTGGTTGGGAATCCTTGAAAGAACGGAGATTAGAAGCTAGTCTGCGATTGCTTGATACTTTAAGAGAAAGTACATTTGCGGAAGACGTAATCGGTATTATGCGACCCCTGCTACTTCGGCCGATCCGGCAATTAGCGTAAAATAAGAAAAATAGATGCGAGGACAAGTCGTTATTGGGACGTTCTTTCCGCGAACGATACGTGATAACAACAAGATAAAGAGGTAACTCGAATACTTTGTGTTTGCTTGTGCGTGCTGCCACATCCTGAACGGCGGCTTGCAGGGTATTTATGTTGATGTAGATGTAGATGTAATGCTAAAGAAGATTTGTTTGGTATTTCCGGTCTAGGTCAACAATCACGGATTCAGGAAACGAATATTTTCGTAGATCCACGCGCATGTGAGCGTGCCAAAGTTAATTCGAAGATGGCTAAAACTAAGAGGTTGTTGGCTAATCTCGCTAAGAAGAATGTGGGGGAGTTCTCTTGGATTTGTAGCTCCACTTTCTGAGGGAAATCTATGGGATCGGATCTAGAAACTTGCCAAGCGTAGGGCGAACTTGCCAATAGGGGGGATTTAATTTAAAACAATTTCCTTACGAAGTCATCTAAAGCAACTTTCATGCCAAAATAAGAAAATTTAATGTCCTTCATAGTGATAGTAGATGTATCGTGCTGGCGGAAAACACCACAGTTATTTAATTCAAGTTCTTCGTGTTGCTGGTATCTAGGGGGCGATTGCCCCTTCGCCCTCCCTTGGACCTGCCAATGACAGAAAATTACACGGAGGTCGCATCAAAAAGAACTGGATTAATGGATGAGAGCCCGGAACAATTTATCTCCGTTAACCGAGGTATCTCTGTACATATATTATCTCAGCCCCCAAATAATTCGGAAGTAATCATGCTGAAAGACTGCCTGCCCATGTGTAAACATTTGTTTACTAACATAATATACCCGGAAGAACTCTAATTTGCTTCGATTTTATACTCTGTGAAAATTTTAATTACGTCTTATCTAAAATGGGGCACTGAAAACTATTCGCGGTTATCTCTTTGCTTGTCGGCAAGGAAAGTAGAGCACTGCTAGGCTCGCGTTCTAGCTTCTCATTACATTTCGTAACGTTGTCTACCGTTACAAAAATTCATTTTTCTGAACGTTACGCGAAAGTAATTGATTAGGGAAGTACAGTCGTGGTGTACGCACCCCCTGTCCCACGCCGAAACGCGGCTTGCAGGGTACTTCAACAGACATAATTTGAAGCTTCTAAGGAATTAGAAATGGACGCTTAATCTAAGTTTATCATCCGGCCTTTCGATGGCGACAACAGAAAACTAATCTTTCAAAATGCGATGCAAAATGAAACAATTAGAAAATTGAAATATTGACAAATTTTCACTTTATGATATTATTTGCGTTTAAGTGCGGTTATATACTCGGGCAAATAAACCAACGCCCCCGCTAGAATAAAATTCATCATCGTCTCCCCGAACGCCGAAGAAAGTATGCCCCTTTCTATGTTCATCCCTTCGAATCTCCCCTATTGCCCCTCTTTCCCTCTACGTATTGATTTTAATGATGCCTGGGTTCCCGCGCTCATAGGCTTTTCTCTCAGCGGCGGTGACCGAACGGACTTTTGGGTCCGACGAATTCTGCAGCTGATTCCATGCGATTCAAATTCCGTCACTTTTTCTGCCTCCGATGTTGTGGTACAGAATGTGGAGGTCCTTCTTAAAGGATACGCAAAAATAGTCGTGTTATCAGACGCGAGCATAGAACTTGAAGATTTCTTGATTATAAAAACAATACAAACAACACACTACTATATGCCATTTTTCTATGCAAAGCTCCTCCAATTTGAAATACCGCCTATCGAGTATTCAAATAATTTCATGAACGCCATCAAAACGTATACTCTAATACTCGAATAACGAAGATGGGACAATTGGCCGCCGCCGACTGGCCGCGGGGACAAATGGCCATGAAAAAGCCACTTGAAAATGATCTGCAATACTTAAATATTTGATAATGGTTGTTTATTAAACTATATTTAAATCTAGCTGAAAGTACCCGTTCTTCGAAAGGGTTTTAAGTATTATTATTATTTATTCTTACGACGAGGTTAGGCCAAAATGGCCTCTCTTCCACCTAACCTCTGGGGATATTACAATGTATAACTACTAATATTACATTAATAACTAAAATAATTAACTAAAAATTAACTTAAATCTATGTAAAGAAAAAGAAATCTCAACAATAATTCAAACATAAAGATAAAATTCAAACATAAGGGTAAAAGAAATATTCTAATTACAGTATACAAAATATTGCTAAAATAAACTAATACATAAAACTTATCATAGATACTTATAAAACTACAAAGATTTGGGTTATGGGGAAAAAACTCCTCAACTGAAGGTTTTTGGAGAAAAACCACGATGCGGGAAAACACCCACACAAGAAGGGGGGCGAAAAAAACCCGCGGAAACACAGAGGAGATAAAAGCACTATAAGTATAGATGATGGTGGAGGTGATATTCGACAAATTGTATCATCACTGATGGTATATCGGCACATTCGTACCTCGTCGGGATTAATTAGCTAATATCACCGATAAAAAAAGTAGAAAGTCACGACAATGCAGAAAAGCCGGGTTTTTTTGGGTTTTCTGGGATCAAACTCATGACACCAAGGGTAGATATTTATCAGTGCAGGGAATAAAATGGGAAGGTCGTATAAAGTTAATCGTCAGCGAGATTTCTATAAAATAAAGGGACTACATGCCCTTTTCTATTCGCCTCCTATGCGTTACATTGACTATCCAAAGCTTTTATCAACTTTCAATTCGTATGATATTTATTAATTTTTATTTTCCGTTTAAGAAGCAACGGGGTCTTACACTATAAAAATAAATATTGCAGAACATTTTTGAGAAGCCTTTTCTATGGCCACTTGTCCCCGCGGCCAGTAGATGGAAGCCAGTTGTCCTAGACCCGAATAATCTCTCGTTGGGGGTCCAAAGCGGGCCTAGCGCCACTGATTGATGAAATTCGCTCCTGATCTTAGAGGGTAATTGCGAAATTCACCTTAAAAGACGATAAAACGTCCTTTATTAGACCCCGTCGACTGTGGGGCCCTCAACTTACGGCTAGTACGCCCAATGGTAAACGTCCCTAATGTAATTTAAGCACGTAATTGAAGGCAAAGCTAAATAATGATTTTAATTCAACACCTAAACAGATTCTGCATTAGTGCTCTTAGGCAGCCTAAAGCAGCAAAAATAGTCCCCTGGGTGTGTTTTTCTAACAATTATGAACGGAAGGATAAATTCTTTCATCCTGTTGAGGTCAATTTAGTAAGAAATCGTTTTTTGATTAATTCAATCGGTTCATGATAATGGAACTAATGAAAATTTAAGCTATCAAAATTTTTAATGAGTAAGGCAATTATGACTCTTTAGCTTCATTAGATTTTAAGATTTCACTTACATTATTTGGTTATGAAAGAACATCTCAATTTTGACAAAAAATATTGAATGGGATATCAGTCTAAAACTTTCTATTTTATTATTAGGAAGGAAACTTCTTCAAGATAATTCAATACGATATCTGCAGATCGTAGTAAAAGGCTAAACATAGTTCTATTATTTATTTTTATATCGATTTAAGTAACGGGGTATGACTAGGTTGCGTATTCAGTTTTCATAATTCCATTCTGCTTGACGGGGACGTTTACCAAACCCGGTTACCGATAACGAGCTTAATTTGTTATTCGACAAGAATACGCTTGGAATTTATTAGGAAAATTAACGGTTGCGATATTATAGTATTTTTTCTTACAAATTTCATGAAGTGTACAAAAGATTTTTGAATCTCTTCTTCATAATGGCAATTGACAAAATAGTTCTTCATAAATTTAATTGTGGGCAAATGTACACCATATATATCCCTCATCAAATAAACCATCTACCAGTCATAATTATGATATTAAAGACCAACCAATTCTGGCTAAGGAAGACCAGAAGTATACAATAACAGATATATTTTGAAACTAAGTTTAGTTCCGTCATGCTTGCCGGGGACGTTTGCTAGTACTTAAATATTGCGTGTTTAAATGTTTCAATAGTTCAGCGCATGAAGAATCAGCATTCTAGCCCAATATTCTTCGGAATAAGATTCCAGACTAATCATAATAATTCTTAAGAAAAGACAGTAAAAATCTCTCAAGTATTGCTGTTGACATATATATAGTGTTTTTATGTAGTTACTTGAAAAGAGACGAAATACTTCCTTACTTTCACCTTTCTGATATGCGGTTTCTACGAACATTTCGTTTCAAATGTCTACAGGAAGAAATATATTTGAGGAAACCAACTATTACAATCGTCCACCTGAGGCTATGACGGATCAAGGCAAAGCGGCGATCCCCTACCCCCTTAGACGACTTTGTTGAACCAATTTTCCAAGGAATTGAAGAGGATCTTGGAATCAATTCTGACCATAATACGTCTACAGCATTTACAGCGAAATGACATTCTTAAATTAATAGTAAGTGAGTTCATACGGACATTGCCTTAACGTTCCCCCTCTTGGCAAGTTTAGATCTGAGGACTGCAAGGAACGAAATGAGTAGATGCATTTTCTTCAGGCAAATGTTACAACACAAGGCAGCCTATCCAAGTAAACTCGAATGACGTAGATATTTACTTGAGTGTGAATGCAGGGTAGAACTAACGTAAGATAATCACTAGCCGGATTTCTCGATTTCCTAACAATACTTGGGGAATGCTTACAACATGCGTACATAAATGTTAGATAGAATAAAGCATAACCAGCAGAGTAACCGCTTCGTAACACATTATTCTCATTTCCTTGGCAATATTCATCTTTGTGAAATCGCTCCACTGTTATAAGTACGGTGATAAAGACTTACAAACAATGGGATTCCATAGCAGTTGAGACTGAGACCGCAGATTCTATAAACTTTCACCAACGTTTACTAGAGTGGTAACGAAAGACAGCCGCTAAATGGCCAACTGAAGATTCATTAAATTTAGGTAAACCTCTATATGTTTTCCCTCCGCATTCATTGGTGTCAACCGAGGTTGGGATACAACTGCGCAGAACACCGTTTCACGATCCCGTTCCTCGGATCAAGTTTAATTGCTTCAGTTATCCGTAATGAGAGTTCTACATTTCTCGAAGCAAACATTTTTCGGCTTTTAGAATGCTACCCGTAGATGCCAATATTTCTTTTTTCTTTTCGATAAGGACGAGGTCCGAAATGCACTCATTTCTACGTCAGTGGTGGCACTTTTTCCTCGTCGCTTGTTTGACAGGTGAAGTAACGGATGACTTCACGCAGAGGCAAACATTTCCGCGGAAGAATAATTTTTGAGCGTATTCGCCGATAACATTTCGAATCCTCAGAAGTAAGGATCACGAATTTATTGGAACAGATAACACGAACTGCGCCAAAGAAAACAAGGAAATAGGTGAGGAAGAAATAAAAAGAGATGTGGTAAGATTAAAATGTCCCTGTATTATAATGTATACTTAAATGGACCTTAACTAATGCTCACTTTAGAACCTTATATTGTGACGGTTTGTTAAAGTGAAGATTATAGTTAATCTCCTACACAGAGCCGCGCCGTTTTGTGGGTGAAAGGGGTGCGTCGCACCCGGGCAGCGGCGACAACAGCAGCGTAGCCAATTATTATTATTATTTTTAGAAGAGTATTATTTATTGTTTTCTGTGTGATAAACATGACTTATCCAGGAAAGATTATGATATGAAATTAAAGATTGGCGATCATTTAAAGAATTACGAATAACTGAAGACGAGAAAGGAATATATGTGCAGTGGATTTAATCGAAGAGTTGGAATCAATAAAAGATATTCTGGTACCAAGAATAAATCCTCTTCAGGTTTTGGAAAATATATTTACTAGAGATTTGATCAGATCCAGGAACATCGCATAGAGATGACCTGTAATGAGGCTATTCTTGCAGTACGGATAAAAGTACATAAAATGCCATTCTCTTTTAATCCGTTATTACTTATAAAAAACCTGGAAAGCACTATAGGCACCAAACTTCTATTAAAATCGTAGGCAGAGTAATTGACTGCATAATGGGTGAAGAAAGCAACAGAGTATAAATAGCTTCTAGTTGAATAAAAGAAACATGGGGTTCCCGTGTAGCCAAGTGGGTAACTCGTTCGGCTTTGATGAAGGCGGTTACAGGATCAATTCCCGGTGGGAGGCCACAAGCGTAAAATGGCCTCTGCTGTCGAGGTACTTTTAACAATACTACTACTAAAAAAGAAACATGTTTTCTACACCATATTCACGAGGTTTTTCATTTAAGTAGAGGTGTCGTAGGTTATGCGGGCAATGTGTTGATTTTCTACGACACTTAAATGGACAAGAACTGACATTCTCTCGATTCTAAAACGAATAAAAGGATCTGCTTTGTATACATTGCACTTAGGAGCAACTAAAAGAATCAGTAACGGAATATTTTGATCTGAAACTACTGTATATTTAGTTGTATTTTCCGTTTTAATTTTTTGAGGAACCATTAATATTGAGAAGTCATTAATCTACCTTTGAACATACACATTTCTTCTTACTTACGCTAATAAGTGATATTCAGTTCGCAAAGAAGAGGAAACTTCTTTCAGCTCCATTAATTTGGCATTAAAATGTAATGGTAGTGAATGTCTAGTGTACATCACGGAATAGGACGATAACGGACCATATATTTGAATGAATAGCCTAAAGTTAGCGTCTGTAGCCTTTATGGTTAAATTTTAGCATACAGGATACTCATATCGTGATGAGCATAGTGCATGTTTTTCAGGATGTTTTATAGCAATACTTAGAAAACCTAGTGATAATCTACACTTAAGAAGTAGAACCTAAAAACTCCAGGCCTCATACGCCCTACTTTTCTTTAAATACACTGAGAAATCTCAATTATTTTGCTTTTTGGATTCATTCATGAGGTCCAAGTCGAAAATATTTTCAGTTAAGTTAATTAGCGATAAATTTCGCTTTTTCTACGCATTAAATTGACGTCGGCCAAATTAAATATAGACAACACACGTTCCAAGTGACCTATGACGATATCACGTTTGGCCTTCCGAATGAGAACTTTTAGCTTATGCAAGTTTTTCACCAAAAAGAGTAATAATAAGAAGGAAATTCTCCACCTCAGCATATTCCCCAGGATGGTAAAGGGAGAATAAAATTACTGCAAAGGAAATCGCCTTATTTTAACTTAATCTTACATCACACTTCTCGTCAACTCAGTTTTTAACGATTAGTAGAAAAGGGCGAATACAATAAAATAGGCTAAAGGAAGAATCGATGGAAGTTGAAGGGAGGAAGAAGTGCGTTTTGGGACCGCAGCCGGCTTTTGAAACGTTACTTTCGGGTTTCATGAGATTTTACAATGAGAAAACCGCAATATGAAATAAAGATAAATGCTCCGATACCGTTGCCTCTTCATCGCCTTAAGAAACACCATTTTGTACTTGTTTTGATAAATAACGAGATAAAATTCAGCGGCCATAATTCGGATCCCAGGAAGTGAGAAGGGCTCCTGAGAAAGAGAGCTTTTGCAAAATTTACCGGAGAAATAGCCTCTGTTCGAAAGAATTTTGTTTCACCACGAATATTAAAAACGATCGATATCATATTTTCCCTATCATTAACAAGTTTGAATGGCCTGATGATACGAATATAATTTAAAGAATACAGCTATTTTAAAACCCGCTCCTGGCTTCTATGAATACAGGCACTCTTGGACTTACCACCAATCAAAGTAACAATTGAAATCTCCCCCGATAGCAAAGTGGATAGAAGTTTGCCTCTGGTGAAAGCAGTCCCAGGTTCGAATTCCTTTGGGAGACTATAAGAGCGAAATCACCTTAGCAGTTGAAATTTCGCAATAACACTTCCAACAACTTCTAACACTACTTTAAACATTTTATACTTGCGATCATAGTCTTTTAATACGTCAGATTTAAATTTACAATACTATAATGCCGTTACTAGATAAGTTTCCAAGATCTTTTATTTCTTCTTTGCAATAATAAATACCATTATGAAATATGTTCCTACTCAAAGGCGTAGCCAAGGGGGTGGTTTTGGGGGTTCTAACCCCCCTGAGAACAGAGCCAACAATAAACCAAGGCATGTGAGAAGATGGCCTCTTGGAATTATGCCATACAAACGCTGCTGGAGATTCGCAGGGTATACATGTTGAAATAAATCAGTTTATATTTTCATTAGATTTTAGGTAGGAGTATTTCTACCTCTGGATTGTAGACAATGCAGTATTTACTTCATTGCTCTAAACACCCTCCTTGGACAAGTCCTGGATACGCCCATGTTTACACTGAACTACTTGTCCCACGACTGCGTAAAAGTACTTTTACCAACAAACATAATTTCGTAGTAGTGTGATGTTACGCTAAAATGGCGTTGAGGAGTGAATCCCGAGAATCTTTGGCTGAGGAAACCATTCGGAATCACGTAGTGAGAGAGGAGGCGAAATAGTGAACGGAGGAAGTAAACAGGCGGAGAGGACATCGCGGAGGATCCATCGCAGATAGAAGGCAATGGGAAGGCGAAGGATCCCCGGTCATTTGTCAGCACCGCCGTCTTCGCTTTCTCTCCCTGGGTTATCATTCACTTTCACACCGGCAGCTATATGCGGCAGCTGAGGGCGACTCTCCTAAACACCCACGATTCCTTCTTTACCTGCGAGCATTCCTCCCCTCCAACGGCCCTTTTCACACACGCCTCCCCCTTCCGTTACACTCTCCGGGACTCGTTTTTCTTATGTTATCTCCCGTCCGCACTCCTCTCTTTGCCTTCTTGGCCTAGATTTTACGCCATCCCTTATAATGGAAGCGTATATCCGATCTCTGTTCTCATCCCCACTCCTCCCTTTTATTCACCCGCTGTACTTAGCGCCGATCTTTTTGCTCTTGTATTCGGTGGGGGAGGTGACGATTCTGCCTTTTCACGTCGACCGCATCCAGGGTCAAACGTGGACCTGAGCAGGTACCTTTTGCAGCAGGAAAATAGTGAATGTTGGGATTAGGAAGCGGATGTGCGGGAACATAAAAGCGGCAGAGATGCAAAACGAGGCGACAAAACAACGTTGTCATTGCTTTCGATTTTTATTTTTGATGAATTCGAATTGGTATCGATTCTTCAATTCTACACGCAGCTTTGGATGTAAAAAATGTATCAATGACTTTCTCCGTAAATGAAACTGACTGATTCAGGTGTTATCGCTTTAGCGGAAATGATGGAGATACTGTTAAATGGAGCATACTGATTAGGATGCCAAACAGTATAACAATCAATATGAGCAAATATTACAGTACATACATAATCCTTATCGGTTTGCATTCGAGCTGTATTAAATGAGATAATAAACTTATGGTAGGAATTTGAAATATTGAGTAGCAATTTGAAATTGAGTATATCCAACCACAAACGTCCCGAGAATGTTTAAATCCGACACATGTCCCACTCAAAAGTATAAATGCCATAAAATAAAGCATTTCTCCTAAATTATAAGACAGGAAAACTTAACTTACTCCTGTTTAGTGATTTTTCTGACATTTCGGAACGTTCTTTCTATGAAGGGAACTGTAAACCTGATTCGGTCTCGGTAATAGGATGATTTTACTTGGATAAGTCATATTCTACAAAACATCAACTGGAAACATTCAGTTATTCAAGGAAAACGAAACTTGATATGAATACGAAGCGCTAAACAACAATACCCATAAATCTTAGAAAGAAACTACGTTAATACTCGACAGAGGGATTTTCCTAGGATGTCACAACGGGAATCCATGAGATAAGGACTTACATTTAATTTGCCCCACAACGCTACGCCTATGTGATACAATAAAAGAGGGAATTGAGTAATAAATGACAGTTTAAAGACCAATAACTGAAATCGACTTTACTAATACTTTATCTGCTTTTAAAAGTTTGACGATATTTGTTTCGTAAAACCAAATATGCTCGCATGTGCAATCTATTGCATCTATTCTGACGCTTTCGACGTTGCTTTAAGAGGTCAGGAGTCCGATTTCTGCTTGGAGCCCTAGTGCAAATGACCTAAGCTGTCCAAGCAGGCCCTCAAAGTTAACCAATAAATCAGCTGAATATATACAAATGATGTATCAACAATTCTTTGATGGATCCAACCAAAGAAAAGCAATGTATTACTCAGGATCTTGTAAGGAAGAGTAAACCATCATGCTGTCAGAACTGAATATGGGATTGGATACCCCGATTCGACCATTTTAGGTGAGTTATTATTCTTTTCCATAGTGAGTTATTATTCTTCCATATTCCATGTGTTTTCACTCCTACCTTGATAATAAATCCCTCGTGAATTTCAATTCACGTCAATTAAAACCTAAGAATAATCCTTATCAAACATTATTGACTTAAATTTTCGCTTTACTGAGAGTTAATCTGAGTTACCGTATAAATATTCACATATTATTATTACTTACTTATATTGTTGTNAGTTATTCAACTATCTCTTAGCTGCTGATGTTTAAAATGAGTATTTCGAGTAGTATGACTATTATCTGTCTTGGTTTCTAAATTCTCCGTTTACTTATATTGTTGTTTTGTTGCTTAGCTATTTTTATATTTTTGTATTTTCCACAGATTTTCGTATTTCTTCAACGCATTCTTTTGCTCTTTTGATTTTCTGTATTCTTTTTATTTCTGTCGTTTCTTTTATTCTGTTGTTTTTTTGTATTTCCATACATTTTTGTAATTTTACATTACTTGTTTTTTGTGTTGCTCTATGGGAACTTCCCAGAGCATAAAAATTTCAAATAAATAAAGGTAGGATTACGTGGTGTGCATGCACGCTAAAATGATGATTTCGCCATTTAAAAATGATCATCCCAACAGAAACATTTCCCTGACTTGTACATTATTTGAACAAAACATCTAACGCATATTTACTTTGATTCATCATTCTAGGCACTCACGCAATTGCTATTGTTCATAAATTAAAAATAAGGTCATAATTATTTTACTCAGTTTACTTTGCGAAAAAGTGACAAAATTCTTGCACGTACACAATTTCTTCGGAAAGGTTTGGAAACTCGGAAAAAGCTACCGGTGCTGTTACTGCCAAAGAATTCTGTAACGCCGAACGTTAAAAAAGCGTGGATTGTGAGAAAACGATACCTTTCATCTATGACTGACTGCGGAAGTGATTCGAGTCAACGAACCGAATCTCTATAGAAAGGTCATCCCGTGGTGCCTTCCCTCTATTTGCCTTAGGACTGCCTCGTGTTTGCTCTCCTACATTTTATCTTCCTCTAGTTTCTATTTAACACCCGCGATTAAACGCGTCCCGACGCCGGCGCCGGTGACTTAGCCTCCTTCCGCATCACCGACGCTATTCGATCGACCGACGTAAACACCGGCAAATGCATATTCTTCGACGCGCCAAATCCTCAACAAAACACGCACCCATTCGCACCAATCCCGTACCAAAGCGTTATCCCCGTACCGCCGCGTCTATTTGTCTTTTAAACCATTATACCTCTCAACTATTGACGTTTCCTGTATTTACACCTTTAAATAAAGATAAGATTAATCTCCTGTTTGATTTACGTGCGAGCTCCGTGTATCCAACGGTTACGTTTCCGTCATTTTATAACCGACTGTAGCTATTGACTATTGTTGTTACAACTCCCATCCGAAGCCTTGTCCTCAAGGAATCAAAAAATGCGGAAATGTAAGCTAAGCGAGAAGACGATGAAGATAAGCGACGATGTAACCGAGTTCGGTGGGGGATGGAGGAGGGAATAATGGTTTTTTTCCCTTAACATTGCCGATTCGATCCGGATGGAGGGATGCGACCCGAAGCCTTGCGGTGAAGATCCAACTCTTTTTACGCGACGCTGGATGGGAGCCTCCATTACTGATATCCTTAGAATATGGTCGGACCACGTCCGGTTTTCACGCAGGCTAAAATTTTTCCTATCTCAAAGGCTACAGTGATTACTCCTTATAAAGGCCAATCATAGGTTTGCGCAAAAATTTTATGTCAGCATTGTCCAATCTGTTAAGCCAGGAGGGATCGTTTTTTAGAACTTTATATTTTTCATTTACCTTTTGGCACAGGATAGAGAGAAATGCATCTTTCATTACCTTTTATCTCAATTTTGTTCTTGGCTGTGATAATGTGAAAGCTAATGAGGTGTGAGTGATGTGTAATATTAGCATTGATGGTCTCTCCTTATTGAATGCTACGAAAAGTGTTAACCGTAGAGTCATTGTCCTTCATTTACGTGGAATTGTTTCGCCTATATATTCCTCTCTGAAACAGAATGCAGTTTGTTTCAGATCTCTAAGTTAAGCTGTTTCTGAGATAAATGGGGGGACGGACAGACGGACAGACGGACGGACGGACAGACATTTGCTTTTTATATATATGATAATAATTTCAGTGAGGAATATATAGGCAAAACGAAAGCAACGGCTAATACCTCACACCTCATTTTTCTTAGTAGCTTAAGCCTCCTCTCCAAAGCTTTTCGTTGCTTATGGTGGAGGGTTGAAGCTCAAACCAGTCTTCAGGCTGACAACTGTACAAACAGATCTCATATTTACTCCATGTAGATTCAATAATTGGACAAGTACAATGTGCCAGAACCAAGGGTGAGCATAGGAATCCATACCTAACCGAGAAATACCCGGTTCGCCGGAATTCGAACTCGGTAATGAATTAGAAGGCAATAATGCTAACCATTCTGCCCCCGAGATGTGCAAATAAGTCCAATTTCATCAACCACGCAGGATAACAAATATTCGTTTGACAAACATTTTACATATAAATGCTTCGCATTTTCGCCTAACTATTTCTATAGGGTTTACGATAAACAGCACGTAAAAGAATGTTTAAATATATTGTTCATACTATGTAAGCAAATAGATCGACAACTTATTCAAAACATGGAAAAAGTTTCAGCTGAAACAAGAGTAACTGCTAGGTGTAATAGTGAGAAGTGTTCTGTAAGTTATTGATATCATTATATTATATATAACAAGTAAACACCCCCGTCAAGCATGACGGGACTTAATTTAGTTTAAATATATCTCTATTATCGTATATATCAGTCCGTCCGTCGTAAGATCATTATAACTCAATATATTTCTTACCATTATTTATAATATTTATTCTACTGTTTTCAAATCCACTATGCCTATTATTGATTTAAAATAAAACGAACCTAGGCGGGAGAGAAGGTTATTATCTTTTTAACTCAATTTTATATATTCCGGAAAATTACCGTATCAAGCGAAGCCAGTTTGCATTAATCTCGAGAAACACAATACAACGTCCTATTACAGTATCCACGTAACTAAATGCAGAAATCACTCAACCGGAAAACTAATCGGTTTTCCACGATAACCTTACAAAGTAATTACAATTACCAATTTATCGGACACATATAAGGCGGAAACGTTTTTATTTATGGAGTACGGAAGAAATTAAGACAGGGTAAGTATTTTGTTTTTTCGTGATAGTGTTTGCAACGATTAATTTACAATACCGTCAGTCACTATTAATACCCACTAAATACTTAAGGCGTTGTTACGCTATAAATGGTATATTGATACGATATATTCCTCATCATAATATCCCTTACGTGATGCGATAAGTAAGATCTTAAAGAAAATTTGGATGTAAAAGACTGAAAATTAATACATTTCTATAGTTCGTATGCCTGATGTCCGTGAATGTTCAAGAAAGACTTACATTCTCCTAGTTTAACGATGAGTTTTTTTTTCTCTTTGATAAAATTTGAGTAGCAAAAAATACATTTAAATGTAATTAAAATCATCGATGTTGTTCTGAAAAATGACATGATGAACATTGACATGATGTTGACTGAACTGAAAGACACAAAGAGCTCCCGACAGCCAATTGCGCAACGCGTTCGACTTCAGTGAAAGCTGTTTCGGGTTCGATTATCGGTGGGAATCTACGTGCAAAATTACCTCAGCTGTCGAAGCAATTTTATCAATACAATAATATACTACTGAAAGACATAAAACTTCAATTTCCAATTCTTTATTCTTGTTAAGACTAATAAAACGTGGACAAATGCGTTCCTTTAAAAACCGAGAAGAAGATTAACGTTTCATCTTTGAAAAAACACTCTGCTTTGATATTTTGTACGAAGTAAAAGTTCTCAAAGAAGTATTTTCCATTACAGCATTTTCACTTGCCGACAACTGAAGCACTTTCTCGGATACCAAAAATATTAGGCAAAGAGAGAACAATTTTATTTTTTGGATAAACTAATATTTAATATAGTTTCGTTATCGAGCTTCTAACCCACCCTAGTTATTCATAGCTAAATCAAATTACTTAAAATCAACAGAGAAAGTGAATACGATATGTATTAAGGTTTCTATATGGCCAAAACAGTATAACCCATAATTCATGGGAATGAGAAATACTTAGAGAGAATCCTTTCTTCAATTACAATTAGAATTCAGATATTTCCCAACCCTTTCATTAACTACGCATGACGTGGGTTGATTTGGTTCTCTGAGGGAGAATTATGAGGAATAACTTTTCATAGTCGCATTAGTACTGTTTGTACGGTTGAACATTATTAATTTCTTCAATGCTTGTGTATCCCACATTCACATTTGCTAATAGTAATTCGCAGTTTTTAGCTATTTTGCGTGCTTCCAACATATTTAATGTTTCTGGTCTAATGGAAATATTAAATAAATTGTATGGTACACATAATAACAGAGAAATATGATTTCTTAGTAAATTTTCCAGGAAACGACGTCTCTAATGGAGTACGCATCAACATGCCTTCGCGTTCGTACGAATTAACAATAGATCTCACATTTAGATCCGTCTTAACAGCATTATAGGGCACTGGGCAAATCAGTCCTCTGGGTTCTCTACGGCAACCACTCACAGGAAATTAAATGAAATGGAGAAATAACGTGAAAAATAGCGACATGATTGAGACTCGAGCCAAAGACTCCCACATTCCAGGCAGGTATTGTAACCACCTGTATTAGAATACCTGTCCGGTAAGTGGGAGACCTGGGTTCGAGTACCAGTCATGTTGCTGTTATTCACACCTGTTATTCCTTTGGATTTAGCCACACGGATTTAGTCAATCACCTTTCCTTAAATATTAATGGTTAATTTCCTTGAAATGTTAATGGTCGGTAATATTAAACATTAATTTATAGTTGCTAAATTGAAGTGTACGTAGAATTAGTGTACAATATGTAAAAGAAAGATATATTTTCGGTTTTAAATAATACAAAATTAACTCCCACGTCTAATGCATTTTCAATTAACGCAAGTCACTTTACACACAGCTCCAATGCTTGTGGGCTCCCCAGGAAAGAGCTCAGCGGGCCCATGCGATAAATGGGCATTGCTCGAATTGCATTTTATCTTTCACGCGAAGCTACTCTGGTAATCAACAATTTCTCCGGATTATGTCTTTGTCCACGGTTTCCCGATTTCCCGAATTCCCAACTCAAGTGCGTGATTGAAGACAAAGTAACCTCGGAATGACAAAACGTTCGATTTCTTTAACACATTTGTCCGTAACAGCGACGTTTCCAAGAATATCGAGTGGCTTCCAAAAGCATAACAATCGAGAGGAACGAGTGGAAACAAACATCTCGAAGGGGAAAGATTTGATTCGAGAGACCGTGATCGTGACGCATTAAGGGGATTTTGGGTATTCTTCCAGCGAAACGATTAGCGGTGAAGGTCGAAGGCAGTGTAGCAAAGAAATGCCGCCATGCAGACGCTCGTTAGGGTGGCAATTATAAGGGGCAGCGGCTCTACCCACGGAGACTCCTCTGGTGCCCTCATTTCTTCCAGGACTTCCCTTTCCTACATCAACGTTAGGTGAATAAATATCGGCGATAAAATTTATCTCTATTTAGCTATGGTATTTCCGCTTGCGTTACAAACACCCTTTTTTTAAGCAAAGAAGCGAGATATGTCATCGACGAGGGATACATTACGTAAATGTGTTGAATGAGGCTCGCGAGCTACAAGCGGCTCCTCGGTACAATTCAGGAGTGGCTAAAATTACTTCTGTGGGGATCAACTTTGAATGAAATGCGTTTCAACCTACTTTAAGATGGAAATGAGCTGTTGGAAATTGTCTTCTAGCCATAGCTCCTAATGGATTCACCTCTTACAATATATCCACCATACACTGGAAAACGGGTAAGGGTGACTTTGCGCAAGATGGTGCGCACCCAGGAAAAATCCCAAGGAAGAATGGACTTGAAAAAAGTCTGACGGGACCAGGAATCGAACCCGGGTCTCCCAATTGCCGGTCGGGTGCTCTGTCCGTTGAGCTATCCCGGCAGAACATTTACTCCGTGGGTTCGATTCCTGGTCCCGTCAGACTTTTTTCAAGTCCATTCCACCATACACTGTTAAATGTTTTATGTGATTAAGTCATTCGGAGATTCAGTGCACAAGTATTAGTGGCAATAGACCGAAAATTCGCCAGTCGAAGGCGGTGAACCTGTAGGTCACCTTTGGTATCAGTTACCGAAGAAAATATTATGATATACGTACGGGCTTCCGGATAGCCAAGTGGGCGACAGGTTCGACTTCGGTGAAAGCGGTCCCGGGTTCGATTCCCGGGGGGGGCCTAAGTGCAATTTGCATTTGGGGGCGTAAGTGCAAAATGACCTAAGCTGTCGAAGCACTTTTAACAATACTAATGCCGATATATGTACGTACGCTTGTTTTAATCCAGAGGGAATGGTAAGCATGCAAGCCTATTAACGCCAAAGTCCCAGGTTCGATTCCAGGCAGACGTTAGGATTTGGTTGTTTTTCCATTGTTACTATTTACATCTTCCACTGTAATTGCCCATTTACAATCAATATTAATTTAAATCAATGCTTGTGGAAGCATTGGGAAAGAAAAAACATCAAATAATATAATAATCATTAACAAATACTTAATTCCGCTTTTTTTAAAAGAGCTGTCTTACTTCTGTCGAACCACTCCTACAATCATTTACACGATCATGGATACAAATAAAGAAATTAGCCACTTTTGAGACAGTTACAGGATAAAAAATATTTTACCTACGTTGAATTCGGATATACCTCTCTGAATAACATCATACTTCATTTGATAGAATCGATCCCTAAAAACGAACAGCCTTTGCGTATGAGAAAGAGAAGAATTTTAAAACTATAAATTTAACTCACTTCGCTTCGCAATGTGAATCCATTGCCATTAATTAGAAAAATAAAAGAAGGCTTCGGCAATCCTCATCTCGTATTGGAACCAAAAACTGCATTAAGGTGGTCTTTTCCGCCGACATTTGGGCAATGTTTTCTTAGGAATAATTCAATAAGAATTTATATCCGCCGAGTGGGCGCCAGAGAGACCTGTGTCAATATGGCCTTGCTGATATTTCACTTAAGTAAATCGTAAGTTATAAAATGCCATTCCAAACCACCTCTTATTTGATAATCGATAAGGAGGTTATATATCTCGACGTAATATTGAGTACACAAGCGAATGAAACCGGCCATAGTTGCGTTTTCTAAACAATTATGAAATCACATCTGGGAGGTATTGGAAAACATTTGAAATAAGAGCTATAAGCTTACATTAGAAGAAACAATCACGCGAATGAAAAGCAATAAAAATTTCAGAAACCAATTATCTTGTTAAACTGTGCACCACTGGCGAAGCTCGTGATACAATTCGAAAGACACATTTTTTCTAACAAACACAAAACTATGAAATTAGAAAATGATGGCAATACGTATCCGGAGGCTAAATTTTCATGCAGTTTCATTTGAAATACAGGAATAAATCGTTTTGGCCAATTGCTAACTCATTTAACGTACATACTAGAAAAATACTGGTGTATGTGAAATACCGAACATTAAGTTCGATGGATAATTGAAAGAATTATTCGGTGTGGCCGTATAATTACTGATTGACTGGCCACAAGGACGCTTTATAATCAGTGATACATGTCTTAGCATCTCAATCATATTTCAATTTTAAATATTATTTCTTAGATTTTCTCCTGTACTACCATTCATCCATTTCAGCTTGCAACAGAGAATATGAAATCAACAAATCACGCATCGTCATTTTAAGACATGGTACCTATACAAAAGTAGTCGCAAAATTTTGAGACCATTGAAGAGACAATTTAAATTTTAGCGTAAGGTCATCCATCACATCCATTAAATTTTGTTTGAGCGACGTCTAACATTCCATAAATATCAAATTTTGTCCGCGTGTTCCTTTCCCACGGAGAGGTCGGCATCCGAAAAAGCTTTTCTTCTGATAAATTACTCTATTTAGAACGTCAAATCAGGAGAAAAAAGTCGTCCGAGAATGCTGAGTAACTCACTAATGCGTTTTGAGTTGCTATGCTGTTTCTTGGGAGGAAATTTTTTTCCTTTTATAGCTCCTCCATATTGTAAATATATTGTAATTTTAGGAAACAGCCAGCGATATATGTATACATCTACCCTTTGTGAATAATGGACCATAATGGAATCGTTTTCCCTAAAAAGTGAGACAAAAGCTGTGGTTGAGGAAACAGAAAAAGCAGGATATCAGCAGTCACGGGTGAGATTGTGTTGTGGATTTTAGATATTGTGAAAAAGAAGCGTTAAAACGCAGGAAGTTGATAAAATATGGGGAGAAAACTTGAGAATAACAGGTAAAAACGATATCGAAAGAAATACGACGTAGGTAAAGACAAATTCACGAACAATGATAAGGTGACAAAAAATTCGGCTTAACTTGGTGCATTGAGAGATGGATTACAAAGTTAGAATTAAAATTAGGTTGATACATCGAGATAATAAAAATTCTCGCAAGATAAATAATTGGCAGTAAATGCTAAGCTTGTGAAATGTTAATTAACTAATCTGATGCAAAGAATTTAACTTTTACAAGCAAAGCCAATGAACATAAGAAACTGTTAACTTCTTGTATGTTGCGTTATACAGTAGAAATTCTCAGGTCAGAGGTAAGGCAATTTAAGCAATGGATAGGAAACTCTTCAGCCCATCTCAAATGAGGCAACCTCTACTCTAGAGAAAGTATGTGCAGAAACTTGAAATTTATTTTGGAGATAATTCTTATTCTTAGTTATCTCTACGAGAAAACAGGAACTCCTCATAAAGTAGCACTATTTCCCTAAATTATTAAGAGCCTCACCACAAAGCCTTTCTGAAATGTTTTCCCGTTTAATGACGACGGAGGCCTCTATATAAATGGTGAGATCATTGCTAAATTAATCTATAACTTTTTTCAAATTTAGAGTCTTACTTTGACCGCAAGAGGTCATAGTAATGAATTCCTTGATTCCTTTGAGTCATGTAGACAGACATTTACACTGCTTCTTTCAAGTAATTCCATAAATTTGGGAATTCAAACGTTTCTACGAAATAAATGGTCAGTAAACTTGCCTCATCTGGGAAATTTAATTAGAAAATAAACAAAGATTTGTGAATTTCGTAGCTTACTTCCAAAATGGGTGTGTGACAAATGCGACAAAGCACTTTCAACGGTAGAAGTTCCTCAAGAAAGGAAGAGCAGTTTGCTCGGACTAGTTTTATGTTTCTTTTTGGTCTAAAACTTTTTGCTTCTTCATTGCAGATATAATAACTAGGTATGAATTCAACTGAAATCAGGAAAGAGACAAAAAATGTATTAGTACCGTCAAGAATTAAAATCAATCCCTTAATAGGCTTATGATTACCAAAACATATTTCTCGCCTTGAAATCTTCAAATTTAAATCTGTCATAGGATGAGGACGAAACATTTTTAGATTGGCAAGTCCATTATTTTAAGGATGGAAGCCTAATTTCAGAAAAAGAATACCTAGATAGTGATTTCTAAAGACGTGGATAGACCTAGAGTATAATATACTAACTAAAACAATGATCTTTCCTTTAAAGGGGAAACTTTTTAGTTTTAACAACCTTCATAATTATTATAGCAACGCATTTTTTGTAACTGTAATAGAATTTTGAAATTCGGTAAAACTAAAAATTATGCTAAGGCATTTAAATCATAAAATATCTAAACGTTTACTTTTTGAGCGAGAAATCCTACACTCCTCGTGTCTAAACATTAAACTCGCCAGCCAAACTAGCTGACCGTGGCGCCGTTTGAAAATCGCCGGATATATTTGTATTACAGGATAGCAAACCGTAAAACAAAGCCGATACTGCAGTACCAATTTAACACGGCGGAAAAATATTTAAATAGTAGAAAATGTCAGCGACATAATTATCTATTTGAACCTAGTAAAAGATCTAAAATTCGATCACACTCCTTATTCTTGAGAAGTAACTTTTCTAGGGAAAGTATTTCCTACATTTTAAAGCTAAATATTTTAGTTGATTACTCCATTCTTTCAGTAAGAAAAGGGCACGCTTCCACTGAAAATAAACACAGTTACCAATTCCACAAGTCTGTACTCTTCATGGCTAAGGAATTTTATTCTAGCTTCAGAAAAGGAAAAGCACTAGGGAAATAATTTCGACGTCTTTTATAGCAACCGTAATTCAAACTTGGCATTTTTTTCATTTCCTACCTAATTAATTCATTTCATGGACGCCTTAAAAAGAGATTGATAGACCTTAAATTACCTTCGCAAACTTGACAAAAAATCTATTTCTTAACCCGGGGATGCCGAAAGGCTTTTAACCCCAACGCGGAAACGAGTCTCCTCGATGGATTCTCTTTATCTCTCCATCAAAAGCAATTTTGATCGTCAAGGCTAGCGATGCAAAAGTTTAATCGAATTTACATACTTAAGAATTATTTCTCTGCTAGTTATGCCAAAAAATACGAACGCTTGCTGAATGTTCGTAAAATGTTTGCACAATATGATAATTAATAATTTATACAATATTAAAAAGCATTGGCAGACCGCGATGGCGGAGTTTCTATGCTAGATCCCCAACCATAAGACCCCGGGTTCGAGTCCCGATCAGTCGGATTTTTCTCATCAGGAATTTTTTTGTGTTTTTGTCAATGATTATGATATTTTTAATGGATGTGGTAGGGGTAATCCTCCTGTTCCCATCTACAAAGGTTTTTTGTATTAATGTTTCGAGAATAAAATTACACGAGAAGATAATATATTCTGTTAATTTGTTAAAATTAATTGAAAGAGGTATGTACAGATATCACCGATCAACAGTTTCCCATAGACATTTTTCCAGAAAAAAACTATTCTGCAAATAACATGAAACGAAAGTACAGAGATAACTCGACTTACGAACTTAATTCGTTCCAGTTCGAAGTTCGTAACTCGGAAAATTTGTTTCTCAAACTCATTCTTCTGTTACATCTTTTCAGTTAATGGCTCGATTTTTGAGATTAACCTTGTGTCCGGAGGTCAAAATGGAGTGAGTAAGAGGTCCGTACATCGAATAGTTCGTAGGTAGAGCGGTTCTACCGCTGTCACGTAGAAAATCTCCATAAACAGAAAGCAACGTCGGGACGATCCAAACTTTTCGACTCGATTAAGTTAGATATTTGATTCTAAGGCAATATTGTTGATGAATACTAATGCTATGATAGATGCGACTGCTGTTGATAATGCTAATAGACGGAATTTTACTCCGTAAATGGATAAAATGAATGCAAACAGCGTTTCTACGAGGATTAATTTCTAAATAATAGAGAACTGCAGTATTTAATAAAGGTGTGTTATAGAAAGCGAGAAAGGAAGTACAAAAGTAATTAAAACGTAAAATACTAAAAAGCTTAAATTAGCTTCAGAACAGTTAATCCCTAGTATATTAGAGAACAAATCTAGCACATTTTATTTTTCCAAACTAAAATCGTAAATTTTGGGGGTCTCCAGATTGCCCTGTGGGTAACGTGTTAAACTTCGGTGAAAGCGGTCCCGGGGTCGATTCTCGGCGGGGGCTCATGTGCGAAAATACCTTAGCTGTCGACGCACTTATATAAATACTACTACTAAAATCAATTTTAAATCTTAAGCTAAGATTTATTCCAGAAAAGGCCAAGCTTTCGTAAGAGGTTTACTTTTCAAGAGAAGCTTTTATAAAATCCGGCAAAATTTCATGGGATGAAAAATAACACATCATTCACCTCAGGGTTGGCGCTAATTTTGAATTTCCGTTACATAAGATTAACCTCCGACGGTCTGAGCTTATTTTCCTATTTTATTCAACAGGTGATGGAAATGAAAAGTCAGGGAGACGCCGGGATCGGTAATTTTCAGCTGTACCCTATTTAAATCTCTCTTCCAGGATTCAATTTAGTCTTTCATTTAGATCCCTCATCATGTAGCCGGCGCAAAAGGCGCTAGTTTCCACCGAACCAAAAGGGACCAAAGCAGCAGACAGGAACGGCCTATTATACTATAATGGGAAGCCTTAACCACGCTTACAGCAACCCTCCATCGCCTCCGCCGACCATTCTCTATACCTCATCACATGGACATAACCCAAGAAGGCTCCGTGGAGATTGACGTGTCTGCCATATGCGAAGCAAAAACCTGGAAAATAAAGGCAGACAGAATACCAGAAGGAAAGGTAACGGGATTAGCAAAAAAAATTCGAGGGTGAGTTTTATTAAATACGGTTAGGCAATTTACGAAGGGGGCTGTAGGTAGATGATGGGATTTCATATGCGTCGTCGAACGGATGTAGCAGCAGCTATCCCGTTGGTCGGTATCCGTACACTCGCTGATTTATTCAGGGCTCCTAGGTGTCAGTTGCTTAGCTTTAGCCACTCATAGACACTATAGAAGATACTTAGATCCGCTTTATTAGAAAAGTTTACCCTCATATTAAAAAAATGGATCACCTCGTAACAACAGGGCAGATTTTAATTGAGTAGTTTCGTCAGCAAGTCACCTTAAGATATCTTGATGTCACCTGAGGATGACGAAACTACTCAGTAAAATTCTGCTGAGGAAGTTACGAAATGTGCTTTCTTTTAGGGTTTGTGTAAAATTTCACGAATTCACGCTTGACCATTATTAATTTTAAATGTTTACGCTCAGTAAATGTCGAATCAATGCTGATTCAATATCAATTCTCTCATAAAGTATTATTTACTCATCTGCCATGAAAATAATAATCTTTTGTTTTCAATAATCTTTCTGATACATAGAAAATAAATTTGGATAGATTTCTGGGAATAACATCACTCAAATGCATGGGAAAGGTGAGAAAACAGCGGCAAGAGAACTTGGCACGCAGTTTTTACTGATGTATTTTATAAATTTACAAATTGCCGTATAAGATTGTGGCTTTTATACTTCTAAGAAGTAAAGTAGTAGTATTGTTAAAAGTGCTTCGACAGCTTAGGTGATTTCGCACGTGAACCCCCACCGGGAATCGAACCCAAGACCGCTTTCACCGAATTCGAACGCCTTGCCCACTTGGCTATCTGGGAGCCCTCTAAGAAACATAGAGGAATAAATTAGCTTGTTTATAAAATACACAGGTACTCACTACGAATTTAGTTTTTTATCGAACAAGGAAGAGTGAATGAATACTATCAGGATTTGCAGTAAGATGGTGAATAACTGGATTCTTCATTACCGCGATTTATTCAAGCTGCAAGTAAATCTACTTGGTAATGTTTGAGAGAGCAATTCCGTGATATTGCAAAATTAAAGTTATAAATGCCGCATTTGTAAGGCTCGTGAGTCAGCTTCCTCATAGGGTTATGGAAACGTTGACATGTTACAATTCACAGACATTGGCGATGTTTTGTGGAAATACTCCATGTTTGAAGGAAAGGAGACTTTGTTCCTTCTCCACAGAATTTTAATAAGACACGACAAGGTTTCAGGGAAAGATCGCCATCAGCGCCATAATATTATTAAAATCCTGTGAAAAAAGTACAAAGTCTCTTTTCCTTTAAACGTGAGCACATTAATTGTCAGTGATACCTAATGTGTGACTATCTCTAGTTAAAATCAATCACAAAGAAACTGAAATACACATGCAGTAAATATATTTCAGGAAGTCTATTTCTTCCTCTGTTAGAAATACTAATTCATTAAATTCGAAAAAAATATGAAAATCGCGGGTTTTTAACTAATACTAATCCTTTTTACTTTTATCCACATTAATTATTCTCAAATTCATAAGGCATAACTCTACTTCAGATATGTAACTCAATTTTCAATTTTATAGGATTGAATTCCATGTGGAGGGAAAACCGAATTTCACGGGTCTCTTAGGATCAACTTATTCGGATATTGGCGTACTGGCTGTGTAATTTAATAAATCGGCACAAGTGATCGTAACCACAACTTCACTCGAAACACCGAACAAAACAGACGGGACCAATTCATGAATCAGGTAAACCTAAAATACGAGTACAATGAAAGAGTACTTTTCTTTCTTTCGCTGAATGTCTCAGACTGTGAATTGCTCTCTTTCCATTAGCATGCTGATGTAAGCGTTTGTTTCGTTCGCAGCATTTCCCTTCAGTTAACCGAAAAGCCCAGTTCCATTCCCTCCCGAGTGGAAACAACGCTCTCTCGGTCGAGCTTTGCTTAGCCTATCTTATCAGCTTACGTTATCCTGGACCCTAACGGCAACGCCGCCCATCGCCTGCTTGCATACACCTTCACGCGCTCCTAAGCTTCACGAATCACCCACACCGCTCATGGCGCATTGCGTCTCAACCTTTGGAAAAGCGCATTTTAAAGGGCGGGAATGGTTTTCGGCGAGAAAATTTTCAAAAGTAAATAATTGAGAGATCTGTTAATGATCATGATACGTATTCTAACGCAATTTTGAGAAGACTAAGGAAGTTACCAATTGCTGAAAGTTGTATTCTACTTCCATCTTGACCTGAATTTCAATGAATAAAATAAGTCATGTGCAGTTAACCTTTGGTTACAGAATACTAAAATAATAGGGTACTGATTTGAGCACTAAAAATTTGGATAGTGATTTGAATTTGCAGCTGCACATCAGAGGTAATAAATACTGATAACATATATTAAGACTCCCAAGGAGAAACGGTGCACGCCTTATCGTGCCAAGTACCTAAAACCCTTTTCCTTGTATACATTAGGACATTTCATTTCCGGTTCGTATTAATCCTAAAAGTAAACACTTGCCGCTGATTGAGGATGTTATTATTAGAGAAACTTGGTTATTGATTTGAGTATCAAGGGAAAACCGCTGATGGCTATAAATAATATCACCCATCACATACACCAAAAACCATCAAAGAAACAACACGAGTACAATGTACAATTTCGATGTCGGGAACATCATCATCAACGGTACAAATGTGACTAAATCTCAAAGAAGGTAACCGTCTCAGAACTAGGGGAAAACAAAAGAATGGGCAATCCTCTCTCGCCTTTCTTTGCGAATATTTTTATGAATCACTTTGAACAACTGTGTAAACGAACTTTTAAATATTTTCCCAAAACCTGGGTGAGATATGTTGATGACATTTTTACCATTTTTGACACTTCTTCTTGTAGTTTAGATATGTTTTTACAAGATTTGAATTCACTGTTTCCTTCAATTAAATTTACTGTAGAAAAGGAAACTAACAGTTGTCTTCCATTCTTAGATGTGTTAGTTTCTAGAGTCAACAAAAATTTGAAAATTGATATATATAGGAAGTCTACCTCGTCCAACAATTTTATCCCAAATTCCTCTTTTCACCCCCAACAACACAAGCATGCAGCCTTTCACCATCTCGTACACAGATTGGTTAATTTACCACTAGACAATACTGGGCATAGGAATGAACTCCTATATATTAAAGACACGGCCAGGATGTTGGGTTTTGATCCGTCTCTAATTGATGTTCTAGCGAAACGGTACAAATACAAGAAGCTGATCAACAATATTTCTAAGTTATCCCCTGACACGACACCTTCATCTATTAAGTTTATAAAATTACCGTATTTCCCATCATTAACTAAAGGGCTCAGCAACATTCTTAAAACCCACAATTATAACATTTGTTTCTTTAATGACTTTAACTTAAAAAATTTACTTGGCTCTACAAAAGATAATATTGACACCCTTCATAAATCGGGCATTTATCAGATTTCTTGCCCAGATTGTGACAAGAAATACGTGGGACAGACAACAAGGAGACTTTTAACAAGATTTAAGGAACATTTAGGGCATTTTAAAGCTGGGAGACTGAACAATTCTGCTGTAGCCAAACATATGGCTGATTATAAACATAACATTTCTATTGATAACTTATTACTTTTACATCAAGATAACTATAGACTTGATGCTTGGGAAAATTTATATATTTTTAAAAATAAAGACAATTTAATGAACAACGACCTAGATTTTGATAAAACATTATTTTCTATCCTGGACAAGACCTAACGCGTTAGGCAATTCTTTTGTTTTCCCCTAGTTCTGAGACGGTTACCTTCTTTGAGATTTAGTCACATTTGTACCGTTGATGATGATGTTCCCGACATCGAAATGTACATTGTACTCGTGTTGTTTCTTTGATGGTTTTTGGTGTATGTGATGGGTGATATTATTGATTTGAGTGTTTTGTTTGATCGTAAATTCAAAAGTTTATTTTCAATGACATTATTTCTCTACTTGGTTTACTGTGCTGGATTATTTATCGAAAAAATTATTATTGGAAACAAAAAACTTTAAAATATGCCTAATATAAAGATTACTTTGGACCAATTATACAATTTAATCTTAAAGAGGATTTTAACTAATTTTTACTTTGGGGCCCGGTCGTGCAAGGGTTTCTTAAGAGTCAAAGAGAATATTATACTTAACATCCTTAACATATGATGGATTAGCATGGATATTATCTATGATCTTCATTTAACTCTATCAAATAATCATAATACCGTACCTAAAGTGAACATTAGTTAAAGCCCATTTTAAGTAGACGTAATACTGGGCCTTTGGTTAAGTAATTTGGGTGCTACATCTAACAGTAATAAATGTCTCTTATTTCAATAATTCTCATTGCGAATATCTTACGATTTACTGCTATACTATCTACCTTTTACATCACTAAGGTAACACACACAAACTTCGCGACAAATTCCGCAAAACACATACAAGTTCCGAAATTCAAGCGTGAGTGTAATTCTGTAAAGAACAGACATGCGCCGAACGTAAAATATTTTGTATCATCATTTTAAACTTCTTCAAAGCGGATTTCCCGATCAAGTCAACGAGAATACGCAATGTAATTTTAAAAAATATCTTGAAATTTTCTACATCACGTGACCTATCCATAAATACCCTTTCATCACACCAATGGGTAATCTATGAGTTGATGGATTGCGTAGAAGACTATCGGGTTGCCCCTCTGCGTATTATATATCACATTCCTCATCTAATGTGTGTATTGTTCTAGTTAGGCTCCAATATTGATCAAAGACTTCTTCATTGAATAATACGCTGCAATCTTGCATTAGAATGCACCAACAATATGCAGAGTTAAAATATTGATAACAGTATACCCACGGATGAATCTTACCTGGAATAAGGTAAGGGCAGGTGACCGCCCAGGGCGCCGGATGTAAGGGGGCGCTAATTGACCGAGAGCTAGAACGATCACAGTCTGCCCTACCGAAAATATGGTCACGTAATACTGCTGCGGATGGAAGGGGAGGAAGGAACCCGTACAAAAACAGCTTATTGCAGTTCACCGCGCTTTTAAAGTCTGCAGTTCACGTTTTCAAAGGATACGAGATGGCTAATATATGTAAGTTAAAGGTACCTTCATTGTTGATTGCTAAAAACATTTGTACGCTAGTTTCCGGTAACACATTTCCCATTTAAAAGAAATCATAGCTGAATTAATTTGATGCGAGATCTCCAGCAAGATTAGAAGTGTAAAGTTCTCGCTAGCCGAGGTTTAAATATCAATCAATCAAACTTTCAAGGCTACATTATACAGAATATTAATCCAAATCCTAAATTCGCTTTTCTTTAATACTATATTAAGATGGAACTCCTAATTCAATGCGGCAGGTGAAGTAGCCAAGCTTCGCCTTTTGAATCTTAATTAATTAAGTCTATGCAAATTTGTGAAAGTGAACAGGTTCCAAATATCCAGGCAACGATAGTGGACTAGAAACTGTTCACTTCGTAAGAATGAATTTTGATTTTCTCCTCATGAGTCAAAAAGAAAAGAATCTATGTAAAAATGAAATAAAAAAATTATTTCAGGGATTGATTTCGCGCATGTTTCGCGAAATTCACATAAGAGTAATGACTGGCGATTTACATTTTGTTTGCAGAAGCAAGGAGAGGAGTTCATTGTTAAACAGCGGAAGTATAGTACATCTACTACTAGACGAATACCATTACTAATAGTACTAGAAACATATTACTGTATAATTTTTTGAGTATTTGCGATGCTGAAGAGGTTTGTGAATGGCGGGAACATTTAATTTTATTTTTACAGTAGTCAAGTAGACGGAAAATTAGGCCTGAGCAGAGTTTATTAATCGGAAAAGCTTCCAAAGTATTCCATTTTATCCACCTTGATTTATAATTACTTAGTTAAACTCAGCTTTTTCTTATTTACTCAGGCTTCAGTTTTTCTTACTTCCAACCATATCAACCGTAACTAAAGGTATTTTACAATATTATTCGAGTAGAGAAATTCTCTAAGAAATACGGCCTCTGAAATCCACTCGTGTAGAAAGTTCCACCGTAGAATCTCTTTCGAATTCTGCGGCTGCTTTGAATTTGCTATGCGTATCTCATACGCCGACCTTTTCGGAGCAAAAGCAGGTCACCTCAATTCCCCGCCGAATTCGTCTAAGGGAGCCTTTTATGCTGCCTCTTTCCCAAACTCTGTGGATTTTCGTCGAAAAAATACAGGAGGTATGGCTAGAATCGCCTGAGAGGAATTTTCGCATTTGATGATTACGTAAGGGAGTCAAGTTTGTGCTTTCTAATACATAAATAATATGAGTATTTCACAGCTGGAATTCATGAGACAAAAACGTGATGGAATGTAATAATGGACATTTGGCAGAATAAGTAATGATTTGAAGTATTAATTTAAAAATTTGTAGTTGAGTCGAGTGGCCTTTAATTACTGATGGAGTGCACTATAATATCTGATGGAAGATATGATGCCTGATTCCGATGCCTGATGATGTCTGCATGTAGACGAAACTAGTCGCCAATAAAAAATATTTTCTGTGGAAATTACCAATTTTCGTGGATGGAAGGTTACTTAACACACAGGTACAATGTCAAAGAATATACCACTCGTAATTGCTATTGAATGGGTAAACCTAATATTCTAGTATAATAATCTAATAATTAACACTAATAATCTAGTAATGAAGTCGATGGTAGCAGTACGATGTGTTGTAAACCGATTCAGCTGATATGCCTAGTTGTTTTTCATGTATGAAATGTATTCATAGTACATTTTATTCCGTAAAAACAGAAATAACGCACATTCAATAAGTCGTAGTGTTTGTCGTTAAGATGTTCGTTCAATTATCAGTTAAGAATAATTGACAACTTAGAGGATAAACCGCTCCAAACTCAATGTTTCATTGCATGAAAGAAGTCATAAGAAACTAGGGCCCATTATTCATTGTCACCCTCTCTCAGGGGATAAAAAAGATGATCATCCATTTACAATGCCTCAGAAAGAAAATCGATCAACCGTTTACCCAGATTTCTCCTAAATTTATGCCAAGTCACACTAACCAAGTGGGAACGGAAGGTTCAACTTCCTGACGTTATGAACTGATAGATACAGTTAGACCTGCATAGGGCTATCATGACCTAAGGCATGATTTGCATTTTTCATTACCCATCATCCTGTTTTAAAAATTGAATCTCGCATGATAATTTGGGAAAGAAGATGGGGAAAACCTACCTGTTTATAAGAATCTGTGGTTGCAACTATTTGTCATTTCTTACGAATCGTTTATACGTCATCAGCTGCGGTTTTACCTTCCGTTATTCATATTATCTTCTGCAAAATGGCTGCCACCACCGTCTCATGTGTGTATTATAACCGCCGAGAGGAATTCAATTAGCATTCAAATTAGTTTCAGCTAGTAAAATTAGAATCGGCTTATTGACGATTGATTGTATTTAAAAATTTATCACCTTGAATTTTTATATTTAACATTTTTAACTATCGATTTAATAGAAGGATTGCTAAAAGTGTTTCGAAAACTTAGGCCATTTCGCACGGGTTCCCCCATCGGGAATAGAACCTGAAACCGCTTACACCGAAATCGAACGCGTTGCCCACTTGGCTATCTGGGAGCTCCCTGTCAATTTAAGTTAAAGGAACTTTTCTACTGGTAAGTGAACCAAATTAAATCAAATAGAATTTGATTAATAGCTAAAGATATTGAGAATTCGCTTAAAAAATATACAATAAGCGCTAAATTCTAAAAATGCTTTTACAGCCACTTCCAAAATATTACCGCAAAATCACGAATAAAATTTGTATGGTATGTTTAAACTACTATAACTCATATTATCGGATTTTACGACCTTGGCCCTATGTATGTACCATCAATATCAGTACAGTTGCAATGCAGATAGATTCAATGCGTGAGTTTTAAGTGAACAATGTTAGAAACAGAAATGACTGGCTTTTATTATAAGATAAACAGCTACCAACCTCCACAAAGCTCTCTATCCTACTTCGGTTACCAATGTGTAAAGCTTTCCTCTTACATACAATACTTAACCTGCTCTGACTAAGAGGCTCGCTCAAATAAATTATTCCAGGCCACTTCCGTCCAAGGCTTGTAGTCCCAGACCTGCCAATCGTTCGAAGAAATAATACCGAATTTTTCGTAAGGCCGCTTCTAACTATGCTGCGTCACATTTTCCTCGAATAATGGCCCAGGATTTCGGGGCTAAAGCCTCCAACTTACACCGGCATTTCCTCGCTACCTTTCCTTTCCGTAGGTAGATAATCAACTGATCGTAATATTTCACTTCCGGTTTTTCCTCTGTTCTGACACTGGTTTTCCCTTAGAAAACTTGAGATTTTAAATTTAGAAAACATTTGTCACGGTTTCGTCATGAGGTCCCGCATACCGCCTGGATGTTTATCACCTAGGTATATTATCTACCTTGATGGCTACCCTCTAATATATAAATCTCCCTCTAAATACCCTCTGAAATAATAACAATTAGAATAAGATAATCCAATTTTGGAATTGATAATGTCATTACAATTAGTTTAGTGAAACGATGTTAACTTTAGATATTTAACTTCATATTGTAACTGTAACATTTAAACCTACATTCTTAGTATTTTGTTGTTTATAATTCATTTTCATTTGTTGTTCTTATTCTTACCTTAAATTTACTGTATTATTTATTGTCTTTATATACATGTACTGTGTTTTCGCGGGTTTTTTTCACCCCCCTTCTCTGTGGGTGTTTTCCCGCAACGTGGGTTTTTTCTTTGGCAACCTTCAGTTGCAATGCTTTTTCCCACACCGCATTCTTTTAGTTATAATTATATTCTGTACTTATTATAATGATATACGAAGTTAGGTGGAAGAGAGGCTCATATGGGCCTAACCTCGCCAATAAAGAGTCTATCTATCTATCTAATCCGAGTATTTAATCAATACTCTGTGCTGCCTAGTATGAGTTGGTTCACAGGCTGGCTTTTGTCGAGTTATTAAAGGTTCTACTAAAGGAGCCCCTTTTCAATAAATTCCCTAAGCGAAGATGGACTCAAGTTCAAAATTTTTGCTCTTTTATGACCGCCATAGACGCAAGGTGGTGGCCTCACTTCATACAGAATCGTCCGTTCCGAAGAAAAACGAAAAAAGTGGGGAAAGTCGCTTTGTACCCCCGTCATTTGTTTATAATCCCTACTTGCCCTACTTTTCCGTAGGGAAAATACCTCGGGCCTTATTTCAGCGACAATATTTTGGCTAGAATCCCTCCCTAGCTCCAATTTCACCCAAATTTGAGTCCGAAACCTTTCAATAGAGTTCGCTCCTCATCCATGTGAAGGTCAAACCTCTGGAAGTGGGGATAGGTTAGGGTTCGCAACCACTCTGCTCCTGCCCCCCTCTCCTCCCACTCTTTGCATCCTTTCTGCGTGACCACCCCCACAGCCCCACCTTGCCCCTTCCCGCCCATCCTCCGCCGGCTGACACACCTGCCCTCGCACTGAAAGCCTCCTCACCGCCCCCTCTTTTCCTCCTCAGCACACAAAAATGCGCCCTCGGAGAACTGCTTTTAGCTCCTTCATGCCAACTACGGATCGTGTGGCGGCGTATTTCCGCCCGAGTTCGCAAAGTGGGGACCAAAAAAGAGGGTTTTTGGGAGGAAATTTATATTCCGCCGCCATCTTAGGACGAACGACGTCAAAGGCATTATCTACATAAGCAGAAACGTCGGTTTCCGATAGATTTGCCAGATGCGGCTCGATTTTCCGTGCCAAGAAACATACATTTAATCAGCCTTTGAGGAACCATCTACTCCAGCTTTCTCTGAATGCAATCGCCCGCGCTTTACTACACCTAAATATACCTCTACTATTTTTAGTTTTCTTTTGTACATCTATGTATAGTGTCCCCTTTTTCTGCAATTAAATCAAATAATCTGTTTTAATTACTTCCCTTTGACTTAATATAGATTTCGCCTGCATTTCAAGGGAATCGGGTACCTCTGCTGATAATGGTAAGGGAACCAGGAGATTCAAAACTAATAAAACTGAATTGATTTCACCACAACAACACACCACCCATTCATTGCGATAAATCATCAAAATTTCATATTTCATGATATTTTAACTTTATATGCAATACAAACATTTTCAGAATTTTACCAACTGTTACCAGCACATACACCTGCTTACAGTGAATTTGAAATAATAATAAATGGATTTTAAACACTGAGGACAAAATCTATTTAGTAGTTTATTCAATACATTCTAATGTTTATTCAAAATATTCAAATTCTTTTGTGAATATATAAGTTTTTATGGTAAAAGATTTATCCACAGCCGTTGACATACGATTTTCGACACTAACTAAACACTACGATAACTTGACACATGAAATTAAAATTAAATAATAAAAAATCTGCATTGATTAAACTACTAAATAGCCAGTATACCATTGAAAATAGAAATATTTCTCCAATTAACGATGTAAATATGCTCATATGCGGACGAATCCAGTCCTAGGATGAAGAGCATTTTTTGATATACAACATTTCCCTCTAGAGATCATATTTCTTTACTGTGTAATGTAGCGCCCCACTTATTCCGTCGACTTCTTTAGAAAGCCCCGCTTTTTTCTATTCCCACGGAAAAAGACCTCTCTATCCTCTATTAGTCTGGCTCTTCCGTACGAGTTTATAATAGATTGTTTGTTTTACTAAGGTGGATGCCCTTATGCTCATGTTTGCAGAACGATTTTCGAAACCTTTCATGTAATAATAATTCGAGGGATTATCGATTAATAGAAGCTTACATTAGAAAATTCTACATTATGAAATCCTTGTGTGAATTTGGCTTAAATCTTGAGGTAAGGCAGATTAGATTTTCGAAGGTTTGATGTTAGAAGGATAACCCCTAAATATATGCAGGGACAGTCACCGACCAAAAGGGCCCAGGTGCAAATGTCTTCCTCGGCTCTTCCTTATAGATATATCGCTTTATATCAGCAAAATAAAAAAATAACCTACTGAAATAGGACCCTTTCAAACTGGGGGCCCGGATGCTAGGTTTCCACAGGTTCCCCACCTAGGCTGGTCCTATACAATATGCGAAGAGAAAAAATCCCTCATACGGAAATAATTTAACTTTTCTAGCAACAGTAGGAGATATTCCATATCGATGTGGAAATAAATGACTAAAAGTTATTGTCACATGACAATTGTCGTATGAACTTGTAAAAAAACTTTTCAGTAGAGATCTTTTATCAGTAGCCATTCTCTTGAAAGGAAAGTCTAATACATTTTCTCATTTAATTATTCTCATTCTCTTACATAACTAATAACATAATTTATAATAATGTTTTTCTTACTTATACTGTTTCTCTCTATTATAATAAATTTGAAGAAATAATTATTAATTGATTAACCAAAGACTGATATCTTAGTATCCTATATTTCTTTAGCTTCTACTTTGTTTCTAGATTGACAAATATTTTATATTACATAATGTATTAATATAAATTTCCCTTTGCAATATGTTAACATAATATTTAACTATGTATTGTGAAATTTGAAAACTTTCTTTTTTATTTTTCCTTTTAAATTCTTATTTTCATATATTAAAATGTTTAAGCGTTTTCACATATCTAAATCTAAATAATATATTGTGTAAAATGATTTATATTAGTTTCTTAATACAGATACGTTTGTGTTTTTAATTGTATTTCAATCTTTAATTCAATTATGTAAACATTACAGTTTAAATCTCTTTAGTGTTACCTGAAATCTTTATAGTAAGCTTTCCTCAACTTACTATTATATTTTTTCTTACTTTTTACAACTGCTGATATAAAATTTAATAGGGTATTTGTCCGTAATAAAGATATATATATTAAATATAGAGGTAAAATGAGAGGTATTCGATTCAATCGTATATTTTTACATACATTTAGAATACCTCACTAACGTGATATCAGAGTGAAAGGAAAAATAACAGCCATTCATATTGCATTTCATTTGGATTAACGTCTAAGCTAGTCATATAATCTGGATATGAATATATAGAAAATATAATAGAGATCTTGATTATTACTACAATCTAGGATTTCATACATCTTAGTCATAGAAGCACACCTTACCATTATCAATTACAGTTCGAACGCATTTTTTACTCGTGAATATTTTTCTACACTGTTGGGCGAATATGCAAAATTCTGCTGCTAATTAATCAGTCGTAGGCCATCATATTATCTTCTGTAAGCAATGAACATAGAGTGCAATACAATTCAATTAGCATACGTATGCGAGTAATTATGAATTCCTCTGACTCCTGACCTTTCTCCTGCGAGTTTTAACATCTCATTAAATAAATATTATCTCTTCCTGCGGAGTTGCTACTCCGTTTTGTACGCAAATGCACATAAAATGCTCCGCTTTACTTTTCAGAGTTTAATATAATTCATAGTCTTTTTGGTGAAAATGTATGCATCTCATTATACTGGCCAAGAGTACAGTATTTAAGTATGTTCGCGTCTTTTCGACACCGAGATTGCTTTGATAAAGGAAGAACCGTAAGAAGCGTAGGGAAAATACTGTGGGAAGTTAAGTGGTTCATACACCTTTTTTTACTTCCTGAACAATTTCGGTGGGCATCATATACGAGTAGATACAAATCAAGCAATTTCCATAAAAATCTACGGATTCCGGCGTCAGTAATGAACATGCAATCCGTGAGAAAATTTTGAATCGAGTCATACCGGGAATGGACTCCTCCTTGTTCACCTCATAAAGATATCATGCTGATGTGTTAGCTAACCCAGCGACGTGCTTATGAAGAGATTTGAAAGTTGACACGGAGAAGAAAGAAACGATGTTTTGGGAAACCTCTCATTTCCATCAATTTGCCTTCGGGCTGAGTTTACACTCGTCCGAAATCACGACTTCGCATCCTATTCTTCCATTGCAAGCACAAATATCTGAAGTGCTTTTCAAGTCTTACAGAATTTTGAACGGAATGCAGATTATTTATGAGATACCAAGACAGAGGAAGGGAGAAATTACTAATTAGCAAACAGATGTTCGAGCCCAAACATGCTTCCTGTTCATATACTTAATCTATATGATTAAGCAGGTCTGCAATGTTAAGGTGCGAAGGGTTAATTGAACCCTTGCGGTTTATAAAAGAACGAAACTTACCGCAGTTTCTCAGAATTAGGCGGGTCATCTCGAAATTTGCACTGACGATAGTGTATAGCGGGGTAAAACCGAAAATTACTCTCTCTCTTATTTGCAATTTTTCATATATTTTGTTCTCTTTGTTAATTATATCGTATATTTTCTCTACCTTTTCACTCCACATCAGGCGTTACAAAAGTCTCACCTTGGTCTACTGTTGTTTAATGTATTCATAAATGATATCATTTACAAACTCACAAATGTAAACGTACTACTGTTTCAACGCATTAGCGTCATTCTCAAGTCACAGAAAATCTTTTCGTGGTTTGTGTCTACCAAACGAAGTCATTTTTATCTTTGATTTCCTTAAAATTTTATAGATAGATGATTGCAGATGAGCTAAAAAATTTTTAAGGAAATCAAAGATAAAAATGACTTCGTTTGGTAGACACAAACCACGAAAAGATTTTCTGTGACTTGAGAATTACGCTAATGCGTTGAAACAGTAGTACGTTTACATTTGTGAGTTTGTAAATGATATCATTTATGAATACATTAAACAACAGTAGACCA
>KZ308299.1:1375279-1485929 GCA_000376725.2 Ladona fulva | reverse complement strand
GCTACTTTGCCCGATCCGACAGTGAGCGTAAAATAAGAGAAATAGACGCGAGGACAAGTCGTTTTAGGGACTCTTTTTTTCCGCGAACGATACGCGATAATAATAAATTAAAGAAGTAATTCTACTCTTGGTGTTTACACCCCCTGCCACACGCCGGAAGGCGGCTTGCAGGGTACTTATGTAGATGTAGATATGTCTTTTACTATAATAAGTGAACTATAATTATAATTCACTCAGTAAGGCGTAGTGGACATCCATTGAATCCAAGAATCCTCGAAGTGAAGACAGAGGTGGTGTACTAGAAACATTAATGTTTAGTTTCATTCACTTTATGTAAAAGAGTGATAGTCAGGTACAGATCTCGGGCATTAGGGACTTCCGCTTGCAGCATAAGATGGGCGATGTCTCATCAAACAGAACACTTTCCTTTCCGAGCGAAATTTCTCATAATCTGCCTTTCCGGCTCTGAAAAGAGCCGACAGATATTCATCAGCGGAAACTAAAGACCTAGCGATGCACGCATTCTCCTCGAAAATTACAATCCGAATTTGCACATAATTTGCCAGTACTTCCCATGAATTAAAATAGCTGCGATATAGAATTAAGATTATCGGATAGATGAATCACATAGGAGAACTATTTGGAACTGATGTCTACGTGAAACATTAGTTTCGGTTAAAATGAAAACAAAAAACGGATGTCAGAGAAGTGTAAAATCATTAATTACTGCAAAAACAGTGTCTATATCTACATCTACATAAATACTCTGCAAGCCGCCTTACGGCGTGTGGCAGGGGGTGAAAACACCGGGCGTTCGGACTATTTTTTTAGCCTATTATTATCATGTATAGTTCGCGGAAAGAATGAATTCTTAAAACGACTCGTCCTAGCATCTATTTCTCTTATTTTGCGCTCATTGTCGGATCGTCCAAGGTAGCAGGGGGGTCTCATAATATCTACTATATCTTCCGCAAATGTACTTTCCCTAAATTTATCGAGCAATCGCAATCTAGCTTCTAGTCTCCTATCTTTTAAGGATTCCCAACCTGCATCTGGCAGCATTTTGGTAACGCTTGCTTTTTTATCGTAGCACTTCTTAACAAAACGTATCGTCTTCCGTTGTACTTTCTCGAGTGTCTGAATTTGATGATCAATTCAATTCAAATCAATGATCTATTGATAGGAGTCGTACTAATGATAGAAATAGAAGAATAATCTCTGTACGAACTCAATGTGCTCTCAGTCATGTCAGCTTACTCTACAAATGGTTCTGTTTGCGCATGCGCATTTTAAAAGGGATTGGTTTGAAGCTTTGTCCCCAGTGAAAGTGCTTGGAAAAATTGGAATACCCTCTCTGAGCTACGCATGCGTACAAACAAAATAGCAAACGAGCTCCAATCAGAAACTGAGACAATACCACTTATAACTAAGCGGGTATAATATTTGGTCTATTAGAAATAGGAATTTTTCCTACAGGAGATGTCTCTCCTGGATTAAATTACTGTGTGACCCAATAGGTAAGCAAAATAATCGCTGATTAGGGATTCATTTTCTTCTCTTACACTATGGAAACGGCTAGCATAAGATCCTTAGAGCGTAGAAGAGAGTAATTATTCAATCTTTTATGGAAATTAATCTGCATCATCTAATCATATTTCCAACCAACGTGAACTAAATCATCCTTTTGCAATGTTGAATACATTCTATACTTAGGTTACATTTGACGTTAGGTTAACGACCAGGCTGGAGGTCTGTATATGGATTCAGAGTAATAAATATACTTTGAACAATGACAGTTAAAAATAAGATAAAGAAATAATAATTAACAATTGAAAGGATTTTTAAAAACCAAACACAGTTACCGTAAACAAAAATAACCAACCTACTATACCTTCCATGCTAAACGTTACCATGCGTAAAAGAATAATAGCATAGAATGGGTAGCAAGATAGCCTTGCGTCGCCCAAGTCCCGGGTTCGAGTCCCTGTAAACGAGATTTTTCGATAGCTGTATTTGTTCCTCCATTGTCTCGTAGCCACTCTACCGGCCCAATGAATGGGTGTTTGCGAGGGTATTGTGAAGCATATGAAATAATCTACCATACATTGGCTTACATCGAAACTACCATCTTGTTTGTTTATCTATCATACGTTTAAAGGAAAATCCAACCATGAATTCTGCTTATCACCATAATTATGGATCGTAATTCTTGGGTGTCTCGCCTTTATTAATCACCAAGGTTTTAGTAATTATCAATAATGAGGTTTTTCTGAAAAGCTGCTTGGGTTTCATGAAAATTTCATACTTAGTACGAAATCGAGATGCAATGGGGAAGATATCTTTTGAAACGAGTTCAAGAATTGTTCTCGCATTGAATCTTACGATGGCCAGTCACGCCAGCCAACGAGCTGGAGCGTTGAAATTTGGTACTGCTGATGAAATTAGGAAAGGATAGGATGGCTATGATTGAATAGCAGAGTAGATTCTGACAAGCACATGGATTAAAATGGAGATGACCCAAGTCTCACGAGGCTCATGGATGGAGATCATGAAAGTTTTTACTTTGCCAGGGGGATAAAAATACCTGCATGCATGTAAATCGCTTTGAGACACGTTCCAAAGTGAAAAGTTATAAATGTTACTCAGGAAGCCACCATGGCTCATAGAATTTTGTATTCTTCACACACTTTTGAATTTGGATGTTCTGAGGAACACTCTCGCTGTTATTGAACTTTCGGGATAATTATTTCCCTCCAGGGCGCACCCAGGACAGGAAACGTCACCACAATAATCACCCCAAGAGATAAAAGAAAGCGATTCTGCCCACGCAAGCGCCAAAGGTCCACTAATCGAAAACTATAACTCGTTTTCGCCGTTTCGAACGAAAAACACATCCATCTGCCAGTTGCATCAGTCACCCCCGTATGATTGACAGGACCATCAAGGAGGATACTCAATTAGCGGGGTAAATTGACAAAAGGAGAATGCGCGGAGAGGAGAACAGAGAGGGAGAGAGAGATATGCGAGAGAAAATGAATGATCCCGAGGAGGAAAGACAGGAAATTGAGGTATTTTGGAAGCGCGGGAGAGGCAGCAGAGGCCTTTGTCTGCACGCCCGAAAGGGCCGAGAATTTTGGCGTCGGAGAGCGCTGAAGGGATGGGGCCGTTGGCGAAATGGGGCCGGCGTTTTAAGGCCTTCTACCTGAACCCGACTCCCCTTACGATCCCAGGTAGACGACCTTTTTCCAAATGACGGGGAAGTGGTTGCAGGCCCCGAGGCGCCCTAGCGAGGGTGGCTAGGGGAGGGCTTGTCGGCGCCTGGGGATGTTGCTCCGATGAGGCACGCAGATAATCTCCAAGGCGAGGGTCGTATACGAGGTGTGCGGCCGTTGTGAGGACGCAGAGATAAACTCGGCGGTGGAGGCGTCGAGGGCGGAATCGCAGGAAAAAAAGCAGGGGATGTTTTAGGGGACCTGTTTTGTTTCGGGATTGGGAGTCGCATTCAGCACTGGGAGCCAATTGCCTCGGAAGGTGGCGGGATTAATTCCTCTTTCGGGGTTCTATCGAAACGATCTTCTGAGGGACTTCCTTTGCAAGGTTCCGGGAAGTGTGAGAACGAATGTTATTTCCTTCTTTATGAAGGGATTCGGGAAGCCCCCACAATGTGTGTGAGGTAGGAGGATGATTGTTCATGCGGGAATGACGCAGTAGCATCGGTGATACTGATTAATTCACTTTTAATTTGGTTATTTTTTCTATCAATCATCGCTGATGTATAGAAGGCACAATGTATCGTAAAATTAATGATAAATTCTTATATATATTCATATTATTCATGTTTACTCAGTATCGAAATTTACATCCTAAAATTTACTATTGATATTTGTGAGTGACCGTTCTCCCGCGCTGAATTACCTTGGTTTTAACATACTCAAATTGTCATCTCTAAGAAGAGTGAATTTCTGAGAAAACAATCCAAATTAGGGGACTTTCTATTAAGAATATTTTACTACGATAATATATTAAAACCGCAATATTAATCTGAAAAAGGTTATGCACTAGAGATATGTATTTCACCACCCTCATAGCTCAATATCAGCGATCGAATTCACTTTTTTCAGCTCCACAGATTTCTTAGGACTACGTTCATCATCTTTAGTATAGATCATTTACATCCATGATTATGAAAAGGCAAGTAAGGCGCTTCCGCAGAATTTTCACAGAGTAGGCTTTTCTTCCACTCGAGAATTTTCTAACTTGAATTGTATGTCCACAAATCATCCTGCATACCATCCTTTAAATTCCTCCTACACTCTTAAATACCTTTAATGGGGAGAAGCTTTATTTTCATCCACGACCACACATCAAAATTTTGTCCTTTGTGTTAATTAACGAGTTATAGACTGTTTTAGTTCGGTTTTTTCATCATCCCGAAATTCATATTTGGAAAAAACCTCGAAAAGATGCGAGGTTGATAGGAAGAAATTAAAAAGGTTTAAATATTTATAATACTAGTCTATAATAAATAAATAAGATGCAAACGCGGTTCAAACTCTGCAAGTTATTCCCCAACCCAACCCAACCGGTGTGTCGCGGTATTGTGCACCGCGAACATGCTCTTGGTGTGCCGCGTAATATTAGAGGATGGCACATTCTTCTGAATTCACGTTATATGTGCCATCTATTCTGCATTTTTTTTCCTGCAGTAAGAGGCATTAATAAAGTACTAAAATACTTAATTCCTCTTTCGGCGTTTCCTCTTTAGCAAATTGAATTCAGACTCACATTAGCAAACGTTTGGTTTAGTGTACAGCTAAGTTTGTATTAATAGCGTGTTTGTGTTGAGTAAAGTGTCGTGGAATGAGAGAATTTGAGAAGCACTGTTCTAAAGATTGGGTTATGCCCCTAGAGTCACAAAAGCAGGGCGACGATTCGAGCTTTCCCATGACAGCGACGGAAGTTTACGTATCATTTCATTCACCTCAGTTCATTAAGCCGTCTTTGCTCTAATGCTAAGCATTAAGAGCTTCTCGATGAAAAGAAACCAGAAACCTAACGCTAATGACCCAAGATTCAACCCGTTCCTCCAAAGATCAAAATTTGTTTTTGTGTCGGAAATGACAATAAAACAACTCGGAGAAAACAAAATGTTTTACGACCTTGAAAAGTTTCATTAATGACCGATATTAGACTGAATTATCGGCGGACATAAAAACACACTTCCTGGAAAAAGTGTCTTTTTTGTGGGGCGATCAGGGTTTTATAGCAATATGGTTGGTTGGACGTCAGATGCAAAAGGTCTGAGAACGGCTGCTGAGAAAAGGTTTACGATCGGCCCGAAGGGAGGAAGATCTGCCCCCTCCCGCCCCCGCTCCCCGTGGATCCAACGACGGCTACTGTGTGGCCATTGGGCAGCGTTTCATTCAAGGCAGTCAAAAGAGCAGTTTGAATGGAAATCACCGCAGTGTGGCACCGGTCACGGAAGATTCTGCAGCTGCTTTGTTGTTAGGAGGGCGACACTGACCAAGATATCGGGACGAGGAAAGATGTTCATCGCAGTCACATAAAAGATTCGGATCCTGTTCCAGTATCTTATTTCGTAGTATAGGGTCTGCCTATTTCATACTGTTGACGCGGACGAAATTCTCCGCTGACCCCCCCTCAATAATAGAAATATAGGCACTAAAAAGCATTAGTTACTACTTTGTTACTGCTTTGAGATGAACTTTTCACGAGAAAGATGGTTACATATGCAGGAAATCAAAGGGCATAGGACATGAATACGTAGCAGATTTTAATAATTCATCACCATGACATAAAATGTGATTTTACAACAAGTGATATTCAATAAGAGTTAAAACAAATACGTAACTGCATTAAAGGGATAAATATAAGATAATAATAGCATTCCAATTTTGGCAAAATATTTTATATCCTTCAAAACAGGTTTATCCATTAGAAATTCTTTGCCGTAAACTCTAAGAAATTTTTGATAAAGAAAACGGAATTTGTTGGCTTCGATTTTATGGTTTTCTTTGCTTTGGTATGTTCTAATTCCCTTCTCCGTTGATCCTTAAAGGTTTTGCTGAATAGGAATGGGAAATTCATTTGAACGTGAGAGTGAGTTGTGAGAATTACATACAGAACCTATTCTTTATGAGTAATTTTTCTACTTGAAGACCTTATTCGAAAGAGATACGCAAGTATCATATTGGATTAATCTAATTTTGAAATTTGAGGTATTCCTAACGATAATTCGAACTTTTTTCCGCGCATCGGTAGATTACAAAACCAGATTAATTTGGTAATTACTCATCCTTTTACTCAGTTCCTCATATTTTATTTCCTCGATAATAGTTTTTGACATTAAATTTGAAAATTGAACACCCACTATTTTAGGAAAATAAAAAAAATTTAGTTTTTATTTTCGGGAAACAGACCACCGCAATTTGGAATGTTTGACTGAACTAAAGATATCACTAATGCATAATCGCTTAGGGGTATGAATATCACAATAAAATATAGTCAGAATTATGTATAAGATCGGTTGCTATTCATACATACATACTTCATCCAAAACCGTGATGGCAGTTATTTACACATTGATTCTTGAAAAAGAATCCTACAATAAGAATCTACGTGTGTTACCGGAAAAGCAATTCTTTTCTTGATGTCACCGGATTAACACCGACTTATCGTATTAGAGCTCAGGCAGTTAGTATTCAGTGCAATTAAACACAAGTAACATTTCTTTGGATCAATGAAAATGGGTTGAAGGTGTGGCGTGCATCAAAGTGCCTCGCCCCATTTGGCAGCTTCACATTGGCCCTGTTCTGGAGCGTGCACCGCCCTAATACCTCACGCTGTCACTCATAAAATTCCACCACCCGGATAAGAAGAATATGGTGCTGGTGTCTCATACGCGATATTGAATTTAAGCACCGCCGAATGCACCGAGCATATGAAGTTTTTACGGCTTAGAGAGAGGGCTAGACCGGGGCAAAAAATTCCGAGCAAAAGATTTACGTTCAGATAGACCGCGAAGGTTTAAAATTTTATAGAGGGGTAATGCGAAGATATCTGGAATATAAAAATACATTATCGATATACTGCCTCCTGAACTGGAAGTTAGTTTTATTGGTCGCGATTAGTATTTGGGCTGCTTCCCCGAAAAGATTGGAACGTGGAGTTTGGAGATTGCCAAACCTTTGGTATGCACGCGCGCGAGCCTGCGTGTGTGAGGTCCTCGAGGGGCACTTCCGAAAGCGTCGGCAGCTAAATCATTTTTGCTGTTAAGGTACACTGTAGTAAAAGGACCCAAAAATAAAATTCAGATTTATGTCCAATAATGATAGACAAAATTCGGTTGCACCTGTTAACGTTATCAGATTTAAATACGGAACCACTAGAATTTAATCAATATGATTCAACCTTCCTAGTAGTAGTATTGTTAAAAGTGCTTCGACAGCTTAGGTCATTTCGCACGAAGGCCCCCACCGGGAATCGAACCCGGGTCCGCTTTCAACCTTCCTTCGTAGACGCCATTTGATAAAGGAGAAGCAATGGACCTCGTATTTTCCACACGATTCAACAAAATCTGTGGAAACAATTCCACATTCAACAAAAATTCAACAAATTTTGTGGAAAATATGAAGTTCATTGCTTCTTATTCACCAAAATTTGTGCACCAATTATTTATCCAACTGTGTATTTCTGGGTACTAAACCATCGCCAGGGAATCAGTCAGCTGTAGACAGTCTCCAATAGCTATTACGTTAAATGACTCCCATAAAAGTTTGTTCGTTCCATAATATACAGTGTATAGAGTTAAATTTTAATGAAAATCTGAGAGAATTATGTTCTCACGTTTTTAAGGTCTTTTAAGGTGTTTTATAAAACGTAACTTTTTTCTATTAAAACTGTGATTCGATCGTATTCCACCTTGGTTCGACCCATCCTAGAATATGGTTCTGTCATATGGACCCTCGTATACACAAAAATTGAAGCATTGAAAAAAGTTCAGAAATGATTTACAAAGTGGTTGTGCTTCAGAAAAGGAATAACTTATTCTAAAAATAACTATGTAACTTTATGTATGAAGTATGGAATACAGCCCATATATGTAAGACTCGAAGTGCATGATGTATCTTTTATATATAATGTGTTAAGTGGTTTTTATGATTGCAGTTCATTAATTGGTCTTTTCGGACTTACGATGCCTTCCCGCAGAACTAGAAAAACATCCTTTTGCGTCAGAGTCACTTTCAAATGCTTGACTAAAAATGTTCAATGAAACTAAATGTAAAACTTTATTCGCTCCTGCTTTCAGCAATGACCGCTTACAGTTTAGCTACATTAGAAAAGTGTTTCGGTGGCAAGTTCCTTATAAGTTTTCAATGGATGGGTTCTTTTATGAAAACAGAAAACCCTGATTATATGAATAGTCTTCGGTAAACAAAGATGACGAACTCATTTAACCTTACTTTATCAAAGAAAAGCTCGGTCAGTTGAGAATAGAACCTGGGAGCTCAAAGTTAGATAACAAGCATGCTAATCGCTGCGCAACGGATGTCATCAATGAGAGAAAAAGAGAGAGAGAATGAGAGGAAAAAAGACGTAATTGAAAAATGCCTTTTATCAAGTATGAAGGGTCCACTAACTTTACACCTAAACTATTAGCTACGCTAAATGGGATATTTGAAGATTCAAAACGATCTTCCTTACCACAGAAAACTACTGGCTAAGTATACATCATTAATTATGTAAAATCTATTAGTTTGTAATTTTGATGAACTTGTTTTCTTTTCAGAGAAATAAATGTATATAATTTCATTAATTAATGGTATCCAGCGATACTTGATGGAATGACATAATTCAAATATTTAAAATATTTTATTATACAATTTCGACTGCAGTAGGAGCTTCTATGTTGCTGCTTTCCAATACGAATCCAGAGGTTGTTTCACGGAGTGATGGTGATATCTTAATGGATTATTAATGTGTGTTATACTCCACATGGAAAATGCACTAAAATGTTGAAAGCAATACCAATTGTTTGCAGCGACCTCCGTTTTTCTTATATATTAAATCTTATTTTCTTCTTCTTATTCTTAAATGATTAAAATATTATATGTGGTCACAGGAACTGAGGTTCTGTAAAACTGACTGATTTAAAAAAAAATGACCCGATTTTTCTTGTGCAGATCAAAGACCTGGTCCTGTAGTCTGCACCTGCCACTTTTAATTTTAAAAATTAAACTCCTTAATTAATTTTATGGACATCTAATGCAAAAATGTGAGGGGGGAAAGCTCTAATGAAAATGTCAATTAAGGATTTCAGGAAATATTGGCGTAGGATTTTTCTCTAGAGGATACAGGAGCACAGATTTAACTGTCACTTAAATTTTGGTAGGTCGTATTCCTTAGCGATGCAGGTTAAGTTTTACAAGATATATTCTTCGAGTTAACCTAACTTCTTAAATGTTCTTCCTTAGTAACGGCTCAAGGGTCGCGGACTGATCCTACGAAAAGAAAGGCAAGAGGATTCTTTCACCGATGAGGGTTCTCCAATTTCCCCGTACTCTGCCAAAATAGTGCCTTGGGCTGGATTTGCTCTCACCCATATTATCCTGGCAGTTGCCAGGAAGGCTATCTAGCTTCTGGGTTTTCATGACATAAATTTCGTGCTTTGGCAGTTTACTTCTCACATGTGCATCGGAAGGAAGCAAGTAGGCGTGTCAAATTTTAGTTACCCTCTACTTCACATGGTAGCTGAACAATGGCACTAAGTAGTAGGGATGCTGCTTTCCGGATAAGATAAAATTACAGCTCTATTTTGGAGATTCACTTCCAAGGAAGGAAGCAAGTCATAATGAGCGTAATCCGCCTTCAATTGCTGCGTTTCACTTAAAATCTCAAATGATCGATCAAAAGAGAGGAGTCTTTGACCTCCTACAGAAGTTATCCGAAATTTATAAACCGAAGTAATTTTAAAAAATCATGCCGGAAACTGATAAAGAAAACCTTTTTATATCGTTTATATTCTTTTAAACTCAGATCNTATTAGAAGTCTTACAATAATTTTTAAAACATATTTGTCATCATTCACAATTATTATTTTTCCATAATACATTTTTAAATTTGTAGAATTTCCTGTTTCGTGAGTCCGCCTGAAGGTCAATTTCTTACTACACAATTAATGTTTGCCGAGTGTTTTCTTCGACTTTTAATCGATATCACTTATGGAGTAAAATTTATTGAGCATCTTCCCTTATTCATTAAGAAATACGAAACAAAATTTGACAGTGTCCACAAATAAGAAAAAACACATATGCTGTCTGTATCAAGGTAATAACCTCATCATTTGGCAATGGTTATTAATCTAGTTAATACCTCGAAACTGGTGGCATATTATAAATCAAGAATTTGTGGACTTAGTAAAATGTTGTTACATAATTCTTAATAAATTATGGAGACGTTCCATAATGAATTGCTTAAATGTTTCGTTACTAATTGTTAATTGTAATAAAGTAAACATTCTTCATCACAATTAAGTCATGAATCATAAAATAACTACCCTTATACTTTGTAGCAATTAAGAAAAGAATAGAATGACATTTGAGGATTTCACATAGTTAAAAATGAGTTGAATCTTTTTTATACCTGATGGTGCCATTATGGACGATAAAGAAAAGTTATAGTAACAAGTTACGCTGAACTGAAACTAAGAATCTACTCCTAAAACTATACAGTAACCTAACTTAATCAGCAAGAAACGTAAGACACCAGTAAAAATGCACATAAACTTTGGCCTTACACTACAGCTTCGCTCAATTACTGCAATACAACACGAATCGATTCCCTTCCCAAGTATTCCGTCATGCGCTCTCTTCGAGTGGAGGCGTCTACCCATTTTTGAATGTCGAGAATACGAGCGGTGTCCGTGTCGACGGAGGAAGAATGCGTGACCTTTGACTCTTAAATGACGCCGTCCGCGGCACTTACTCCAAATGAAAGCCAAGGAAGCAGCCATCGGAATGCAGGGCCGGCGGGAGGGAGAGGACTATTAAAAGGGACGGCGCATGCCATTACATCCTCGCGCGAATTCATATGTGGCAGAGGATGCTGATAACATCTCCTCCTGTCTCCGGCAAATGATTCGCGGTCGTCGTGAGTCGATTATCGATTGCATTGGAAAATCCTTTTGATTCCAAAGAGTTAAGCTATTCGCATCGCATTAACAGTCTTTTCTAAGCTTACATTTGATCCCTTCCACCCCAATTTGCATCCATCATAGCTGAGGGCAGATTTACTGGCTATGGATAAATAAATATAAAATTCTCGGAGAATAGAGCTGTATGTTTGGAAAAGGAATGTTAAACTAGCTGAAAGTCACCTTCAATAAACGTTTACGGATTTATGCAAATCAAGAATGTATGTTTTAACACGTTCACTGCGGATGCCTCCATTTCCAATGCATTTATTACTCCAACGGTGGAGTTATACGCAGTGAACGTGTTAATTCAGATCTTTTCAACCGATGCGTCGCAAGATCTTGATCTGCTGAATGACATGGTTGCCCTTTATTATATCTAGTGTTAAATCAAATATACCCTTTTATTTGCGAGATGGTATACTATTAAAAAGAGAAGCCGAAATTATACTAATCAAACTCCCATTCTAGATGTGTGTTATTTCACTACGCATTTCACTACTCAAAAGATTTTAACTATACTATACAATATATAATATAGGTACTATAACTATGAGTCAGTTGATGTTTATATGTTTTGAAGGAGAAACTATTGAGAAGTAATGCTTAACGTCCATGTATGTTGAGTAAAAGGTCAAGTGTCCTCCCGCCTTTCATTTTCTAAAAGTGAGAAATAATGTATATTATTTAGTAACCCCCTTTGTATATATCGCATGAAAAACAAATTGGGAATCTCCTTGCCACAAGGAGCATCAAATGTGGATACGAATGGGCTTCGATTAAATACCTCAAAGATATTTTCAAAACATTTCAATTTTACCGTTGTAGTGTAAAGGCAGCGCAGTGAACAAGGGTTCTCTCTCAATTCTCAGATTTGATCCGAATTTCCTTACGTTTATAAATAAAACTATTCATTCAGCCAGTCGTATAATTCAAATCAACCCTGAATCCACCAATTCGCAAATTGAGCCAATGAGTGTAGGGATTTGTTACTTTGAGATAAATCGAAATACCTCCAGCGCATGCCGCAGAATTTATGACAACACGACACGAAAATGGCTAATTCATCGAGTGAAGGAGTTGTAATCGTCGTTATAATTTCCTGGCTGTAAAATCATTATAAACCGATCATAAAATCTCCATAGAGAAACTGCGCCGGTGTATTAGAGACTCTTACAATGTTGGCGCGGCGTACATTAGAGAAAGCTAACCGTGCGGAGATGAAAACAGACCTTGTTTGCTGTTACCACAATAGCGCTTAAGTGAGCACATCCGACGTGACACCGGATGCACGCCCTCGACTACACGTACATGGAAACTTATCTTTAGACCTAGATACTTTTCTACGCAGCGGGATTCATCATATAGCCTCCAGCTTGGACACTGCCTCATATTTAGCTTCTACAATTAAAGGCTTAATAAAAGAGATGGGTTGGATTCTCGACGGGTTAATATGCGGCGAGAGAGCGATGAAATCCTCGCTGCTTTATGGAACTGGTTTATTTCTGTCATGCTTTGCTGGAACTGCAGGAAAGTTTGCCGCTAATGAATGCGGGGCATAAAATTAACAGCGTTTCGCAACGTCCACATCTTTATTTATTTGCATAAGTGAAACTCGGGAAATAAATTTGAATGCGTTATTGGTCGGTTAATTTGAAAATTATCTTTAACGCCTTCGTCTCATTTTCCTATTTTTCATTTCCTCTCTAGAATTACAATTTGGAATTTTTAATGAAGGGAAAGAGCTTATGAATACCGTGATTACGCTAAGAATCGATGACTTGATTGGTTTGGAGACTGTGGCACTGAAACTGCGAGATAGTTTTCTATGGCTTCAATAATTACTGGGGAAAATAACTGTGTACTACTGTTTCAGATATAGGGAAGGGTTCCGGTTAGGGATTTATTAAAAATCTGACCCATTTATGTGAGAATGTGAAATTATTAATATTTAATTTATTAGATATTCACAATTTCATGTTCACCGACTCCCTTACTTTCCTCTTGAGATTCGAAAGGTAGTTGCGATAGACAACTATTGCGATATCATACGGCTAAATATTCATTTCTTAATAGGATCACAGCCCAACGGAACGCACTTCCCGCAGAAATGTTCGAGCCTTTTCCTCCGCCAGTGCGTATCTTTAAGGCGAAGCTGAAAAAAGCTGCACTAACTAGGCAACTAGGATAAGTTTGGGTGAGTTACTTGACTTTCTACAGTTAAACCTTTATTTATATTGGTTTATCGACAAGGATTTTAGTGCATCTGTTTCCCTCATTGAGTTATTATGGCATTTATTGCTTTATTTTTTACTATGATATTTTTAAACAGGGGTGATAGTTGAATCCTTGCCACCAGAACATTAATCTATCAGTAAGGTTTACGTACAATAATAATAACGATTAACATAATTAAATTGTAAATTGGATGAAGAAAAACATTTTTATAGGTGTGAGGAGAAGTCGTTTTAGGGACTCAATCTTTCCGCGAACGATACGCGACAGCAAAGAGCTAAAGAGGCAACTCGAACGCTTGGTGTTTTCACCCCCTGCCACACGCCGAAAGGCAGCTTGCAGGGTACTTATGTAGATGTAGATGTTTAGGGAAAACACGATAAAGAAGTGAAAGGTGAGATAGGTTCCACGGATTCCGCAGAATAAGATTTAAATTACATATATGAAATTAATAATTCGGGAAACTATAAATTAATTGCGAACCTTTATAAAAATAATGTTTGTAAGACAGTACTCAAGATGTTTTAGTAGGAATAAGGGCCTTTGCTGAAGTGTAATTCTAATTAATTGTGACGACGACTTCGAGCAAGGAAACTGCACGCTCTCCGATCTAAATTATAAATCGCTCTAGGTAACATATATCGAAATATTGTTCTTTTTTTCTATAATTCGTATGATTATTTGCGCGTGTGTGGACAAACTGCTTGAATTGCGTCAAATATTTCTAAATGAAATGTTGACCCTGGATTAACGGACAAAAATTGATTGCCTTTGGACTGGAGATTGCCAAGTGTAAAACCAAGACTAAAGTAAAGCTAGTAAATACGCCACAATATCCATATTAGCGTTAATACCATCTAATATAAGTAGGTTAATTTATAATAAAATGAAGTCACTCAACTTTTCTCGACATGTTCGTCCTCGCCCTTGAAAGGTATCAGTTTAACAGGGAGAAGCTTTGAGGTAATGGCTTTAAAAATTTATAACAAATTACCTTTGTCAATAAAAAATAATAGAAAGGTACCCTTTTGTAAGAAATAGAAAGAATATCTCCTGGCTGAAGCATTTTATAATGTGAATGAATTTTTAACGAAGGGCACTTCTGATGTGTAGTAGGACTGAAGCATGTATGTAATTAGTAGTAGTAGTAGTAGTATTGTTAAAAGTGCTTCGACAACTATGGTCATTTCACACATAGGCCCCCACCGGGAATCGAACCCGGGACCGCTTTCACCGAAGTCAAACGCGTTGCCCACTTAGCTATCCGGGAGCCCCATGTATGTAATTTTCTGTAAGTGTTGTAATTATGGTGTTGTAATATTATTGTATAGACTTTATAATGATCAACGAAGTAAATGTAACTAAACTTGTAAAATGTTGTTTTTGACGTGTCCCATATATACTTATGTATGTCTTTGGATTAATAAATTTATTATTATTATTGAATTTGTCACTCTCTTAGAAAATTTGTTTCTCTTAATAAATAAATAAATTGAGGCGTAGGATGAACATTTTAATCCAAATTCCAAAAGAATCCAGGTTCCAAAAGAAGTTGAAGTACGATTAATACTCAAATGGAGTAACACATATAAAAGTACGTAATGAAATATTTGCCGAATCTTTGATTCGATTATCTTTTCCATAGATATATTAATAATTGCCTTGGAGAAACAGGCATGGTAAGCAGACAGGAAACAGGAGAAAGAAGTCTGAAGGGACCGGGGTTCAAACCTGGGTCTTCCGCAAGATATTGTTCTGGTAAGATAGCTCAATTTCAAGAGCAATCCCCCAGAAAGCGGCCGTTTCTCCTTAGGAATATTCCTAGGAGCACTCCTTATCGTACAAAATTACAAAATCACCTTTCAACCCTTTCCTTACGTTAATTAGTTTCCATGCAAGATACATAACTTATGTGTCAGAAGAGCTATTGCACGGAATTACTCCCGAGAAAAATTTGCGCGGGGATTGACAGCCGTGAAAGATATTAATTAACATAATTAAAAATCTCCGACAAGTGGGTTAGTTGAAACCACGAAAAAAATTATCCAGCCAGTCGTATAAGGTCATCGAACTATGAGAGGAGTCAAAAGTTTTGAAAACATTTAGTTTGACAGTCTAACATACAAGTTCTGATGAATCCCCGATAAGAATTTCGATCTCGTCTTTTTATCGGATATTTTAAGGCAAGGTGTCCGTTCTGGTTATCAAAAACCATGCTTCGGTGACATTAATGTGGCAAGTCAATAATTAAATACCAAAACGAGATAAGGGTCGCCTAAATATTTACAAAGCGTATCGATTTCCGAATGAATAAATATTATCGATGATTTCAATTTAATATTGACTAATAACTCAGTGGGGAGGAAGGCTGTTATGGGAATGATAATCATTACATGACTGATAATCGAATTCGGGTTTTCCGGCTGTCACATTGACATTGGCTTATTACCCTTCAATATTTATTTTCGTTATTCTAATGGAGGTTATTTATGGTGCTGTTGCATCCCTTATATGTTCCGAATAATTCAAAGAGGCAAGGTACCAGGGGGATTTATAATCAGGCGCAATAGACGTTAGCTGAGGGACTCATTTATATGGGGGGCCTCGATATCAGGAATAGTGCTCACGAACTATCAATAACGTATTACATACTTAATGAAATTTTAGAGATACGACGCGCCGACGCCTTGTTTATCGTCTCAGGAACGAATTTTATAGATGTTTATATATTATATTTACAGAGTATTAATGTCATTATATAATTATCATCATTGATGTCATTATGTCATTTAAAATATGCCCATCATTCACTGTAATTTAGAGAAATACCACTTATAATTATTTATGTTTTTTATTCTTGCAGTAATGAAAAGGTTGATTTTCTATGGTATGTATCTTTATGTATTCTATGAAGAATTCTAATTTTTACGCACATAATTCCTATTGGGGCCTCGCTCTGATTTTTCCGTTCAGGGCATCTGATGGTCCAAATCCATCCCTGCAAGGTAATGCGAAATATGTTACGAAACACGGGAGTAGAAATGAGAATTCCGTAGTAATAAGACAGTAAATGAGTCACAAAGATGAGGGAAACGTAAATTTATATATCGTAGCACTGAGAACCACGAGGCTGAAAACTCAAGGAGAAACAGTTGTGGAAAATGTCGAAATGAGTCGGACTCGAACCCATGTCCCTCATTTTTTGGGCTGGAGTTCTAATCTACTAAATTATCATGCCGACTCATTTCTCCTTCTTTGTTGGAACCAGGGCACCGAACCGGAAACTAACCGAAAACCGAAAAACCGCTACTTTTGTAAGAGAGAAAACCGAACCTGAATCGATAGAACTGAAATTCTTAAACTCGAACCGAAAACCGTTATCATTTCCGTTACGATTTTTTATTTCCGTGAATGCTCAGTTTACGTAAGGGTAAGAGAAAAGTTTACTAAGTATTTATAGCTACCACTTTTCACTAACTATTAAGTTTACTCTTACACCTAGAGTTACGCTATGTAAATGAATACAACTAAATATAATAGAACAAGCTTTCAGAAGGATATGATAATGTAAAGGTTAGAACGAAATACAAACCGTTCGAATCGGTTCGACGTCGGCAGAAGGAGCGAAACCCGAACTGAATTGAAATTTGGATTGTTCGTTGAATCGGAACGGAAAACGGAACGGAAACTGGAACGGAAGATTCTAAGTTTTGATTCCTAGTCATGTCGACTTTTTTTACATCCCTTTCTCCTCGAATAAATATGTGATTCATGTCTATAAGTATTTTTACACTTCGGATTTGATTACGTGTATTTTTATTCCGTCCCGAGGGAAAATGAAAAATCAAGAAGTGACTCTACAACTACTGCCAAATGAATGATTGAAAACTCTATAAATTGCCTTAAGCTATCTTTCTAAAATTAAGTTTATTATTAAGAGATACTAGAGAAAGTACGTTTGTAGAGAATGTAGTCGCATCACAAATTGGAGCCTTAGAATAGCATGTATTTATACCAAAGAGAAAGTTAAGTCGATGAAAGAGTTATACTAATATATCTAGAGGATGAAATAAAAATTAGACGGATAAACAGATTTTAATTAAATATAAACAGTTTATTAAATATTTTAATAAACGGATTTAGATTAAATATAAATAGAAAGTGAAGTAGATTTTTTTAAGTAAAAGTGGAAATGTACGCTGTAGCTGTGAATTAGCAGGTAGGTGGTTATAACACTTGAAAAAAGAAGTAAGATTCCTTAGACAGACAATCATTGTGGAGAAGTGATTGCTCTTAATAAATTCTGGATAAATTACTTAATTCTAAATTAACTACTTAATAAAATAACTAAAAAGTGTTAAAAAGGAAAGTATTAGTTGTATCTTAATCGCCATACGAATTTTCCGTTGGAATTCTACCTAACGTGTTATTTCGTTTAAATATTTAATTCTACTGGAATAGGTATCATGCCACTCTATGATTGAACATTACCAGATACATATGTCTGAAATATCTATACACTAATACGCATAGGGAATACTCACTTTGAAGAGACAACGGATTCTAAGACACGTATGCTCATTCTTACCTATATTCCTTGCAAGATGAATTCGTTAATCATGACTCTGCTTCCCTAATCGATTGTCGACTTCTTCCAGCTTCTCCTGTTATTCCTCAGTCAGAACGGCTTATGTGACAAGGAGAGCGCATAATATTCGCGTTTTCTAAGAACGTACTTCCTCAGAATTTATAATGTAACTTAAGCCTTAGTTAAAATCCTCCATCCTCTAGAGGTTGTCTTACTCTGTCCTGAGGCATCCGAGTATCGCTCACTGATTTGTTATAACATTAAAAAAAATATATTTATTATAATTTTATCCAACATCTGCACCCAACTCCACTAAAGGTTTCTCCAATATTTATCACGTTTTCAGTGATTTGAAATCCAATCAAACAATGCTCGTGCATTGAACTGAATCCTGTGATTCGCAGAGTTTTACATTATCTATAACTGATAGGAAAACAAATGCGGAAGTGCGGGAAATGGTGAGTGAAGAGAGGGTTTTGAATGAAGTCATCAAACGACAGCAGAAGAAAAGGGTGGTTGGAATGTTGAGAGAAGAGTGCAGGCTAAAGGTTGTGATTATAGCTTAATGATGTTTTTTTGTATCTTGACTGCTTACTTTGTTGAATAAACAAGGTGCGCTCTCAATAAAAAATTTATTGGAGGTTGCCATGGGAAAGAAAGAGGGAGTTAAAGATGTTAGAGGAAATAAGGGTTGGATATCAAGAAATAAAGGAAATTGCGTTCAGTTTCAGGGCACATAAGGTAAGGTAAGGTAGATCGTAATATAAAAATTGATTATTCTTCATCTATCGGAAGCTAATAAATTTTCTCGAGAGTATTTCACCGTAATTTTTTATAATCTGAATATAAAGTTCCACGCTCACATTCCATTTAATCCAGTGTCACTCTACATTATTATTATTATGAAATGACACTATTGCTTCCTTACGAAAACGGGTCTCACCATTATGCTTTTCCATCAGTAAGGGAATTTCATAACGACGTCTAGATGATGAAAAGATATTTCATTCGGTTGATAAATTCTCGTGGACAACCGCAAGCAATTTTCCACTGGAGGCGAGAAGCATTTATAGGCCAAACGAGTTCTCGAGTCCACTCATATTCCCACCGAAAGGAGGAAGCACGTGCGGAAACGCATTCAAAACCTCCTTCTCCTCTTAGAGAGCTTTTTGATGCACCCAATATAAAAAGATAACTCATAACCGAGTTGTTTTACGACCGCCACTCGACATTTGAATAATCTGTTTTCCCCATGAATGACTCCTTCCGCCGAAAAACCCTTTTTCATCCCCTGCCAATCTCCCCTTCGCATTCCTGCCCTTTCGACACAACAACCACACCAGCACGCATGCATTCACAAGCCCTCTCCAGATTTCCACCCCATTCCCCCCTCGATAAAAAAGCTCCCCCTTTTTCAATCCCCTTCCACTTCATATTTCTCACTTCCCGCCCCCTCACTCCCCCGCACCCTTCTAATACACCCCGCACCGACTTACGCGCCGGAGTGATTACATCGGAGAAACATATATCATCTCCCCCCTTCGGAATCGATATCCTTTTTTTATATGTACGCGGGGGCGGTGATAGGAGGGGGGCGATGGGCAAAGGATCCGGAAAAAATGCGCTTATCAACGCCCCAACAGGTGGCGTCCGTAATATTGAAAAAGGATGGAGAGGGGATGTGAAGGGGCGAGAGCGCCCTCCACGGCATATTTCTCATCCACCAGCCTTTCCACCGAATAAAGCGCCCCGCTAAGATGCATGCTGTCTGTTCTCGGATGTGTCCAACCAAACGGTCGCTCCAATCTCCTCGGGCGAGAAATAAAAATTGACTCTTTACATTTTTGTCGGAGGGTGAGATTGGAGGAGAGGATGTGAGTTATGGTTCCGATTAAGGGAGGGTCGCGCCATCTCCGGAGAATCCGGGAAACTCGGGTTTTCGATGCGGGAGAATTTGTTTTCCGTGCGTAGATTTTTGAAGAAGAGCGTAGGGGGTCGAGGAAATTCCTGAGGAGGAAGAGATCGTGGGAGAGTACTTCATTCACGCTGAATGTATTCACATTATCTAGCCATTAGAGGGTCAAATGCGACGCTACTATGTTTAATGCTGTCAAACAACAAATGTGAATAGCGGGAATTATTGTTGTGATCATAAACCCAGTATGCGTGGGCGTTAATTTGTGAAGGGTAGGCGTGCACACACTGGGGCGGGCTTGAGGCCCCCTCCCCCAATGTTTCTACAAATATTTCACTCAGAACCAAATTCTTAAGGGTCTCATTAACAAATATTTGTACGCTTAAAATATATATTTATTGGTAATGCTTGATTATGATAAGATTCGGCTATGGCACATTGCATCAAAAATTGGAAGGAGCTAAAGAGATTATTGGTCACAGTCCTTAAGTTCAACCCCCACAAGCGAAAATTCTGGGCGCCCCCCTGGTGGAGGGCCATAATAATGGAAATGAAACCTCTCGTACACTTCCACAGCGGATTTCATTTAGCGACATGTTTCGTTAGGGAGCATCAGGCAATGATAAATTTTCACTTCATAAATATATACATAAGTAAAAATGGGACAAAAGGACGGGGGAAGTTATGGTAAGAGGAAGGGTTGGGAAGCAAACGATTTCCAATACTTCCAGGAGGTCTAAATGGCGGTGGAGGCACTTCGGTTGAAACTCGCTGCTATGCCCTTCCTTGCATTAAATATATCCTGAGAAGCATTCGATAGCTGAGGAAATTATTACTCCTCAACTTGTAAATTTATTCTAAGTTGCTGAAAACATTCACAATGTGCTGCTGAGTTTAGTAGATCTAGATTTAGATTTAGTAGATGTAGATCAGCTCTATGACAAACTTGTTTGGTATCAAAATCAAGATGACCCCCATTCATTCTTCCGGGTATGCCCGAGAGAATTCCCTGAACACCTAAGGCGGTTATCCTTTTATTCCTCTACCTTCACTATAGTATTTCAGCGATTCTTAAACTAGAGTCCGCGAAATAATCCGAAAGGGTCCGTAAGCATAAATTTCTATCCTAATTAATGTATCGTCCAGCCTCGCTATTTTCTGCATTTTTGTTGAATTTTTTCGTTAATTAAATCACTCAAAGGATTTTGATGCTAAGATATTCGTTATTAACTGTGTCTATTAAATACAACATAAAATCTGAATATAATGACATAATATGCATGTAAAAGTGCAACGTTTTTGGGGGCTACGAAACAAATTTAGGATACAGGGGGGGTCCTCAGACTCTAATGTTTAAGAACCGATGTCCTGTTTGGTTTATTGATGCTCTTTTATCAATTTAAAAATCTCTTTTATAAAATCTGTCGTGTTAACTAGAAAGATCCCTTTCAACTTGCGCTCGCCGAATGCATAACGAGGGTGTAAGGACTGAACAACCAAGGTCGATTGGCACATTAACTAGCATTTTTGACTATTCTTGTAACATTCGATATTTTGCAATATGTCCCGCAATATGACTAAATGGAGCACTCCGATAAATGGCTTTCTAATAGACAGAAGCTAACCAGCATGCCGCTAAAATTGTATACGATATACAATTATCCAGTCCAGATCCAGATGGATCAATACTCCAGTAGACACTCTTTCTGTAATACACCAAAGATGGTATGAACATTGAGTAGCTTCTCTGATTCAACATGCCTTCTTTTCAATCTGCTAGGAGTCCTCTTTTCATCTGTGTAGCATCACGAAACGGGTTTAAAAAAAAAATATGGAAATATTTGTCAAGAAAATATGCCTCATGTTCCAAGACTCCGATCGTTATCGTATTAGTGAGAGACTACTGTCGCTAGAGTTGCGGATGAACGGTGATTAATCCTTTTCAGTGATTCCATTACATAAGATCAGCTTGTTTTGACGACGATTTTCAATATGAAGGGCACCGATAGAAAATGTGAAGATGGTACATGGAATTTCATCCAAAGTTTCCGTAAAAATGCGAGAATATACATACGTGAGCTTTATTATAGGAACAAGAAGTGAACCAGTCAGTAGTGAGCGAAGGATCACCCGTCCGCGAGGACCTCCTTCTAAGACAATATCCGTTCGTACAAGGATCAACTATAAGGGAACTCTCACCTGTTCGGTATCGGCGTACGTCAACCCATTGACGTGGACTATCTTTCGCGGAATAAGAAAGCTTGGTTTTTCAGATATTCTTCCTGGTCATCCTATGATTGCTCTTGTTGAAATCTAAACACCGCGGGCAAATATTCCACTTATTGATACAAACGAGGAAATTTCACTGGAAATCCTATTTCCTAACCTTGCGACTTTCCCAGAATTAACAGCTGACCGTTATTCAGATATCAATGATGCAATAAAGAAACCGGAAAAAATGTTGGACCTAGTCTCTTATCTTTTGGATTTACTTAGAGAACAGTGATTCAGATAAAATAATATAACTCTCTGACTTACTGTACTGATTCCCTTTCACGTGCTCCAATGTTAAAATTCGCAACCATAAAAATGAATTTTTCCAATTCTTCTTAGGGAGCTCCTATCTCTTTACAGATTTTTATTTGATGACTATTTCTCAAACAAATCGATTCCTAGAATCATTATTTGATGTTTTTAATAACCGGTTATCAATATTTGGAGCAATGTTACAGACTTTAATATAGATACATAATACGTTGGATAGATGCATAACCAAATAAATTCAATAGAAATGGCACATCATGTTTGTACAATTGAAATACAGGGTAGCGCAAAGAAGATGGAATGCGGATTGATAGAGCATTGTCTTGAATTCTTGCGAGAACCTAATAATTTATTAATGGCAGGATTTAATGGATTAAGTTTATCAGTTAAGAGAAACGTTTATTTTTGCTTTGGATGTAGCTGAGATATGAAGGTAAACCAAATAAAGGATTCCAGAGAAGTCTATACTGCGTTACAGTTTTTCTGGTCAGTGCGGCAGGTAAAATCTACTTTAAACTATGATTTGTAATTTTATTCGTCCGATCTCTGAATTCCTTATAGAGTACCTGGCAAGAAGATATCTTCGTTAAAAGGGAAATAGTGTAAAGTGTTCGATTTGTCCGCAAGTCGTCGTTATTGACTAGAAAAACTGTAATTCGTCATAAACAAATAAAGAAAATGGTTTTACCAAATCTTCATTAAAATTTCTCTCTGTTTTGTTCTATGAATCTTTTGCGTTATGATTTTCTATGTCTGATAGAAATTTATTTAAATATAATAGAAATACTACTTGGAAAGAAGTGTTGTGATTTCTTGAATTCATGTATTTCATCAAATCTTTACCGTTGCCACCTGATCCGACCAAATTGCAACGTTTTACTTTTAAATGAATAAATAAACAGATTAATCACGTTAAGTATCATTGAGAGTGGCATTTTCTTGGTCTCCGGGGTATTAACTTCCCGACCCCAGATAGAGAATCATAGTTCATTTAATGCAATAAAACAAACAGGTTGTATATGCATCTTCGGGAATTAAATATTAGATTGTTTTATCTTTTCAACAGCTGTTTAATGTTAAACGCATTATAAATTGGAATCTGGAAACAGCCCTTTTCATTTTGCTTATCCTTACGGCAATATTTCTTGGATTTCGGATTTAACCCGAAATTCGTCGCGTTTTCCACGAGTTCGATGTCCTAAGTATTGGAGAAAAGAAGAAAACTTTTTGCCCTAAATCGCCCAAAGCTAGTAATTATCGGTCTATATGGTCTTTGACAGCCAACGTTGGAACCGCCTGATGCAAACTGTCTCTTGCATCCCGTAATTCGTTCATCACGTGAAGACTTGAAAGACCAACGGCTTCTTTTCAATCCAACTGGATGTCACGTACACATTAAAAATTATGTAGCAATACAGAAAATGGTAAGAAATAGATGATCGAGATGAAAGATTACTTTCGAATTTTTATGCAAGTGTCAGAACCTCCCTCAAAAAATTACTCGTGTTATGTTATTGTAGAGAATTTAAGGAAAATCATGTTTACAAAAGCAAAAAATGTCACGCCCGTACATAAAGGCTATAATTTTCAAAATTACTAAGCGTAGAACGATCGACGACAGATTTTCGGTTTAATTTGATGAGTCCCATACTTCGGTGTTACAGAATATGTCTGCATCTGCTGAAACCTGAAATAGGCTGTTGTGAGTATAAATCAGTGGGGGCTTCGGGTTTATGGGAAAAGCAGATTTACTTGATTTTCGTTTAATTTTTTCATGCATTCAAAATGCATCATCGTGCTATCGCGTTATATCTTTTCGATGCAGATACAGCTTTATGATTCCAATTCGAAATAATTTCACATCTACATCTGTACCCTGCAAGCCGTCTTTCTACGTGTGGTAAGGGGTGCATTCAAGATGACTCTACTTCCCTAATCGATGACTTCCGCGTATCGTTAGCGAAAAAATGAAGTTTTGAAACGACTAGTTATAGCATCTGTTTCCCTGATTTTTTCGCAGTATCAGGACAGGGCCTATGTAACAGGGAGGATATTAAGCTACACCTTTTAAGAGTGTACCTTCTCTGAACTTCTTAAGTAAATTACGTCTTTGTTTAAATGATCTACCTTCTACGGATATGGGTTCTCCATGTTAAGTTATTCGTGAGAGTAAAATTTTAGTTTTATTATTACACCTGTTGTGATGAAGATAATATAATGATTTTCAGTTTTCAATGGTCTTTTGCGCCAAGTGTACAATAATGTACACTTTACATACAAGCATTAGGAAGTTTGTCTTAAATAAGGAAAGTAACGTTTAACTTAACAAATACTTCCATTCTCGACGATACTAAGAAAGCTCATACAGGCTCGTAAGAGAAAAAATTCGAAGATGTTAACAAAACGCGATGGACAGCATTTCATAGTAAGCTGAACCATTTTTCCGGCTTAAATACTTCCTGGGGGTCCCAGCAACAGAAATAGATACTGCTGGTGCGTTAAGTCTTGATACTAGGAATGATACAAAATCTAAGGATGAAATAGTGGAGGGAGGGAAAAGGGGGAATGAGTGGAGAATGGGATGGGCAGGTGTGGAAAGAAAGATATAGCGACTGGTAGACAGGTAAGGATAGTGTATGAGAATAAGATGGATGCGGAGAATCGACGTTATTCTGGCGAAGGAGGCTGAGAAAGGATGGATGGAGTGGAAGAGGGGAGTGGTGGTGTGAGAGTAGGGGAGGAGCAGTTGTGATGATAGAGAAAAGTATCGTAAGGAAACAGGTGGAGGGGCTGAGATGACTGGGCGGTATCCCGGCAGATTAGGTGCACAGGATCTTTCGCTCTCATCTCCTCCTGCATCTATCGTATCTCTTTCTATTTTAATTTCGTTAACTTTATATATAAGTTTCATAACTCCCATTTTAAGGTTGTGTTCCGGTGCTGTTTTCCCAAACTACGGACATGAAATTGAGACTAGCAACGTATTTTTCTCTTCCTTTCCTCTTCCTATGGAACGAAATGATGATTGGTTGGATTTAAGAGAGACTTTTAAGTTTCCATCCTTCTCTGAACCCTAACCTAATTTTCTCATTTTCTTCCTTCTATTTGAGACACCATACGAGCCTATCCCTTTCTTTCTCCTCGTCTACATCCTACTCGCTATCAGTAAAAATTGAAACGGTATTAGCCATGAGAGTTCGAGAAAAGTTCTAAATAGCCGTTGTTAAATTATCAAACAACGGCTATTTTGAGCTTTCCTCGAACTCTAATGTCTTACCACAGCTGTATTACTTCTCTTTATAGATTGTATTAGCCATGTTGAAAACACTATTTCGAAAGCTGGTACAGCTTATAAGGCCAAACTTTATCGCAAAGTGTCGGTGAAAGTTCGCAAAGCTTCACTCAACATTTACTTTAATAGAACTATACATATATACTGTGGAATATGGACACGTTCTCCTGATGATGTTGCTTAGCAATGAAACCTAGGTAGTGGGTGTGTATATTTATCGTGGTATTGTATAAATTAAAGTGTCAGTTCTACTATCTTACTTCATTCTGTTATGGCAAACCACCAAGTTCAGCCCGAAACCACCAAACTTATTTTGAAAGCACTCTTTTTTTTGATGAGTAACGAAGAAGAACTCTACATGAACTTATCTAAGACAATAGCTAATAATAGAGAACACCCATTGCTCTCACTGGATGCTAAGGGAAAGTATTTTTCAGTCCTTTTCATCAGAATAGTGGAATTTAATTAATTTTAACAAACGTGGAGCTAGTTTCAGGGGGAAAGAAAGAAAACTTACTACGCATTGTTCTCATGCTCATTAGTGTAATAATATAATAATAGCAAAGAGTGTTTATTGGAGAAAAATCGTGACTGATGAGTCTTTAAAACTCAACCTTTCAACTTCAAGGATTTCAAAAGACAGAGATATCTATTGAAAATGAGGAGCAAAGAAGAAGGTGAATCACATAACTCAAGGAAACGAAAGTCTTAGCTAGAGAAATTCCTGCATATGATTGCTAAGGTTCGCTATATATATATCTAATGATTTCTGGCTACGTAACACACATTCTGAATATTATGACTCATGACCAAATTAGGACTAGTGTATGCATTTTTACCCAGAACGACTATTTTGTTCATTTGTTAATCTTCTGCTGCACTCTTGTCTCAACTTTCTTTATAATTTCCTTATTTGCTTCCTTCATCCACAATTTGGTGCAAATAAGGGCAAGCGCAGGAATCTCTCATAAATAAAACGAATATTTGTGGAACAAAAACGTCGATTATTTTAGATGTAATGACGTTCGACACTCAATACGTAAATTGAAACGACTGCGCAAATAGGTATCAGTAGCGGTAATGCTACGCATTTTTTCACCCATTGTATATCCGTGCCTATTTTAACGCAGTCACAATCTGCCTGTAAATTCCTACTTGAACACTCAGTTCGAGCATTGTTTTCATTAAAAATTCCTTCCAGCATGCCAATTAAAATCATTTCCTTTCTATTTAATTGCGTTCAAAGTAAAATACTTTAAATTTCTCTCGAAAGTAATGATAGGAGAAGTTTAATGCTACAAAAACTAAAAATTAATCGCAAATACTTCAGCTAGAACTTAATTCTTAATTAAACCTTATTCCATCAAGCATAATAAAAAGATAAGAAAACAAATTAATAATTATATCAAATACAAGTAATTTTCTGAAAAATATCGCCCTTAATTACAACAGACATAGTTTGAATTATTCATTCTGATGCGGAGTTAATTTTATTGACGTTAAGATAATTTGGAAAGAGGAACGATTTTGATAATAAATCTTTGTTTAATTGATGCAACTTTAGCAATATCCCTATTCAGCCAAGGTTTCTTATTACGTAAGCTTTACACCAACTACTCCCAATATGAGATATTTTATGCTCCGCACGTAAAACTTTATTTCAAAGAGATTACTCTTGTAAACAGGCGATAAATAATAAAGCATAAATGAAGTAATAACATCTGAATGAATGACGTCCTTAATATTAATCTAACAAATAGCTATTCTAGAGAATGAAAGAAAAGATAAGGTCTGTTTAGAAGTCTGTACATAGGTCTACAGCCATAATGCTGGTTTGAACCTCATTAACTCCACCTAGCCACAAGAAGTTTTGGAGAGGGGACGAAGCGACTTGGAAAAATGAGTGAGTGTATGAGGGCGTGAGGTATTTTGCCCTTGCTTTCCGCATTTTGATAGAATGCTATAAATGCAGTGGAATCATCCTATGAGTAACACTTCTCAGAGCAAACGAAATAATTAATAACCTAAATGAAAGCCATTACTCTCCTCTCATAACTCATTGGCTTTCATATTATCGCAGCCAAGAGAAAGACTTAGGCAAACGCAAATAAAATATACATTTTTCGCATTTAATTACGTTTAATTTATTGCTCTTTATATTGCCATATTATTGATCGAGAAACTTGCTTGGAACTCAATCCTCTCTTAACTGATTCTGCAGTAGCATGATTCTCTCCCATTGCATCCCCCCTCACCTACGATTTCCATTCCCTCTCCTTATACCTATGACTCTCCCTTTTTTGCCTAGCTTCAGCCTCTCCTTTTCTTATCTCCCTCTCGCCCTACTGCAGCATCCATTCGAAAGCCACGTGTAAATGTTCCCCCGGACGTGAATCGGCGTCCACCGGTCGCGAGTCCCCAACCCAACCCACGTTTTTCTGCATCGGTAGATTTTATTCTCGTGGGAATACAGCCAATCGCGATATACGGCGACCGGAATTTGTCTCTGCGAAATAGTCGAAAAAATCGGCGAGATCCCCGCTCGCGATGGATGAACCACCGTCTGCGGGCAACCCAATGCCCCGCTCAACATTGGTAACGATCGCCGTAAAGTAATTCCCAGAACCCCCGATATGCATCTGCTAAGCCACTCGTGAGGTTTCAGGCGAGGTACGAGATTGACAAAAAACGCATGCTTATTATACCGATATTATAATTTGATTCTTGCGGTTTTAAGTTCGTAGACCCAGATTTGAACGCTGAGATTCGCCGAGAAGTCTGCTTTTACCGATAGCCGGGAAGTTTTTATACGAATGAAAAAGATACGGATTAAGTTATTCCAGATGTCTGTAACAGGTGCATTCAGAGCTGGCTGTGCACACTTAATGGGAGAAACCCTTAATGGGGGTAGATTGACTGGGATTCCTGGAATCTCCTTATTCAGATTTCTACTTCCGATTACGGTTTAAACAAATATATGCGAGTATCATTTTGAAAACGAGTTTAAGTACAAATTTCTGAGCACCTTTATAAATTCACGAACTCCTAAAAATGTGTCGGGAACGTCAGAATAATGGGATGACACATTGAGATGACTTCAAAAAACTAGAAATTGAAATAAGATTATGAGGTTCTACTAGTAGTGTTTGTCATTCTACAAATAGTACAACAAATAGTGTTCCCGCTTTCTCGGGAACCTAGAGGTAGAACGAACTTCCCCTTTCCCGGGAAAGTCAGAGAATATCCCGGGAAATCCCGAGGTGTTATTCGTTGAGATTGAGCAGTAGATATTGACTCGAGCATACGAGTTATACGGTACTACTTAAAAGACCAGTCGCACACCCTAGATCCATCCTTAGAACCCTTCTGGCTTGAGACACGCGTATATTACATTGTCCCATTGATCTTTCGCCGTTGGTCACTTTTCTTCTTCTATTAGAGGATATCCACCCTTTAGTGTTTCGCTGATGCAGAAAACAATCTCCACTTTCTTTTTCTTGAAGGTACAGCGAAAGGAAGTTGATAAGATATGGTGATTTTAATGATAGATTCTTTTGGGGTTTTGTAATTTTTAGGGATACGGGTAAAGTTGGTGCGTATTTTACCTATTTTGTTTTTTTTTCTCAAATTTATAATTAGTATTTTTCAAAATTCTGTAATTTAACACTGGAACATTTAAGATTTGTATCCTCTATTAAAATACCATAATTGTTTTTATTTTCGAGTTTCAAAAATTCGAATTAAAAATTTTAAAAATAAAAGAATATATACTATTTCACTGTTTTTTGACACAAAAACTTTAATCACAAGAAATTCCGGGGGTTACGAGATATACAATACTTTTATTATTTTTAAGTTAGCGGAATCCTGGGATGTTTACAAATTCAAGCCAATGAAAAGCACTATAGCAAGGCATGAAAGAGTAATATCATGTCTAATGAACATATTTAGGTGTATTTTTGTGGAAATGAATAATGATTAAGAAAAAATACCTACATAACACAGTACAAAACTTTTACTCCACCTACCGATGGTTTTCTTTAGTGATAAACTGATGATCCTACATACATGGATTAACGCGTACGTGTATATTTCAGTAGAACCTCAAATAGCAGCCGAGATTCCTTTAAATTTGAATTAGGGTTTCGTTCGTATTAATTTATAAAATTTCAGAATAGAGAAATGTGCGTCAAGATCGGAAAATCCAAAAGCAAACAGTGTATTGCAAGGGCTATGTAGCCCAATAAAACATCAAGAATTTCCTGTGCAGAAGAGTCATAGACTTTCGTGTAAGCCAAATTTAACGGAAAATTGATTGTAAAACATTAGTATACTGGAGACAGAGAAACAGAAATGTCAACAGCATGATAAAAAGGATGTATTCTCATCAATCGAAGCATAGAAAAAAATGTTAAGAGGTTGGTTGTCAAGGACAACCATGATGACACATACACATATTACGTTGTGAGGTAGGACTTCGAGAATTTATTGTTGAACAATGGTAAAAGATTGTTATACTCTGATTAAACCAATGCATCTACAGTCTCATTTCTTGTTAGATTTGCAAAAAATTAGGAATTAAACGCATCTAACAATCCCTTTAAACGTATGGTAAAATGAATAACGTAATCACCGGGGAGATTCCAGGTGTTCTTGCCTATGGGGCTCGGAATTAGCTTCAATGCGACCATAGCAAATCATCAGTCATTCTCGTTAAACAGATGAATCAAGGATCGGAAGGAAACGCGTCGGGCCTCAAGAGAAATATACGAGCGTAGATGCAGCGGTGTGATATCGCGCTGACAAATTCGTAATGCGTTTAAAAGAACCGATGACTGTTAAGTTCCTGTTAAGTTCCTTTTAAAACGAGAGGTGGGAGAAGGAGGGATGAGAAGGGTCACAGGAATGGGCGGAGGGAGCTAGTCGGAGATCGCAAATACGAGGCGCGAATTCGACACCTGGAATTCTCAGATGAAGATAAGAGAGCAAAGACAGGGCGGAGGGAAAAAGAGAAGGGACTGGAAAAAAAATTGCGTTTGTCGGCAGCTCAGAGAAATAATCTCCGCATTCGCCATCGTTTTGAATGAGTCGCATCCTATTACGCGAAAAGGGGGGTATGGGGAGGCACAACCGGTTTCTGAGGCATTAAAAGGCAAGGAGAGGATAATCAAATGAGATGGGATATGTGGGTGACGAACGCTTGGAGAGTAGCGGGAGGATTTAATCGAATCGGGAAAGCATTGGTAATGCAATAGCGGTTTGCATCCGATATTAAGCTTATATTTTACGGTGCGACAAAGGTAACTGATGTTCGGAGCGAAACAAAAAGAAAGCTTTTCTGTGGTTTGGTAATTCTAAGGGATCGATTTCTGGAAGGAAGCTGAGCTAGATGTTGTCTTCACAACCTCTTGAATTCGCAAAGGAAAGAATATTACAGATTGTGTTCGCGTATTAGTTGCTAAAGGCTTCCGGTAAGCCTACCTTCGCACGGGATTGCTTTGAATTTGTTTTCTTTTGGAGCTTTTTCCTATAAGTGACTTTTCTTTGTAATCTAGAATTAGGACAAATAGCCTCACGGAAAAAGTTTTACGTATACTCTTGCTCTATGTAGGCAAGAACTCATGCTTCATTCATTCATGTTACGGATTCGCTGTCAGAGTAACATTTGCACTGTTTTCAACCAATTATTCATAAATATTCAATGGTGCTCTTATGTTTAATATATTAGTAGTAAAAAACTTTTAATTACTCTGTATTACAATTACTAGTACAGTAAATTTAACTTTTATTATATTACTAGTACAATAACCTGAAGATGACTCCATAAGTCGAAACCTTGGTCAATTATTAATAAATCCTGTGGTTTGTAAAAGTTTGAATTTTCTTTGTTCCTGATGGAGACTTACCACGAAGTCACGGCCCATACAGTTGATTATACAATAAATTTACCAAGACAGTAGAAAGGCCACTAAGCGGCAATTAATTTTGCTACTGAATTGGCTCTTCAGCACTATTTTTCCGCTTCGTCAAACGGCGATTAAAGAGCACTGAATAGAACTTGTGGCAGAGTCCTTAGCCATTCTAAGTACATAGTAACAGCTTCAACTTATTTCTTTAGTTGGTAAATTGTTACATACTAATTGTTTAAATGCATTTTTAGATATATCTTAGCTATTCATTTCTCGATTCTTCATTTTCACTATGAATTCTTTCATATTCAAACTCATTTTAACCTAAGATTCTTTAAAATTCATTGTCATGTATTGTCACACATTGTGATGTAATACGCGCCTTTCATTTGTTGAAGATTCCATCAGCGGTAGGGTTACTGCGATTACATGGTTACTTTCTCACGAGGGACTTTGTAAAATGATTGCGAAAGTTGATTAATTTTTCTTGGTGGAATGTCATGTAGCTTGTTGCTTGTAAAGCAAGTATGATCTAGATTGATCTCTAAGAATGAGTAGTAATGAATATCAACCCCCTGCCGCAGGCCGAAAGGCGGCTTGCAGGGTGTTTATATAGATGTAGATGCCATAAAATCGTTGATTAGAAGATAGGTTACCCACAGCTTTCCCAGCAATTCTCTCTTCTGCTGGTCAATCATCCCCTTATGGCTTCTATAAATTTCTCTTCAATAAGATTCCATTGCAGTTAATTCTGGACTTATTTGTGTACTCTAACCCTCCGATATTACTTTCATTTTGACCAGAAGTTGATTGCGTTGCTACTGCACGGTTGTAAAATGTTTTGCTCTAATTATTAAGTTACTATTCGGAGTGATAAATGATACGGTTGAAGTGGCACCATGATTCTTCATTTATAATATCGAAATCAGCAAAGTAGAAATAAACAATTTTAATCCCCAAACGTCATCGGCAGCTCTTTATTTGGAAGACTGACTTTTTAATAGATAATCATTGCCATATTTCATGAAAATATCCAATGAAAAAGCCACCAAAAGCGTTACTTCTCACTCTGAGAGCTCAAACTAGATCACGCATGCAGCGAGCTACATTACATTACACCAAGAAATCAACTTTCGCAATCACTTTACGAAGTCCCTCGTCAGAAAGTAACCATGTGATCTGCAGTAGCCCCACCGATGATGGAATCCTCCTTCCAGCCAAATATGCTAATTAAAATATTTCAATGCTTTCCGCAGGAAGTGCGTTCTATTAGTCGAGAGATCGTGATCTTAAAGTTTTCCCCCTCCTCTATTGTATTTGCAATTCTTTCTCTAGCTATTGACAGTATACTTTGCATCGAACGCTTTTATCTATCCTACGCAGGGATTTTCAGATAGTAGTTTCGAGTCCCTCCTCCATCACGGCATTTTAAGTGCGATTATATCACTGAGTTTACCACAGACACTGATGTATGCGTGTTTGTAGTGTTAGACAAAAGATGTATCCCCGACCACTTCCGATAGACGCCGGAGTCCAAGGGCCGTTCACGTAGTTAATTTACATTTTGAGGGGTACACTTTTGTCTATTGTAAGGCAATATCTATCCTTCGTATCCCAAAGAATGGACATCGCTCTATTAAGAATTCAACACGCCCTTAGATGTTTTATGGGAGGATTGGAATTTCCGTGATGAACAAAAACCAACGTGCCTGAGGGGCAGAAACGAGAATTGCGCCCATTCCGCTCGTAATCATGAGCAAATGAGTACAAATGAATCTAAAAGATAGCTTTGTAAAGCTTAACTGCTTCACTTTGTGTTAAATTATGAATTGTCCAGATGTAAAAATTGCAAACCATGCACAATATCTTCGGAATTGTAATGGGCTGTAATTGTAAAGTTGTTGATATTCAAAGGAGGTATGTAATATATGGACCAATTTAACTCGCTAAAAAATTCCAAATTTTTTCTTTAGCTAGGGAGTTTAATCGAACGTTGAATGCGTACAATTACCAATATCATATATCAATATTCTATGTAACAGAATTCAGAAGATATGAACGTTTGTACCAAGCGCGAGAGTCAAATTCAGAATTGAATAATTTCTGGAATCTCTACAGCATTTTGAGGCTCAGGTACTACGAACGTGTGATTTTTTAAGTATAATGCTTCCGGAATCGTATGCCCGATATTAAAAAGGCTATACTTTATACGATACAATATAATTCTACACTATCTCCATTACATTTCTCTATTCCACAAAACCGAATAATGTCAAAAAATGGAAATTGGTTGGAAATATTGGTTTATCTACAATTTCAGCGGTGATTGGATGAAATAGTTGCATCATTAAAAGCTACTAATAACTATTGGTGAATAACCTGAGTTAATTAATATCTATCAAACAAACTTCAATATAATTAATGAATTTAGGCTATTTTAACTATTGAGGGAATTAGCAATTAAAATTTAACAGAAGGAACTCTTTCCCAGCGATTCGAAAGAGCTGCTTATGTATTGGCATTCCATTCTCTGAAGAAAATTGTTTAAAGGCTCATCTTTCTAAAATATTTCATGAATTACGTTGTCATCGTTGGTACCCAACAACGCCATAGTCTTGAGATTTGAGGAAATGTTTCGTTCGAGTGAATATTGGTATACTAATTTTTACCATTCGTATGTTCTTATAACTAATCAGTCGTTCATCGTTGTCGTCGCTATAAGCTACAACCATCTCGGTGGAACCCAGATACATCATGCTGAGAACAACCGATCGCCGCGGAAACCTGCAACTAATCGCTTGATTAAAAATCACTCCAATACAAAGCTCTCTCCTTACATTCATCCAAATTCGCAAATATGATCCTATTTCCTTGAAATTTGAATTAGCTGACGGTTATACACCTAATCAATCTAAATGATTTTCTGTTGATTAAAATAGCCGATGATCACTAACAATTAACTTTTTTATTCGCCGTTTCCCATGACATTATAGAACAGAGATAGTGAGCTCCTATGGGTTCAACATTCTCTCTACAGCAAGACCGAATTAGACGGGTTAAGTGTATAGTTAAGAAGGAAGCGCGTGGTTAATGGATTGAATTTAAGTTCATTTGTAAGTGCTAATTATAACGAAAATCTGAAAAAGAACGCCAAATCTTTAAAACATCTTGTTAAAAGAATAATGATTGATTCAGTAATAAAATAAACTGAATTTGAGATAACTAATTTTTCTTTTGTGTGATTATCATGCTTTGATCTAAATAGCTTTAGTTGGAAACCTGACTGATGATTTACGATGGGTAGTAATTCTATCCTATAATTATCATAAGAGAGAACGATGTGAGAAGAAATAGGACAGCTCCAACTTCATGCACAGAAGAAACAATGCCTTACTATCTTACGAGATTTTATCTACTTTCCAAAATGTAGACAAAACATTCCTATTCAAATACCATTTCAGTATATTCTTTATGATAAAGTCAAAGAACAATGAAAGCAAGCTCGTCAATCGACAGAACATCAAAATTAAATTTTAATGAGTGAGATAGTAAAAAAAAGTTGGTGTTCTTCGAAATTTAGAAAGTGTCTATGCGGAATTTCTAATTAGTAGAGAAGAGAAAATTAAACGAGGATTTGCAAAATAGAGTTAGGAAATGGAACATAACATTACAATATTCCATTTATTTTCTTATACATAGGCGTAAAAAAATCAGATAAAATCCAAATATTAGCCTCTGTAAGGCTATCTACAATGATTAACGGAGAAATGGCCAACCTGTGAGTAATTCTGCGATATAATTTGCGAATTATATCCACTAATTTGACAGGAAAGATACTAACCAACGTTTAAGAATAATAATTAAAGAAAAACCTCTCATTTTCGGTACTTACTGATAAATTACAAAGACGATCAAAGATTAATCCTGATTTATCGAATACTCTGACTCAACTTTAAGGATTTCAATATTTTCTCTAGCGTAAATATCATGACATTATGGGTTATTATTTACTAATAAGAAGAGATTATCTCACCATCCACTGCGTGAGGAATTAAGGAATTTTGATAAGAAGCATTCGATCTCTTTTTGTTTGGTGGATAGATTTGATAGAAAACCGCGAGAAATGTCGCAAAAAGAAAGCATGAATCCAAATGAGTAATTTGACACGTTACACGATACTTTGAAACCACCTAAGAACGAAACTACAAATTTGCATAACATAAAAATAGTGGAATAAATTACTTCATTAATCATTAAAATATCTTTTAGTTTTATAAAGTTCTTTAAGGATTAGATTCTACGATGATAAAACTCACATTTATAATGATTTGCAACGGGGGAACTTCGAGCATAACAGCGATGACGATTTCGCGTTAATAATATACAATAGAAATACTTAGGCACTTTAAAAACTATTTAATGAAGAAGACCTACCATGAGATAGGAAAATAGTCCAAGTAAACTCTATGAAAAAATAATAAAAGGAAAATAATTTGTGAATCTCGGGGGAATTTATATAAAATTATCAACGAGTGGCCTATATAATTGCACACCAAAATTAAGAGGGCTGAATGCAGGAGATTGCTATGTAAGCTGTAGATAATTGTACGTTAAGTAAAAGAGTTCTTCATTCAGACGTATTGCCTGTATGAAGAATACAAAAATTTATTTGGAATCATTAGTAAATATTACTTATTAAATAATAATCATTCAAGTTCAATTTTAGCATTACATAAAAATACGAATTTAAACCATACTTTGGAATTTCTTTCATAAAAATATCGGCACCAAAACTAAGGAAACCATTAAAAATAAACAAAACATTGAACTGGCCGTATCTAAGAGATTGATTTTAGCAAATATTACATTTTAGGTAGGTAAAAATCATCACGCAAACTATTCCTTCGAGCATAAAGATATAATAGCCAAATACAAAAATATCAAATCATTTTCGTAGAAGCCACAAGTGGAGGACTGAATTTTTTTACCGCCGAACCCTTCAAATAGTTTCGAGAATTTCAATAAACCAGCCAGCATATTATTAAAAGGCATTAAAGTGAGTTCTTCGAAATGTCGGGAAAAATAGACAAACTAAACAAGAATAAATAAATCATCCTTCATTAATTAAATTTTTTGCTTCATTTCCGAAGATGAGATTGGGGCAATAAACCAGAATTGACTTTGTAATCGCTATCTTTTCAATTCAGCGGCAACAAAAACATGAAGATTCTTTAAACATTCCGGTTAATTTTTCCGAGAGCAAACGAAATTTGACTTGCGTACAACGCGTATGCTTTTTGTTGTCGCACTCCTCGGAAATTCTGGCTTTTTTACTTCGATGGAACATTTTTTCGCCCTTCTCTTCCAGGTAGAGCATGTGCCGCCGTTTGGGATAGGTGATGATTAGAATTGCTTCCTTCTGCTGCCTTGTTTCGTGGAATAGACGGCTATCAGAGATGACCGCTCGTCGGCGATCAAAAGCGTAGTCGGCTCTTGGGGGAGGAGTTTGCGAGAACGGAAAGGGAGACATTTCGAATGTTTTTAACCAGATGCCTTCACGAGTCCTTTTCAAAGGAGATAGTTCGCGGAAACAAGACTAAAAGAGACCTTTTTTGCTCTTATATGGAGCTCTGCAGATTACGAGAGTGCAAGTAGCTATTTAGTCCTTGTTTGACTAAGAAATCCACGAGCTAATAACCCTGATGTTTACAGCGAAAAAGGATGCGGGAAGGATGAATCGCTTGCCGCTTAACCTTTGTAGTATTTGCCTAAGTTAAGTATAATCCTGCTAGAGAAATAGCAAGTCTACGCGGTGGTACGATAAATTTACAGCTGGGAAGGCGAAAGAATAAAAAGAGGCAATGTATTCACAGTTTACATACACAGTTACTCACAGGATCATAATTTATGGCCAGTTATGTTTATGCTAATCGAAATGGTACAGTTTACTTTTTCCCAAGGAGGAAGGGGCGTGGAAAAGTGCGATTTTCGTAGATGCACACCTTGAACGAGACCAACCTTCCAACGAGAGTATCAAACTGTCTATATGATAAGAACTGTGATGACGTTCTTTACTTTAAAGCGGTGACAAATAACGCAAGGACTATCGATTTTCCACTGAATTATCCCATGTATAACATGTGCAATTTAAATTCTTCATATATAATGCGACAACACTCTGCATAGAGTATTTAGCTACTTGTTAAGCCCACTTTTAAGGTTAACTTAACTCCATCTTAACTTAAGGTGGAGTTCAATTTAATAGTTGTAGTTATTATTTACATTATTTAAAGCTTTCTTCATAATCCTCAATTCTGCGAGTACATGCATCAACTAAATGCCACAAGATTTTAAGTAGCAATACTGAAACGTATATCCATTAAACAAGAAAATAGATGCAGAATAGGTGACTGAAAAATCTAACGACCAGGTAAAAAATTTGCTGAATAGAGAAAGTGAGGTCTTACTGAATATCCCAAGACCTTTCTAAAGCTTAGAAAATCGAACGCGAGGTTTAAGCGCTGAGTCAACAAAGAGGAAATAGTGGAACAATCCCATTGGAACTCCTTCGGGGAGGAGGGGCCTATATTTAATATAATAACATAACTCATCTATTAAATACAACAACAATGCTGCACTTACGGAATGTCCTATCGGATCTAAGGCTCCCCCAAATCCTTACTCTAACGGAAGGCATAATACATATTCAATCCACCAATGACTAGTTCCCATTGGTTCTCGTCTATTTTTGAAAACAAAACTTCATCAATAATATTTTACAGGTTTCTCATAATAGTTTTTCAATAAATTGTTTTACTTGCATTGGTGAACATTTTCTAAGCAGAAATAAACCTATGCCAAAAGAAGGTTTGCAATTTAAAGAAATTAGTATAGCAGAAATTTTGGCAAGAAGAATATCTCCTCGTAAAACTACGTGTTTTGAAAATTATTAAATATTTGAGAAAACAATTTTTTCGGGAACGTAAAAAGTAGCATTAAGATTCCTCTGACTGACTACGAGTAACTCTAACTAACCTCCTCTATATCTGATCTAATGTGAGAATCGGAAAATAAACCATCCTATTTTTGTTAGTACATATCTTTTGTCTCCCAAAAAAGTAAAATGGAATCACCCATAGCAATACTAAAATGTAATTTTTCTATTACTGTGTCTTTTCCCAGAATTTCTGTTGTTCAGGGTATAATCTCTATCCTTAGTTCAGAAGCTAGTTTTTTTTCCTTTCGCCTATTCATCAACTCATTCCGATATCTGTTTCTATGATATCTTCAATGATAAATGTAAGAAATTGCTTTAAGAGAAAACATCATTAAGTATCCAAGAAATAATTTGGTTTGCGACTCTCTTGTAGATATTGCCTTCCTCAATTATCTATCGAAGACCTTCCTAGACACTATTTTCATTATTCTGTTTTACTCCACAAGAAGGAAAACCTTTAACAATAGCATATACTGGCGAAAATTCAGATTTGAGAATGTAACGATCGTCCGAGGATTTAGAGAACCAACAGCATAGTGGACGAGTGCTGCATTCGATCCTGAAATATAAATTAAGATTTGAGTTGATTTATTTCTGTTAGACGTCCTGGACCACTTGTACGATATGATCAATGTACGTTTGCCTGCGGTGCGCATTTAAGGTCATGAGTATGCGTTGCGCGTACGGTCCAAACAAATGGGCAAATCACAAGTTCGTAGTTTGTCATTAATAACGGTCCTGCGCATGCCTTTTATTTCCTGTGGACAAGCACAGCTGTTGGTACCCAGGACCCGGGCTTCCGTTCGTTTCTGCTCCTCTTACAAAAAGACAAACTTGTAGGAACGTACGGCGAAAACAAATCTAGTGCTCGAAAGGTCGAAAACAATAGAAAACATTTGTTAAGACTCTCCAAATAAACTATTTCCATAACGCAAGTTCCTATACCTAGAGGAGAAGAGAGAAAAGACTTTGAAAGTTTCACAAATTCGACGTTGATGGCAAGGGTATGAAGGTATCCTGATATTACTATCACAGAATTGGTGAAACTGAACCTAGTTAGTATATTTTACACCAATTATTTCGTTTGATAATGGGTAAAACGAAAGCTATTGAAGTCGATAAGTGAAAGACTTGATGTTTAGACATAGAAATTAGTCTTTCTGGATGTAGAATTATTGTTTTCGAGTAACCCAGGTATAATTTCTTCATTTTCCGCCACACCAAATCGTTTTGGAGTTTCAAGTAACAGTTGAAGCACTTCATAAATCCTTCCTTATTGTACGGATTTTACAAAATAACATACATTTCAACGAATTCTCACGCAAAATCACGTTTACTTATGACGGCCAACAGCTGTATTTGATGCAGTTTGCTGACCTTAATAATCCACCTTTATTATTCCAATTTGATTTGAATTCATTTGCAGATTACATTAAAGAAGAAACTTAACGATTCTTGAGCCTGTTATAGTACCCAACATTAATATACTAAATCATTCTCGGCTGAACGCCACTCAATCGAGAGTTTTAACCTTCATAAATTGCCAGAATACACTCCGTAACTGTAAAAGATGATTCGTTAATTAATAGAGAGGAAAAATAAAAATTTAGCTTATTAAACTTTCTCATTTCCCTCATATCTATCTCCAGTGAACCTTCACATCCCTTCCTTACACTCCTTCCCCCTTACACTTTTCTCAAACTTATTCCCCTCTTCCATTCCATCCTCATCAGCCCCTAAGCCTCTCCCTCCACCCCTTCGCTCCCTATTCTCCTCCCCGCATAACCCTAATTCCCTCCGCCCTCTTCCCATCCACCTTATCTGCCCCTCATTGCCCCCGCCCCTTTCCCCCTCCAGCCCTAATTCCCCATCTCCATCCCTACACCCCCGCCCCCTCGTTGCCCCCTACCACGTGGTCTCCGCCCCCAATTTGCTCCTTCTGCCCCATCCCCGCCGCCCTCTCATAAATAAGCGGCCTATCAACCAGTCGGAGCGCATTCCCCCAAACCACTCTCAACTGCAATTGATCGATAATTCGGAACGCATCTCGCATCCGCAATGAGTCGCGATGGAGTCAGCGGCGACGATATGGACGCGTATCTCTCGAGGGGGGCAGGCGGGGGCGTGGAATAGGAAACGAAGGAGAGGGGGGATTTGTGTAACCCTCGAGGAGTAAACCACTTTTATATTAAAACGAATAGAGAGGAGATTTATCGCGCTGGAGAAAAAGGTACGCTCGAGGACGTGTTCTGAAATGGCAGAGTGGAGATACCTTTGTTATCCAATAAGGTATATCGTTTAGTTAGACGGCTAAGGACAATGGATCGTATGCCTTTTTTCCGCTTTTAGAAATAAGAAGAACGGACGGCGTGTCGATAGCTATCCTACGCTTTAACTTTAGAGGAGAGCGATGCAAAATGATGTCACGTAATTGCGCTCACGCACAACGTAAAGAAATTTCTGTTGCCTTAAACGGATTATCCTGCTTTATTCACACAAATTATCCTTCGAGGAAAGATGAACATACGAGCAAATGAAATCGTTCTTTCCCAAGGTTCTAGTGTTGTGTTGCTTTTTAATAATTAATCGTTTTTGCTTGATTATTGGGGTGATTTTTTTAAAGATTCAATTCAATTTATTATTGCACACAATTAGATACTTACAAAATAGTTACAAAAACATAGAGATATAGTTAGTTACAAAAGTTCAACAGCAAGGTCCTCCTGAGCCAAGGAAGGCTCATCAGAAGGTGCCTGATTTATACAGTGTTAAAAAGTTATTATTTTTAAAGTGTTATAGTTGCTAAAGTTAAACAAAATTTATATTACATTATTTAGAATATTACACATTGTATAATCTACCATATTACAATATTTACAATGTTACAAATTACATTATTTACATAATTACACGTAATTAATAATTACACGTAATTAATAATTACACTATTACATATAATACATTTTTACTGTAATTCCATGGAATAATAATACGTAATAGTAAAAGGTCTTCACTCTGGCGAGTTTAAAATTAGGTCCGGTAGTATAATTTATGCTTAAAATTGACCAACCGATGTTCACTTTAGGTACCGGTATTATTCTACATCTACATTAGTACCCTGCAAGCCGCGTGTGGCAGGGGTTTATTATGGTTTGTTAGAGTTTAAGTAGAGATTATAGTTATCATATTCATGTATACGATGACTTAGCATGGATATTAACTATGATCTTACAAGCCATTTTAATTGTAGGCCCTAAAGTGGACATTAGCGTAAGTCCATTTTAAGTATACATTATAATGAAGTCTTCCATCTATCTAATCCATGGATGATAGCTGATAGAAGTCGATGAGATTTTAATACACACAGGATTTTGGGTTTCTGTCTTTACCTAAAAAACTTATTTAAAGTCTTTAAAAATCAAAAAACTCTAAACTAAACTATATGATTCATTATCGAAAAAATTATAACAAAATGGCATATTGAGATCAAGCCATAGTTGATACTTTTTCATACGTCTAATTTTAAAGTTAGTTTAGTACATATAATCTTAAGGTTAGTCACTTATCCCCTGAGAAGACGGCATATTACAGAACAGTAGTTGCGCTGAGTAGGCCTTTTCCAAAAGAGTAAGAATCGAAAGGTTTTAAGATGCAGAAAGCATATTAAGCACGTATATAATTATCATTGTAATAAGATCGTCTTCTCATTATATATGACTTCGATTCATTGACAGAGGAGCTGAACAAACTGTCTTTAAGAGTTGGTAATTGAATATGAGAGGGCTGCAGAACGAATGATTTTAAAAGACCAGGGGACATTAACGTTTAAAGTTTGATTAAAGTTTTCGATTGATAGCAAATGTAAAATGCTGAGAGCGCATTAAAACTAGGTTATCACATTAAAATTCGTATTCAATTTTACGACAGCTCCTCCCTCCAATACCCTAATAGGAGTACGTTCCTATGAAGACATGTTGTGCCATTTTGCCTTTAACGGAAGGCAATTGTTACGTGGTCGCTTTATGTACGAGACTCCCGCCATAAAGAATTAAGCTGTTATAATCCCGAGCTTAATCCTTTAAAAGGAGAATATAGGCTGTCCTTTGTGCATCCAGATCGATGCGTTCGCGAGGTTTGTTCTCTCCCAGACGAACTTACATAATTCGCGCATTTTTATTAAACTTTTAGACACGCTGGATGACTCGTTGAGAATGCAAGAATTAAAGAGATTTAATACCGCCGCGCCACCGAAATCACAATAAAATCTCTCTCACGATCTTTGTTTTAACGGTTACTCACTCATATGGCGGTGAAAATGATCATTGCGGCTATTAAGAGCGGGAATCTTGATTCGGAGAGAAAACTCCGTTATGTGCAGCGATTGGAGCGACTGCGCGTCTTCGCAGGGAATTTATGAATATGTTCGAAGGAAGGCTAAGCGGGGAAACGATTGCCAACAGGAAGTCGTTAATTAAAATTCAAGATGCTTTGTCAACAAAAGGATCATACTTTCACATTCTCAATTCCGATCTTGCACGGCGTGCATCGGGGGATGGATGGAAAGCTAGGCTCGCGAAAGAATCATATATAAATCACGATGAAGACGGGGCCGCTCGTATGAAGGGAAGTGGATGTAGGGGAGTGACTGAGGATGGCTTTTGGAGGAAAGTAATTAAGAGGGATTAGAATAACTATCTTGATTTTCACCATGCAAACTCGGCGGAATATGAATGCACCATAAAAAATTACTTAGCACACAGAGAAAAGAGCCCTTTTGAAATATGTGAAGTATCTCATGCTCGTGAACGATTAAAGTGTAATTATAAGTGCCCTTATGCATAACCGAGTCTATAATGCATCCTATGTAAAACTGTTGAAACGGAACTTCACGTGAGCATAATTTGTACCGTAATAACGTCACTGAAAGAAACCTGCTCTACAGGATGACCATAAATTACATGAGGGTGCATGTTAATGCTCTGCTCTTCAGTTCTATGAGCTTCTCAGAACTCTCCACCTAATCCAATCGCTTTGTAGACATGTATTTGCATCTATTTATCTACTTGAATGTATAAGTTAGCTATTTTTAATTTAAAAGGCTCAAGGATCTCGCGTAAAGTGCTGGAAAATTTAAGTGGATGAAAAAGTAAATAAGCATAACATTTATTAATCGAGAATATTTACGTTTACATTAACCTCACATCACAGGAATGATGCATCGGCTACATTTTTCTTCTTTTCTCTATCTCTAACACTAACCAATTCTGATAGAAAAACTTTATTGGACAGTAATACCTTCCCGAAAATAAGGAATACAATCGATAGATACAGCCGTCACTAACAAGTGTGAGTGTAAGTTGATAATGGTGGAGTTAGTTAACTATGTTTCAGCTCCAGAAGAAATGTAAACTGATACGCGATTATTTCTGTTTTTTTCCAAAGGATAGGCAGCCTCCTCGCAATAGAATGAAACAAGTTTTCCTTTGCATCATTTATCGCGCAAGGAAAGGGAGGGTGCCTTTCTAACATACATAAAACTACTCTAACTTATTAACGTAAATTTATTTAAAATCTCTACCTGACGCTCCTAAATTTCCCTCCTTAATTCCTTGAATATTAATATATGCAAATACTCGTCTTTTCCTCTCCCTCGCTGCTTTCACTTGCATATTATCTTCAAATAATCCTTAAGAAATCTGTATCCTCACCATTGGTGGATTCAGGGGGGTAGCGAAGTGGTCGATCGCTCCTCCCCTTGGTGAACTTGTAGTACTAGCAATCTGCCTAGGATCTGAGGAGGACTTTGAATTAAAATCAGACCGATTTTAATCATATTTTTCCACGATCACCATACATCTAATACACATATCACGGGAAAATGATATTTAAAAAGTAAGTACATAATTTGGAGTTCGAAAGTAAATTTTCTTAAATCGGCCCCCCACCCTCCTTCGAGAATATCTATATAGATCCATGATCATCAACATGTCATTCCCTGTATCAAAACCATTCTTTTCCCGCTTTCCTCAATACTTCCTCGATTCCTTTCGTATCGATTCAACCTATTTTTATATCTACTTTCTCTTGAGTTCATATTTTACAAAAACATAACTAATGAGGGTTAAGGATTTCGCCTTTTCCTTAAATACTCTTTTAATGGCCTTTGGTCACTATCCTTTCGCCCAAAGTTTCTTAGTAAGTTTCCTCGGCAACTCTTATTGTATTTCCAGTAAAATGTCGATATTAAACTATTCGGAGGTGTACAACGAGTTAGTTATTTTTTTTATTATATACAAAGCCGTCGCAGATAGACTTGTGTCTAAATACAACTTTATACATTACAACTGCTTCACAATATAAGCCCACTATATACTATGAACACAATACAAAAATAAATTCATATATAATACAGTGTCAATGAATAAAAACATAAATGAATTACCACCCATCTACAATATCAACAGAAAATCAAATACTAATTTTTACCCAGAAAAGGTGACACCCGTTAATGAACTTGTTGTACAGATATAACCTAAACATATTCAACACAATATGATAGCAAAACTTAGGATCATTACGGTAACAATACTAAACCGGTGCATTATGACGTAGTCTTAGGCGGCAAACTTGCAAATACATGAGCAAAATGTAAAATCCATATAAATATGAAAATCAAAAACTAATTTTTGCCCAGAAAATGTGACACTCGTTAATGAACTTGTTGTACAGATATTTATCACTGGATTTACAAGACGAGAGTGAGAAAAAGTTCTTTAAATTTGAAAGTCGATACGAGATAAGATATATTTCGCATACCAGCGCATGAGTTCAGTAACCAATTTCGATGAATAGGACAGATAAAGTAAAAGTGGATCTTTAACATAACTCCGTACGGTCTATTATAATTGTGGGTGAAGTAGGAATTATTGGGAATTCGAGAGGTACCAGAGATCGTACCAGAGAGATCCACTACCGATACCTAGAACCAAGAGTTTATGAATTTGGGAGATTATATATTAACATATTATGTATTTACTAATCCAGAGGTGGGAAACTTACAAACTTCAGGCCAAATGTGGTCATTTTGGTCGTCCATAGCGGCCTTTTAGTCACCTTCTAAATCAAGAGCCTGTATTTAAATAAATTTGTTTCTCAGACCTGCTAATGCCATCGAATGAAAATCAAAATAGAAAATGTTCTCTTTTACCTCACTCAGCGAATAACTTCGTTCACTCAAATGTAATTCCAGTGTTAATCTACATCAAGGATGGCGAACCATTTAGAAATTAAACCCCAGAGAAAATAAATGTGGATTGTGGTCATCAATGATAATTATTAATAATTATTTGCGACCATTACAGCATATTAATTCCATCGACGAAGTAATAATGAAGGCACTCAATGAATTTAATACATTACATTTCACTCAATGTTTTGGTACCACATTAGCACGCAAGTCCTTTTTATTTACCAAAAATGGCACTTTTGCCACAAATGGTTCGCCATCCCTGAACTATATGAGTGCAGGCAACACGCGACTCAAGAGCGTCCTGATGGTTTCAAAAGTGGCTTCCATAAGGGTCTTTTCAATTTTCCTCCCTGAATCCCTTACGTGGATATCAGTTAATGTGAACAGCCGATGCACTTTAATTAGAATTAAAAACTGAGAAAGACTCGCGCTTATAAATAAAAAAAATCGTACCTCTGTCCCATCAAGCCTTTTTAGACTACTGAACGATTAGTGAACCATTTGAGTGCTCTAATACAAGCTGTGTTAAACATGTACGCATTTTCACAGAAAATTTCTTTGGTTTATCACTCCTACAATTCTTTTCGTAACTCAACACTACGCATGCGTCTATCACTGCGTGCTACCTGACTGCATTTCACAGATTGACCAGGTGCACTCCTTTATTTTTCTCGTTCGCCTCTGGTTATTTCCCTGGAAACTTTCTCAAGGGTACTTATGTAAAGATAATTACCTTGAGTAAATTAATGCATCGAATGACTGCATCAAATCTTGTTTCATAAAGAAGAATTTCTGAATAAACATGCTGCTCAAACAAGTATGTATTACGCATTCTAAATACTTTTATGAAGGCTGGAGAAATACATAATACATCGATACTTAAATCATTATTACCGACGTGAATACATGCCTTTCTTGTGGCATTGACGTAAAAACAGAAAACACGTTCGATTTAACAAATGAGAGTAAACATTTACAAATCATAATAGTAGAGATATAAATGATTTTCTATTCGTTAATCGTTGGAACTTGTGAAATTGTTCCACATACACGAGGCAGTATTGCTATATAAAATTCCATACATTAGTTGAATGTAATCTAAAAATAAAAAGCATGAGCGAGGTATAGGTAAGTATTCTGCTTTTAAGCTAACTGCAGTACAACAATATTGAAGGACACAAACGACAACATACGACATTCTTGGATTCTACTATGGAAACATTCGTACAAGGAATTTTGCTTTATATTTTGAGACAGCAGAGTAGAACTCTACTTGATTTAATGATTCTGAGCATTTTAATAAATTTGATATTTAATGATTAACAGGGGGTGACAAAAATTACTTGGTAAGGTTCCTTGGGCTTTATTTCATTTGTTTAAAATTATTCGTTGGGTTTCTTAGGGACCATAATATAAAATGATGATACTTTGAATAAAATCGCTGTTGCCGCATCTTACCAATGATAACACTATTATATGAATGTTTATCTAATAGAGAAAAACAGTGAGCAGTGTATAGATAGATATACAGCAGTGAGCTACCTCCCTATACTCTATTAAAATATTCTAATAACTTCTAAAATTTCCCATAAACTATCACAAATAATCATTTAGCTATCCAACACCAAATGCAAAAGACACCCTAGCTCTTTGCTTCGCTATGGAATACAGTTTTCATATTTTCCCTCTGAAATACAATTCATTCCTGGATCTAAAACAAATCTCCGAATATTATTAAGAAATCTGTTCCGATAAAGAACCGCAAAGATGATTTAGTATAGATCTAGATCATACCAAAGCTTCGTTTTCCTCCACCTTTAGCAAAAAGAGCCGATATAGTTAGCAAATTGACAGAATCCAGTTTTTGCAAAATATATCACCTATGTTCTAGATGAAATTTAACCAGAAAGATATATTCTGATATAATATACACCTGTACCAATCAGGATGTAAAATTTACTAAGTTCATAATTAAGGGGTCCATTACGAGGAGACCAGTATTTGAGACAAGTGAAGTGAATGAGGATTTCTCTTCACGTTTCCCCGTTCATTTCTATATAAGTATACTAACGACTTCACAGAACAAGTTAGAGTGAATAAAATGTCAATTACGATAATGTCTCTGTGTGGATTTTCAGCTCGATGCCTGTTACACAGCGTAAATTAATACCCAATTTAATCCATTTTTGCTTTAGGAATCCGACGTCGTTCCAAAATACTAAGAAAAGATAATAATCTCCCTTTTAAAGTTTTCTTCGGAAATAAAAACATTGTGAGGACGGAGATCTGTTTTAATTTACGACCGTTGAAAGCTATGGAGTTCTCAGATGTCCGGAGATATTCTTTGTAATGGATATAAGTTCCTTACAAAGAATAACAACCTAATTTATATCGAGGCTAATTGAATTCGAATAGATGGCGTAATAGAAACTCGCACATACCAGTCTCTCATCAATAAGCGGAGAGTGTCCTCCGAGGGCCATTGAAATGTCTGCTTGCTGCAGCCTCTTCTGAGAGCAGCGCACCATCCATATTCATGGCATTTGTCCGTCTCGACTTTGAATGCATTTTTAGCTATCTCCAATAGCAACGATCGAGCTAAATTGCTTGCCTACCGACATGTAAATCCCGAAACTTTTATTTAGAATATTCATTTTCTCTGTGTGCCATCGCAGCGCCTTCCAAAAGCTGCGGAATCCCGCAGATGGAATCTTATTTTTATTTGGACATCTCGTTTTTACGTGACATATGTTATTGTCTCCAACGAAGGATAATGGCAGTTGAGAAATTGAGGGATGAAGTAAGAGAGCGACTGCCCCCGATATGCGAAACGAACGTATAACAATATAGCTTGATTCCTAATCGCGACAGAGCCATACTTCTATGATGGGTATCGGAGACATGTATATCCAACAATAGATGGATAGATACTCCAGTGATATGTTCATCTTTCAGTTATCTCTGACAACATTTTTCTTTCGACAAGGTGAAATTGTTGAACATGAGAAAATAAATATGCAATATCACTTGCATTCACATTGATATTAATTTCCTTCTTTATTTTAATTTATTTTTCATTGCAGTATCAGCCAAATATAAAAAAATTGCATCGTAAAATAAAGCTGCATTTACTTAGCTAAAAAGTTCTAACGTAAGAAATTATATTATCAGAATCAGCATTACTGTCATTCAATAATGTTATCCATGAAATTTAGATATGGTGCGAAGAAATGATTTAGCTTACTAGTGGAAGTTGCTGATAAGATTGCATACATTCTTCGCTTCCACCCAAGGAAAGTGCTGATTCTTTTCATGAATGTACTATTATATAATGAATATAAATGACTTAAATGATAACCATTTCTACATAACAATTACATTCAAAGTAAAAATTTCTACAAATTTCTACAAAACAAACATTTTCTTAAATTTTAATATTATGGTGAAAACAACCTGGTCAAAAACATTGATATAAACCTTGTTTATATGTTTTGTCTTTTAGATTAATTTTAATAGATACCAAAAACTTTTCTGCAGATTAATGAGCAAGTTATTGAATAATAGATGATTTTAATTATTTAATAATACTAATAGTATCAATTTGGAAGGGGTGCTTAGTTGGCTCCCAGCCAAGGGCATCGTTACACCTCGGGCCGGTACAGTGTGCATTATTATTGTTAAGGGTGTGTATTTGTCTTAAGAAAACCATTTTTTGAGCCACTCTATAGTGATGTGTACATGACGTATTACAGTGATTTCTGAAAAGGTAACTCAATCAGATTATTTTCAAAGTGAAAGGACAACATCAGGAGTGGGTATCGTTAAAAATCTCGATTAGGATTAAAATGAGTCAACGATGAATAATTTAACAGACTCTGGTAGACTATTGCTCCCTTCTAAGAGAAAACCGGACAGTTTCTAGGTCCAGTGTAATAAAAAATGCACAAGTAACAGAAGGTTTCATTAAAGAGCACTATTGCAAAATGAAAAAATTCATCTCCTTCCTACTTTTCAATCAGGACGTCACCAAAACGTTACACTGGAGGACTTTCTTCTTCAGCGGTTGGAATCACGATGATTTTTAGTAACTTGTCTTAGAATATCTTGCATGCAAGATGGAGGTAGCGACTAGTTCTGGGGTAGGATATTGCTAATCCATCTCATTTTCATTCCTATCCCTGACTCATAAGCTAATGACACATTCGTTCTCATTCTGATGGAGGTGTGCTTGACTCATGGATGCGACGGAAAATGGTGAACAGTCACAGAGCAACGGCGAGCAAGGGCCGACCCATTTTCTTGATTCGATTCGAGTGATGAACGTAGGCCTGTTTTTCATAAAAGCATTGGAAAGCCAGCGATGAGTGAGTCCCCCACTCGCAATACCAATTAGGTGTTCATACGCCCATTTGTGTCGAGCACCATTACTTTTCCCATTCCACCTAAGAAAACGTGCCTCGCTAGGGATGCAAATTTAACAATTTAGCCTTTTACTTTGCAAATTCGTTTTATAAGCGAAGAAAATATTTTCTGCGCATGCGTTGCTAAATAATATTTGATGTGGAATATTCTGTAATTGCATTATTTGTTCGAAGTTGGAAATTCCTTTGTTACGATTATAGAAATGAAACTGATCTTATAGTTACACTTAAGCTCATTCCACAATTAAATGACGGTTATTACAGATGATAGGGATAACTATTTCGACTTTGTCAGTCATTGCATTATCAAGTAGTAAATATGACTGACGAAAAAAAAAGAAAGAGCATAACGAAGAAATGAGGAAATAAGATAAATATTTTCCTTAATATTATCTCAACTTATTGTTAAACTAATCTTGTGTCTTGCAATAAAAGAAACTAATCGTACCGATATCTTAAAATCTGTTTTCCTACTCCGTAAAAAACCGTTTGTACATTACTCGATTTATATTCTTACATGTACACAACAAAAATATCTTCGATAAGAAATAGCCTTCGAAAAAGCGGATGTAACTATATTCTTCCCATTATATCGGAAAGTATTAAAAATAATTTTTTCCTAGATAAGTTATATCGCGCCATATAGCGTGAGAAATTTTTGGCAATAAGTAAATAACCGAAATTCAAAAGTTAGAGTATGACTACAACCTTTTGATAAATACGGTGCTGCTAGGGTAAACAAGTACTTGTCTATGTCTATGCTTGCACCCTGTAAGCTACCTTTCGGCGTGTGGCAGGGGGTGTTTTATCTCAGTAGCAATATTCTTGCTCGCTTCTTTTCGGAATAATTATTACTAATTAAATATTACAAAATAAATAGCGTGAGTGTACGTAAATTTCCCCTTTCTACTTACTTCATAAAACTACGTATTATCGTCGTAATTCTAAGCGTAAATCAGCGCGAGACTTAGAACTATTGGGTGAGTGTTTTTCCGAGTAAACGATTCGTCCCTCTGGAGAATTTTTCAGAAGCTTCTCGAAGAAATTTGCTAAATAAAGCCTGAATATGATTGATATGGCTTAATCAAGTGATTTGCCGAAACTGTAACACTTACGGCTGTTATAGACAAGGATAAATGATCCATTGTCAGTTTGGCTGAATTAGTTTTTATGATCTAATTTGTACAGAAAGATTTTTCATCAACCGGACTACGGAACATAAAGAAATGGTCCGATTTCTATAGAGATGAAATAGTTTGTCATTTTCGGAGTTGATTAAATTGGATGCACTTTCTCGGTGATTTCGCAGTGGATGAATGAAATAGAAAGAAGTACGAAACTGCGTTCGAGAAATGCTATGTGGGACTTTCTTAGGGGCATTTCCTTAATGTAATGTAACCACTGTAATGCTTTCATAAGAACTTTCTTGCATACGTGAAATCTCCAATGTCTCCACAGTGATTACAAATAGAAAATATTGATTATACTTAAAGTATGTTCAGATGGTTAAGAAGCCTATGACATACGTGTTCCAAAGTACTAAATACATGAATGTGTTCATCGGTAATCCGATGACCCTCTTTTTAGTTCTCGTTTAGATAGATTTAAAAAAAATATATTTCAATATTCAAACTACAATAGACACTCCGTAGAAAGAGGCAGATTCGACTTATTAATGGGAAAGGTGTTGTTAATCTTACCACGTAGAATATGCGAATAAGTCTGTTTGATAAATAGTAGAATGAAGGAAATGTTAACAAATAGATAGCAAAATAATTTTCTCTTCCAAGGAGGAATTTTCTCCATTTTCGTTACAAGCATTAATTTTGCTAACACTAGTGTCTCTTTTTTAATTCTATCACTCTACAAGAAAATTTGGATATGGTTTCCTACTATAGATAGCATTTAAGAAAATTATGAAACTCTTCGCAAAATTTGCTCGAAAAAAAAAACGAAAGCAATGCTTAAATGACTAAGAACACATTAGAGATATAGGCAAACGATATTTTCCTTTCATGGGGATCGGAATTCTCCGAAAGATTTAGTAATCCAAGATAGCGAATAAAGTTGAAGCTCTTTTCTAGGAACAGATATTCTTGGGACACCTGCTGTTACATTCTACGATGTTCCAAATGTGTATATGTATTTATATGTATAAATAATAAACCAAATACAGTTCTCACTTTTTTGATGAGGTACATGAAGTCAATAGATGGCCACATTAATATGGTATTTGGCTATCCGAGGTTCCATTAACGGTAAGCAGTAGTGGCACCTCTATTCCAAATACAGCGGTACCGACTTATGAACTAAACTTTCCAGACCGGAGTCCGTATCTCGAAACTCCGTTTTTCAATGTATCTTATGGTAAATCAATTAATCCGCTGTGTCTTGAAAATTTTGAAAAAGAAACGTTTGTATAAATAATATAATAATTTTAGTGCATCAAATTATTAATTTTTACGGTTTAAAAAGAACATTTAAAAAATATACATATTGATTAATTCTATGATGATTCCTTTTGTCTCTTCAGTGGAGAAGGTTTAAGAAAAATTGAACAGGGTGAATTGAATTGACTGAGGTTATCGCTTTGTTTCTACTCTTTTAAAGTGATTAATGACATTGTATTAAAAAACATTAGCGGCTCTATATACGACGTCTTGGTTTGGATGCCATTTTCTTACCATCTCTCATGATTCACTCCAGTGTTGTAAGACCATTTTTACATAATTAATGGCTTCTTTCTGATTTATATTTTCTTCGGCATCTTATGGCATTCGGTAGTCGGGATTAAAGAAGCACCACGGTTCGTAAGTCGAAAAGTTCGTATGTAAAGCAGTTCGTAAGTTGAGGTACCACTGTATATTTTTTGTTGGAAACGACGATTTTTATTAGTCTGTACTGGCAAATGTTTATAGCATATCATCGTTTACAATACTTTATTCGTTGCAATTTTTTGCCTCTAATCAAGCTGAACCCAACTGAAAAAAGGTAAATTATACGCTAATGCGTGGTTGAAAATCCTAACTCCCTGCTCGAGCTGACTGCACGAAAGGAATCTAAGCTAAAGCAATTTTATCAGGAAGCAGTTCCTTTACATATCGTACTCTTTCTCACCTTAGCGCTGCGTTCAAATGTTTACTTTTATGCCCCCTTCTGCGTTGAGTTGTACTTGTTGTTACTTCTGTCTCATTTGTTCCAAACCTATTTCACGTTCGTTGTTTTGATACTGCTATTACGATTTGCAACGCCTTTTGACATGGAAAGGAAAGAAAACATGTCGGCATAACTCGCGAAACGTGGCTAAAAGGGATTAGATCTGTTTCAAAAGAGCTGTTTACATTTACATTTAAATCTTGCAAGCTGCCGGTGGCTCGTCGCAGGGGGTGTAAAAACACCGATGATTTTATCGCACCCTAACTGCTATTAGCGTCTCTAATACTTCTAGGGAAAAACGACTAGAAGTAACTATCCGTCCTGGCAATCACTTCTTAGTTTTCTCTCCGAGGTCGCGCACGTTGCTGGAATGACTGTGAACTGGAATGACAATATCAGCTATCTCGTTGACGAGATCTTTACTGATAAACTTTCCGAAAAGAGTACGTCGGTAATCAAGTCTTCTATTCCTAAGCGAAATCCACCCGAGGGATTCTATCATAGCCGAAACACTACTGTCGAAACTAAAATTTCCCTTGACAGACCAACTAGCTCTGCGTTGAACCATCTCAAGATAGTATGTAATTATGCTTTTTAGTTTTTTCCGCGACGTTGGCTAATATGTATGACTCCAGAAGATCTATCCACCTACCTCGCAAACAGAGAAGATTCTCAAGTACTGAAGGTATGTATGTACCTATGTAAATATAGTTTTTCAGGATCCGTTCGTGCCTGGGGCTTTTAAAACTCATGCCTATATCCTGCGTGTATACCGACCCTAGTAAATATAGTTAGCTTTGGAAAATGGTTAATTAAGGGAGACTTTGATTAACTTTCAACTCGCAGAATAGTCATCTACATTTCGGCTCGTACTTATTCCATATATTTCAAAAAGAGACTACCCTAAAAAAGTTTGGGTTTCTTCCTTGTTATCAGAGCCCTCCAAAGCAAGTAATATGTTACATAACGTTAATGGAGATAATATATGTAAATAAAAGCGAGTGTTATCTAGTCCCGCCGTGGCAATACATATTTGCTATGGGAACGTCTCAGTGATAAGCATATCAAAACTCGAGGAAAATTGACTTATAGTTCATAAATATTTCAGTAGGAATCATTTGCTTAAGTGAAACATGGTAACCAAGCGTAAACTTGAAATATGGTTTCCTTTCAGTGGTTGAGTTCCCTTGAATTTTCCTCAGGAAGAGGCAGAGAGATATGCTGGAAAAATTGTGGCGTCCAATTCTGATAAAAAACTACATACATTGTTTACGTATTACCTCAGCCGGTAAACTTTTTATACGATTTTTTCGCTTAAGTTGTTATTAAATACTCCAAAACATTCAAAGTTGGACAGGTGATAGTTTAGCTTTGCAAGAGCGTCTGAGGACCCTCTAAAGGAGCCCATTTATCACCCTTAATGGTGCTTCATAATGGTTTATATAGCACTTCTAAAATAAAAAATGAAATAGGTGACGCATGAACCATAAAAGGTTGGTAAAGATACTGCTCTTAAGTTACCCATACTGGTAGCGCCGTCATATCTCACTGACTTGATGCAATTTGTCGAACCAATCTTGAAATCCGGTTAATAGCCGTAACACTGACCTTAAATACCGTGCACTACCGATAATCCGTGGGCGGATTCCGGTAGATTCGGTTTACGGAATTTCGGTGGATGAATTTTACTTCATTATATTTTTCGCGGTCTTTTTGAAACAAATTCAAATGCAAAAAACACAAGTATTTTCGCGTTCTAGTAAAATGAGGAATTGCGTAAGGCTTTCCTGTGGAACAGTGGGAATACGGCTGCGTTGACATTTTCGCTACTAAAAAGATCCACTGTCGCGTGAAGAAAACACTTAATGAGTCCATGAAACAATATAAAATAATGGACTATGAACGCAAATATTTTTTTTTATTTATGTAGGCTATGAAGATTATAATAAATGTAAGATAAAGCTTATATAATCCGAATTTTGCCAAGTATCCGTGCATCCTCTTCCCAACATTAGCCCGGATAAATGAGGTTTAACTGTGCATCTAATTCGATGATCTTATCTTCTACTCATGCCTATTATGTTTCATTAGCATCTTGAACAGTAAGATGCAGTTATAAGGAGATGTAGGCAACGTTAATAAGCTTACGACAAGAATGTCAGCTATCGTATGAATTCTAATGTAAAGCCAAATTTCAGAGAATTGAATAAAATATATTCAAGCTGAGGAAAAATATTTATTGTTCGCAATGCGAAAACCATGACTTCCTTATCCACTTGAAAAACTACATTTTAATGCTGAATGCTACTAAAACTTCACATTTTGGAAACGGGATGGCTATTAAATGCTGGAGATTGAATTGCAATGGAACCTCATCGTTTGGGAAAAAAATTTAGCATCCCTGAATCGCTTCTTTGATATTTCGATGCCGATTGGAAGAAAGGACGAGGAATTGAGTACTTAGAAGCGAAAAAATAGACAAGGCATTACCGAACCGTAGAATCAATAGTATTTCATACTTGTGGCGTTAATATCTTATCATTCTTAGATATGTTGAACAAAACTGTTCTTTTCTGTCTCTTTTGAACAGGTTCCCAAATATAAACAACTAGAAATTTTAGGTGTGTTAATTTATGATAAGTTTGAAACATAATGTTTATCTGCAATTGAATATCGAGCTTAGAATTCAACTCTTATGCAAGATGGTGAAAACTTGGGTGCGGAACGTTTGACATTATTCTTTAAAGGTAACCTAACATAATTTTCTAACATAATTTTGTATTCGAAATCGTAAATTAGGTACGAATCGTGACTGTGTCCAAGAAAAGAAAAACTCCTTGAGATTGCATGTTTAGAATTATTTTCCGTCCATGGGTATATATAAAATTTGAATTCATAAAAATGACGTCCATCCTAAAGCCCTCCTATCCATGCGGCCAAAATCTTTCTTTCTAAAATTATTAAGTAATTCGCGGAAAATACCCCTTACGGATGAGAGTCATCCAATATATAAATATACCTGAGGGACAAAGAAAATATATTTAAACAGCTGATTCTATCACAAGTAATTGTTAAAATTGTGTAGGAAGGGATTTCTATTTTCGACCAATTAGAATATCTCCAAACCAAAGCACGAAAATGGATCTCCTAACAGAGGGTATGCTGGAACCTAATGGAGGATTTTCCCTATATAAAGAAGGGAATTTTTAAGATTTCCAATAGCTCATGCGAACATGAAAGGACGCGAACAAGGTAGTTTTCCTTGTTTTCTGGAATTATTTAGAAATTGAGCCTCGTTCTCAAACAGTAGTTGAATTTTAAATGACCGATGGCCATGTAGCACTACCTTGTTGCTTAAAAATATAACACTGTAGTAGATCAGCGAAACTATTTATAAATGAATTGAGTTGCTCCAATTTCAGGAAAAGGAGCACGTCTCTTTCTTGATCTTGATACAAATACATTCGTAAATAGTTTAGCAAATTAAATAGAAATGAGAGCGTACTCTTATGGAATACTGAATTCCAAATAATCAAAAAGAAAACTTGATTCACTTGAGAATGTTTTTGTAAAATGAGCCTCCTTGCACAGTGACCGTTTTTAATAGCCTCTACGTTCATGATGCTGCGGAACTCAATTCACTAGCGACAATAAGCTGCTTATGCAGCCGATCCGTAATAGTATGATCTTCCGAAAATGCAACTTTGAAAATATAAAACCTATCCTTAATAGGCTAGTGACATACATCTGTTCTAAGTGCCTTTCAGTATTTTCGATTCGATATATTAATTCTGAATACCGATCCATAGCTGAAAGCTTAGAGCCATATTCTTCGTTAATGCATGACCTATAATACATCATTATGAGAAAAATAGAGCATAAATCCTGGAAATACTTCATACGAGGACGATAGGCGACTGTCCAACTACTAATAAAAGTTATATCATCAGAGATATTTGATAGGAGAACTCATCTAAGCGACAATTACCGACTACAATAACATCATAATCTGAGCGAGTTAATTTTAGTGGAACATACAAGATAATGAGGTTACGGGTTTGTTACGATCAGGCGCGGGAAGTTTAGGTTCTTAAAATAAGTTAGTATTAAAAAATCGGTCTGCCTTCATTAAAGCATAATAGTAATTTTATCATTCCAAGTATAGCTGCAAATTTAATATAGCATACACATCAGGACATTCAAATATCTCCTGATTAAAACTAGCATTCACGGTAGGCTTTTAGTAAAACCTTATTTGTTCCGAGATAATTAAACGTAAAATACCCGTAAATTGCTCCGTAACTAGTAAAAAAATCATTCCCGTTTTGGAGTTCACTATACCATCATCAGATACACAGACAAAACATATAAACAATAAATAACCATAACAATTTGATGCAAAGCAGGCAACGTTATCCTTCGATCGAGGTTTTCCCACGGTTTGTACTTAGAATTTACTGGATTCCAATGAAAACCTTTTGTACCAACACAAACTAAATGACTCCAAATTTTAAGAGAGGAGCCCTGTTTGGCCATAGGAACTCAATAAGACGAATGGGGCAGTAAATTAAAGGGAAGAAGAGCATCAGTTTTGATGTAGAACGGATTTCGTCCTTTCTTGAATAAGAAATCTTTGCTTTTATGTACATCGTCCTAATGTGTTATTTAAGTAGAATTCAATTGCATACCTAAACTGAGAGTTTTTCGGCAGTTTAATAAGACAACCGCAAGTGGATGACAAAGTGGTAGCACGTACGGCATTGATCAAGGCCATCTCGGGTACGATTCCCGGTGATAGCCATTCGTTAATTAGTCTTCGAGTAAGTTTATCCAATAAATAATAATGTATCATCACGGGTACAAACAAATATATAGTATAAGAGTGAGCCTACCGATAACGAAATGTGATTCGAGTAGGGGATTGCCTGGTACGGTGGAGACTGTGGGATCCGTGACTGAAACCGTAGCCGTGAAGGCTTATCAGGAACTTTGAAAAACCTTCCAAGATAAGTAATGTTGACAAGTGGTGTTAATGCTATTTCAAGGTAACTGCATATGTATAATTATAACTATTTAACAGCGCTGTTTTTAAGTTACTGTAGTTAGTGGGAAACTTTTTGTATGCACTGGATTCTGAATTAGTATATCAAAGGTTTTCGAAGAAATATTAGAGTTGTTTGTAAAATGTGCATGCTTTTTGTATTGGTCGTAGTTTAATATGTAAATTATAGCTTTTTCAATTGAAAATTGTGAAGTAAGTCGGTAAAATATTGTAGCTAGTGAACGGAGTTCCTTATGTATGTACAGTTGTTTGGTATTTATATTTGTAAACATTTTAAATATTGTTTGAGTTAAAGGGTTGAGGTTACTTGGCACGAAAAGAGCATTGAGTTATCCCACCTTGTTCTGGTGGGATAGCTCAATGGATAGAGCAACCAACCGGCAATTGGAAGAGCAATCGGGTTTCAGTCCCTGATCCGTCAGACTTTTCTCATGTCCGTTTCTCCTTGGGATTGCTTTAGTTGTTGAATGTAATATAATTTAGCGTTGCCACATGACTCAGCGTCTATATGCAGTAAAAGTGTATAATAAATAAAAATAAATACTATATTTTCTCTCTCTCACATCACAGCACTGAGCATTCTTAAAGTGGATTTCACTCGTAAAACAGTAAATTTGTAAGAATGCTGCTAGAATTCAATAGCATAACTTAATGAATCAGCTCATAGACGAAATTAATGCTCTGAAAAATTATGGACACGATCTGCTACACTATCTTCTTTACTTCCCCTTAAAATAATTATCCGGAGAAACACACAACAGAATTCACCGGGAATTCCATTAATTCAAACTTGGGTATCCTTAGGATAGTATTCTATTCCGACAGTGTTTCGCTGAGCCTGAAATGATTGTAATCCGCCGAATTCCCTCCATCCGTCTCCTTCATCCACCTCTCTTCTCTCGAATCCATCATAAAAATTGTGATTTCAAGAATCGGACTTTTTCTCAGTTCTCTGCCCTCATCTTAACGGGGAATTTGTTTCTGATTGCTTCTCTCAAACCCACAATTTTGTTCCAGCAAATTTACCCTAACGTCTTATTGTCTGCTAGATTAGCTTTCCTCTTCGCTCTCTCCCTTCTCTTCTCCACATTAACTAAAGAAAGGATTCGTTAAAAAGTCATTTATTTACGCGGTTACAGTAATCCACCCCGAAATTTCTTTTACGACTCTGCTCGAAATGCTGCCAGTGTCTCGTATGTGTGTGCAGACGTATGTTTCAAGGTTGAAAGTATTCGCTTTAATGCTCCGAGTACTATCAAATTCATAAATCATTCTGTCTTCTTAACTTCAGCGTTAATGCAAGCGAAAAAGAGAAAAAGGCGTAAACAATTTCATTAGAACGTCACGCTATACGATATTTTTACACGGAAATAAGTACTTCTGAAGTAGTTAGGTATGGCAATCTAGAAAGTATTTTATTACCGATTATTTTATTTTGTACCGAAGGTGTCCACAAGGAAATGTATACGCATGATGTTACGAGTACACAAATGAGTCCAAATAGATAAGGAATGAAAGAAAAAAGTTGGAACACAGCTGTTAATGAATTAGAGGTTTAAAAACAGAAATCGGTAATCCGGAGCTTCCCGTCTCTAAACTCGAGTTCCGCCTGCCGAAATACGGCTTACGGAGTGTTTAAATCTCTCATAAATAAAGAATGAAGTTAGAGACGTTAATTTCCCTCTGTCTGCGCGCTTAACCACATTAACTATGCAAAACAAGTCCTTTCCGCCTTTTATTAAATTTAAATAATGGGGTGTAATACAAAGCAAATTATGAGATTCTCTGGCAACTTAGTTATAACTATATTACTAACTTTCTTGAAGTTACTGAAATAGTAGTGAACAAAATAAGTCCAATGCACGTTTACTTATGAATATATCTATTTTCTCGACCATAGAAAATGAATTAGAGTTCCATTTTTATCGAATGGAAAAGCATAAGGTATATTAATCCAAATATAATTCTGAGAATTCTTTTAAAAACTTCAAGAAATGTAACGAATAAACTATAATATCGTTCACCTTTGCATGAAGTACAAAAATCCTACGTTCTGGTATTCTCGGTTAGGCTTGTTAGGCAATTTAAAATTTAAAAATGTGATATACGTAAAGTAAAACAAAATAGAATGAAGTCAAAATACACGTGATAGATCCTTAATAATGCAAAAACAAGAGGAAGAAATTGAAAGAGAAAAAGTATTCCGCATCCGGGAATCGAACCCGGGTACCTAAGCTACCACGACAGAACTGATAGAGGACAGAGCACCCGCCCGGGAAGTGGGTGACCCGGGTTCGATTCCCGGCTGCGGCAGACTTTTTCTCTTTCAATTTCTCCCTCTAAATTCAAGCATGTGAACCATGCGTTTCTCATCGCTTATCCAATGATAAAACAAGTAAAATTAATAAAATTCTGTCCTTTTTTGGTACTGAATGGTGTGTGTAAGGAAACTAAAAATGTTCAACTCTGTAAATGAAATCGGTTCACAGGGCCCACAGATTCACAGATCACTCCCGTTGGATACACATTGGACAAGTATCCGATGCGAGTATATCGGAATAAACAATAACGTGATATAATTGGTGACGCAGGGGAGTGTTAAATAATGAATGGGCATTTATTCTTATAATTTGTAGAGCTTATTTTCCTTTTGAGCAAATAAATGGAAAATTACTCGAGAAATTTAACATCTTTGTCGTCATTCCACCAAGATTTAGGGCTCACCGAGTCAACTGCGGCGGCTCACATGAAACTAAATATCATTCCGTACTTATTCCTTTACGTTCATTCTTTGGAGCTTTTCTTCATTAAAATAAGACTTCCTCACTTCAAAAAGGACGAGGAAAAAAATAAAAGAAACCGTACACCATAACGACTTCTCAAACTTTAATAATCTAGAGCATTCGTTTACTTCAAGGAGGACTTGCTATAGAAAAAGATAAACAGAACTATTTCGACGAAAATTAGTTGAACGCTTTCAGGCGTTACAAGGTGGGATTTTCCAAACTTGACCGAAGAAAACACTCTTCATGCAATTCCACATTTAAATACGTCATTTCCAAATCGTTCCATCATCTCACGGCACTGAAACGTATATTTTAGTAAGCTAATGCTATTCTTAGAACGTAAAAAATTAGTGGAAATATTTTATGAGTTTTTAATATCATGCACAGAAATCGCTTTATTAACCAACCTAGCAATTTTAGAAGTTTCTACCACTTATCGTGATTTATTTGTGAGTATTTCGTCACGAATTCGTTAGGCTTGTGTAGATGGTAGGATTTCCATCGAAATTAACGAAATCTTGTGAGATCAAGTCGTAGATAAGATCTTTCGAAAAGTTTGTGAACTTTTCCAACCATAAGTAAGAAACTTTGGGTAATATTATTTTCGCATTTCGTGCTATCAAAGTCGACCGTTATGCTTACCGAAGAAAAAGGACTTCAAGATTACGAAAAGATTAATATTCCTGAGAGATACACGGCGGAACTTCGTAATAAGTTTAATTCTTAATTAGATGAGCAGTATTTAAGCCATCCCGCAAACAAAATTTCTATGGAATTTTTCAAGAATTTCCTCCCTATTTACGTAACTTAAACTGAAAAATATTTTGGAACTCTTGTAAAAGAATAGAAATTATGTCTCTTCTTACGTGGAAGAAACCAAAAGAAAGTTCTGCTAAAAATATTATTATAACATTACGTATCTTTCCCAGATATCGTTCTTACAAACAACTACATAGTTGCATAGTTTTTCTAAAATTGTAGCATATATATTTCTCTGAGATTTTATGCTTATCACAGTTCCCGTGATGTTGTTCGGAAAAATACCGGAAAATTTCAGAGAAATTGGGGATTAAATCTGGAAAGTTGTAATTGAATGTTGTAATTTCAGAGATAGATTTACTTTCTCATATCATCCAAATTATTTTTTTATTTGAATAATCTCAAGCATTAGGCTGTGCAAACAAATTATTAAATTATCCTACTTTTAAAAGTAGTTTGTTTGTCTAAATGCTGAACGATGCCAATAATTTGATTATTGAGCGTGCATTTGACTATTGTATTATTCACTATAACATAAAATGACAAATATTGAGGATGGAATTCCACCAAATATCGCTTAACAAGATTAATTTTATTCTATTATTATTCTTCGATGAGCAAATTTTTACCCTGCTTTTCTTACGGACGCTACGAATACGAAAATTAAGCTCAATGAATGTATATATCGTGAATCTTTTATAGGTGATCAACTTTTTCATAGTTTTTAAACGCCTGGAGTCGAACCGGGGACAGGTAGGTAAAAAAAGTAGCCTTTTATCTATCCGGGGAAGACATTTAACAATCTTCAAAGTTTGGAAATGCGACATCTGGTTCTCGGGATTTAGGCTTACATGCACTCATACAAACTTTCTATCTTATATGTAAAATTCGTAGCCGTTCGTATGTACATTAGGAAAACTGGATAACAAAGTTTGGATGGACTTAAAAATCCTATTCTCAGTAAAGTCTCTTGATTTCATGCACATTCAGTCGAAAATTAATAAGAATGCTTCATGTGAGTAGATGTTGGCTAGTTTTATAAAGTTTCCAAGCTTTCTCATTTTTTCGGATAAGGTGATTCCGCTTTTCATCTAATTCTAAATGTATGTCCTATGCTATTATATAGGCTATGCTACTCTATTATAGTTATATTCTGGTATACAGCGCTCACAGTTTGCACTAGGCTTACGCTTAAACTTCGATTAAAATTATATTAATTCCTATTATGTCTACTACCAATTTGTTTGTAAGCCAAAGAAATGTCTACTGTTGACCCTATGAATCATACTTGCTGTTTTTTGACAATTATTGTTGTTAATAGCTTTGAAATTTCAGCATATTGTCGTTAATTTCTTCTTCAAATGTGGTATTTTTCCTAACTAAATTGCCTTTATTGAATCTTTCAGATTCACATAATCAAGCTATAGCAATACCAGAAAAATTCTCATAGTGAAATAAATAGATGAGTTCTAGAAGCAGGATGCTCAACAGTTACATGACTTATAATTGAAAGGGGATTGACCTTAGAATTCTACCCCTGTGGTGTAGACAGTACGTGACAGCAGAACACCAGGAAAAACTTGGTGGGAAGAACGAAAACTCCAGGGGTAACTTTGTTGTTTGAAACTATGTAGGCAGAAGTATTCCGAAGCCATATATTTTCTCTTGGGAAATGCTATGTCAAGTGAAAAATCTTTAAAACAGGAAATCAACTCTACTTTTTATAAAAAATAATGTATCATTCCTCTCGAAATAGCGCGGTTGAACGTCGAAAATTAAGACTTCAATCTGTAGATTAATATATTGTAACCTGCAGCCATTCATTTAAAGACATAGTGGGGGGAAATTACGTGAGATAACTATTACCGTTTTCTGTATACACACTGCTAAGAGTCGGAACTTTTTCTTCGATACCGTGATGATCATCGATCACTTTATAGAGATCAGAAGAGGAAATTCCTAATCTAGAATAGCGTAGGTGGAGTGAAGGGGAAATTGCATCCTCCGACCTAAGTTACTTCGAGAAATGTATACGAGTAATCCTATAACGTACCCGAAAAATGTTTAAACCATACTCAGTTCAGTACTATCAATCGTTTCATATTAAATGCATAATGGAAAATAAAGGAATTTCGAAAGACATGTACTATATTAAAAGGAAACCTCCGCCACCCTTAGGTATAAAATAGCATGTTTGATTAAGTCAAGTGAAGTCTGGTAGAACGTTATAATTAAATAATAAAACATACAATGCTCATGTTTTATGGTTTCTTAAGGGTTTAATAAACTTAACTCCCCTATGGAATTAACTAAGTTTAGCCTTACTAACGATCAACAACAAAAATTCTCATTTACCCGCAAGAAATAAATTATTTTGAGCCTTATCATATCTTAATAACATAGATGGATGCCAGGGAAAGATTAAAACAATTACTAATAAAGCTGCCTACATAACTTATAACTGCAGCGTAAAATGTAAGTGGAAGTCCTACATTTTGCCGAAGTCAGTCATTTACTGAAGTCAGTTTACTAAATTGTGATCCAAGAACATTTTACCTCAACTAAATGACCAAATATGAAAAACCAATGGGAATCATAGAACACTTTCATACGCTAGCTGCGATAAATAATTACATTTACATGAAATTAGTAAGAATTCAATTAATAACGTTTTTGAAAAAATAGAAAAGTAGAATTAAGATATGAGTATACTTTAAATGTACTAACTCTGTTCATAATAGGCAAAAACCAGCTAATTCGAGTAATCAGAAAAGATTATGTCGGCAAATACGGAAATGGGAAATTGCTGAAAGAATATTTAGGAATTTCTCGTCTACAAAATAAGTCCTTTGTAAATATTTGACAATTGCAAACTATATATATATATATATATATATATTGAAAGACTACTTCATTCGTTGGACTGAAACGTAGTAATTGCATTTACTGCCGACCAAAGTTAACAAATACGAAAGGGCGAGTGGTTCGATAAGAAGTTCAATGGGCACAACCGAAACACTGATACTTTTCGTCATAAAAATAAACTTTGCCCCAGTACCGTTATGTCCCTTGTTGGGTAACGTAATGCATGCCAGGACAAAACGTCCAGGATGTTGGTAAAGGACACGGGAGCGGGCGATCTGATCAAATGCGAGAGAGATTTGTTGATCCGAACTTCCTCTCTCTTAGCAATTGAGCCTCTCCCTTCTCTGGGAAAAGCCGCCGTGGAAATGGACACCTTTCATTAAGCAAGGCACGAGTTACCTTTCGCCACGACACTCGCCAGATGGGCTATTCCCTTCGCGCCTATCCACGAATACTGTCACGAGCGGCTCAAATCGTCACGAATGCTCATCCGAAGAGGAGAGAGCGGGCGTCAGTCCAAAGCACATTCAGGAGTGTCCGGGCCGCGAGTGGGAAGTGGAAGGCGTGCGTGTGTGTGGTGAAGAGGGAGAGAAAGAAAGACGGTGTGTACAGGGAGACCACCATTCAGGATTTCCAGATTTCTCTTTCCGAATTCATCGAGTCAACAAACATTTCCACAATTGTAGTTTTCATTGCGTTATTCTTAGAACGTGGTTTGACTCTCATTCCTGCCTTGGCTTTTAAGCCAATTTTCTCGAGTCCCCTTTCGGTTCTTTTGAGAAACAAATTTTACAGTTAACTAAAGTAGCTACATGGAATTTTATTGAAGGACAAGTGTTTTCTTAGCATTAGCGACCCTTTATAAAATTATTAATGTATACATTGTCTTCATGTACTTCATTAAGTATTGACTACTGCCTAAGGGAGGTTTTACGAGGGTTTCCCTCCCTCCTAGGGCAAATGCCAGGCAGTTTATAAAAGTGCCCCCTCAATCCTCATTTCATAAAATTTTAAGTATATAATGTAACATCTTCCAAAATTGTACCCACTGCCCCCAAGTCATGCACCTACTTGTAGTGAAACCTGTAAATTAAAAAAATAGAAAAATAAAAAAGAACGGGAGAGATATGTTGTTGAAAAAACTACCTTTGGAACGCCTTAATAGCAATGTATACTAAATTACCTTCTATTTCCTACCCCAGGTTGGGAGCTACCTTACTTGATCCTTGGTTGTGACTGCTGTAAAGTCTGGAAAAACCAATATAAAGATACCTCGGCTAATGAAGATAGTTCCTAAAGGACTCACATTATTAAGCCTTAATCTCCTTTAGACAAGAAGTTTCTACTGGTTCTCTATTCCTGGAATACCCTCAAAACTAAATCTTCTATAAGTAAGCATGAATGGATCTCATCCATTTATTTGTTTTCTTTGAATATGATGATAGATAACTCCTCTCGAGAATAGCTGAGGAGAATCTGATTTAAAGCTACTGTGGTGGAATTTCAATTACCATCATCTACAGGTAAATTATTTCGCGCGTTCGGCCACCTGGAATCGAACCCAGGACAACTATGTCGGAAGCTTTATTCTTTCTTATCCTTAGAATTCCATAGTTAAATTTTTAAAATAAAGCAAATGAAGACAGATCTTTTATTATCACAAAGAAAATTGGCATTCCAAATTGCTGACCCTAATTCCTGATGCACATATGATTTACTCTGTTTTATGAATAAGCCCATAGATTTTTTTATTACATAAATGTATTAACACAAATTCCATGAAATACTTCGAAGGTGAGTTATTATAAATAATTTTCTATTTATTTATTTATATTTCAAGACACAACAGAGAAACTAACGCTATTGCATGATGGAATTTCAACTTCTTATACGAAAACTACTACATATACCCTCAAAATATACAACATAGAGTTATTTTCAATTAAGATCGAATATTTTCTTTTCGTAGATTTTAGTTAAGGAAGATGAAAAACTATATATTATAATACATTTTACACAGAATTGATAAATAAAACCGTTACTATTTAAGAATTTTTTTCGGAAAAGTTTGGCTTTTACTGCTAGACTAGCACTTAAAATAGAATTGATGGATGAAGCCTCTACTCTGTTACATAAATAAATATAATGCATGCATTTACGTTCGTAAACTTTACTCAGGAGTACGGCTGAATTATTTTAATGATTTATTTGCTAATGTGCCGTAATTTTTGTCTCACTTGCAAAAAGTCTTTGAATCAATGAAGGGTTTAAGATGGCAAGCCTGTTTCTGAAAGAAAGAATGGGTAGGGACATAGTTCACGTCGACGCGGTGACTCCCCACTCACTCTGCGTCCCTCCCATTCATTTCTTTCTCCTTCTCCTCGCCCCTCTCAACGTCTTCACACTTATTTCACACTTCCTACTCTATCACACGTATCCTCAACAAAGTAGCCCATGGTAAGCGACAAGTTATTTATTACCTCCTCCTCGGTCAATCTGACTCGGTAATTGCAAACCTCGGGGATTAAATCAACATACGTAGATCTTCACGTGCACAAGTCCAATAAAAAAACATTGGAATCTGAGGTTGTGAATAATTTCCATTTAGCAGGAGATGCATGAAACAGTAATCTTGCAATCATAAAGGGGAAATTCATTACTGAATAGAACTTTAATGATTCAAGAAGATGTTCATAAATGTTTATCATATGCACATATAGGTAACGCGTAATATCCGAGTTGGAATATGAGAATGAAATGTTTTACTTATAGAACCAAGTACTGTAGTATTAGAATACCTTAGAAATTTCCTCCGATAAAATTTGTGGAAACGAGCGCCGATTATGCCCGAGATGTAGTTGCGCAAACTAACTTTTTGATAATTCCATCGTTGAGAAAAATCTTTCATTAAATACATCAGTGCCATCTGTAGTCTTCCCCAAGACCTTGCCTTATTCGAATAATTTGATTAGTTAGCGATAAAAACGGTTCAATCGGGTGATATAACTTACATCCCATACATTTTATTCCAAAAATAACGAATAAAATAATGACATAAAGATAGTAAGAACGATGATAAAAATGAAATAAAAGCTTTTCAATGTATTCTGCCTTTCCGGTCCAGAATCACAGGTTAGTCACGGCATCTTTTTCACATGCAAGGACCCCCGTAATCTTGATTAAACTCTCATCTACCATTAATCCATCTTAATCTTCCTTCTTTCCTCCAATACATCTCTCCACTCTTTATTAAGGCTAATCCTATTACCTCACTCCCCATTCTTCCTCCTTTCTGCTCTTCCATTTTCCCCTTGTATCTTTCACTCGAAACCCCTCCCTCTATCTCATATCCCACGTCCGCCATCACAGCATCTTTCTCTTCAACCAAATCTCTTCACGCTCTTAATTCTATCTTCTCTAATATTAGTTCCTTTATTTCCTCTCTTCATCTTATTACGCCCTCTTATCTGAGAACTTTTCGTTTGATCCTTTTTTCCTCGCTATATTACTTTTCTTTATTTCAACCTTGAACATATTCAGGATATTATGGCTGTTTAGCTTCGCTCGCTCCAATCAGATTCGGGAAGATTGAGATAGTGATAGTGAAAGAGTTCTTCATTTAGGCGAGATTGAGACTCAGAATTCTTTCCTCTCATCTAAACTATCGTGAAAGGTATAATATTTCGGATGGAAAAAAGTTTTGGACTTTCGGCCAGGAAATTCAGTACATTATCTTTCCGATTTATCAGCATAATTTTGAAGATATCAAATTTTCCTGCCCACTGCTAGACCTTCCTTGTTATAGATATACATTTTTGGCTACATTCGCAACGAATTCCAATTAGTTGTAAAAGCATCGCTGGCATGAATAGCTTTAGCAAAAACATTGATGTCTATCCTACTTAGATAATCTCTTACCTAACTGAGGCTTCTGCTTCTTGACAGTTTCCTTTGCTTTAATTATTGCCTCTGAAATTTCCTACTCAACGCACTAAGCTTAACGTCTTGGAAAAAAAATTATTTTCATACGTATCTCTCTTGAAACATTGCGATGTTATTTTTTAGGAAAAGAAATTAATTTAGAAAGGATTTAGTTCATATACAGATATACCAATGAATGATCGTCACTAAGTCCTTAGTAGTTAGATGGTGGCGTAGCAAAAAAGTATTTTATCTTTCAAATTATCAGCCCAAAGGCCGGTTTCTAAAACCCTCTTTATTAACTGCCAACAGATTTGGTGAGGGAATGAGCATTAAGAAAAGATTTGGAGCGATGTGGTTCACCTTTTCGCTCGTCACTAAGCCAGAATCCAGAAGTGAAAATTCCTATTTATCGTAATGGCTGGATATTGTCCCTAGGTGTTAAAATATTCATAGCATTCAACAAGGAGAGACTAGGATGAATGTTTCGGTTACTTTGGTTTTGGAGACTAGGGTGATTTTTCAGTAACGCTTGAGCCTCAGTAATTCTCGTACTACCTCAACCATGAAAATAGGTAAGTGAATAAAATAAAAGATACAATGAAAACGGGTAAGGGTGACTTTGCGCAAGATGGTGCGCACCCAGGAAAAATCCCAAGGAAGAATGGACTTGAAAAAAGTCTGACGGGACCGGGAAACGAACCCGGGTCTCCCAATTGCCGGTCGGGTGCTCTGTCCGTTGAGCTATCCCGGCAGAACATTTCTCCAAGCCATTCGGGAGACTTTGTGGGCAAGGACTTTTGCGATTTCGTCCGCATGGCGGCATCGTTCGCAGTCACGGCTTCATTGAAGCACCGGCCACACAAAGTGATGGAAAGGAAAACCCCCTTCATGTTGGAAACAAGGAAAACGGGTAAGGGTGACTTTGCGCAAGATGGTGCGCACCCAGGAAAAATCCCAAGGAAGAATGGACTTGAAAAAGGTCTGACGGGACCAATATCCTATTTTCTACACCAAACGCAATTTATATGCATAGCTTTTGAAAATGCTTTTCCGTGGTCTCTATCTACTTCAGTGTATCTGAAGTATATATTACCTGTTATTTTCATTGGTTTGAATTCCTAATTTTTAAATTGATGCGATTCGAAACTAAATCAAACCATGCTGGATATTCTGTCATCAGACCGTAAAGTAAGAAACCTTGGTTGGAATCCTAGTCATGCGATATTTTTCTTCTCTGTTTACCCTTAGTTAAAACAAATTAATATGAAAATTGGTTCTTCCTTCCCTATAGACTACAGTGAATTCAAAAACCGAAAGTCGCCAAAATATAACTAATGGAATAAGATACGCGATTCGTGTCACATTCATTTTCCTATTTTGCTTAAATTTCGCGAGGACTGTTAGTGTAAGGAAAGGCAAAAGATAGATAAAAAATACCTTTTTCGCCAACAACTTGAACCCATCTCAAAAGACAAGCAATTTCTGTCACCCATCATTACTATGACAATCATTCCTCATTATGATGATGTCTTTTGTCTGCTTTACCAATTTTAACGCGTTAAAATTATCTGGAAATAGTTTTTCCTCCGATGAATACTCGTGAGAATAAAGGCTGGATAGCGTCGCCGCCTCTTGTTTTCCACCTTACCAACAGAAATTATGTAAATAGAATCTAAATACCTCTTCGAATTTGGAAATTTCGAAGGAGCTACATTCTTTCCGATTGTTCCTCTCGGATGCATGAGATGGTGATTTGATGAGTTATATTCATTGTTTAGAGATACCCTTCCTTCTCCAAGGAATACCTTCACGTTTGCTTAAATATCGTGGTACACAATGTATCACCTAATTAATCATGCACCGCCACACAGAGCCCGTTGAGGAAAAATAAGAACCGAAAAATGTCTCGAACATGCTAAATTTCATGTCTGAATGTAGAACGGCTCCTTAAATTTCCCTCGAGTTTTATAAATTATGATCAGTAGCAATGGAATTTTGCGATACCTTGTCGTTATTATCCTACTTTTGAAGTTGTTCGGTTGTATGAGCTTGCCTATATCTAAAACACGCTTCATACGTTCGAAAGTGGTGTTTTAGGATGTATTTTAATCACCATAAATAAGGATTGAATACATTTAGAAGTAGATGTAGGATTCATAATATGTATTCCCTGAATATTCATTTAGCAGAGCATAAGTGGCAAAACATGAAAAAGGTTCATGACTACAGGCCGGACTTATTTTATGACATAAAGTATGGACGTTTGCTTATTTTGTGTATGCGTCTTACATGCTTTTCAAAAGAGAAACCAAATCGATATTCGGAAGAGTTAATACCCCTACGTTTCAGAAACAGTTTTTATATAAAATTTATCGTTTTAGTTCATATACGGTGCATAGTTTATTTTCTTTACACCCAAGAACATTCTTTAATTGATATCTAACCTTACAGCGCTATACGGTTATGTTCTATTTCTTCCTCTTCTTATTGCACAGTTCGTCACTAACTGGGTAATAAATCTCTCCTTTCACATTGCTAAATCTATTAACATTAATTAAGAAATAATTTTACCGCCTAACGCCAAGGTATCTCTCAAGAACATTTTTCCTTCATTCTAGGAATTTTTTGCAATTCTCACATTCGGTAAATATAATTCAAATTACCGTAGAAAAAGGCTAATATCTGTAGAAAGCATTTTGTACGTTTCAAGAACAGTTACTATTTCTTCAAAAGAAGAAACTGGCTTGACAAATACCATACCTAAGCCTCTCATACACGTATTTGATGAAGTGCATCGAAAAGTAAATATATGCTGAGTTAATGAAATGATATCACGACCAAAACGTGTAGTAATTATTTGTAATCAGCATTCAAAAGTGCGGAGCACCACTAGCATATAATTTGCGCGATCTAATTACCCTTATCAAGGTAATTAGCGAGATCTCACTAAGCAAACTTATTTACCAAGCATTTCGGTCAGCGATGTACACCCGTACTTAAGGAGAGATAATCTTAAAGTTGTTTGCGCGAACTTATTACTCCCCCAAATTACACGCTTTTTTCGGGAAATTACGCGATTTCTGGGAATCGTCGGAGGCCTACTTTGCATTACCGGGCACCTGTACACCTGCTCGCGGTGAACCTGATTTTTAATTTATCGGGAACATAATGTATTGAAAGCTATACGAGTGCCGTCCGGAGGAATTCACGAAAAATCAACGGCTCCGAGTTCCTCCGAATCGAAAGAAAGGATTCCTTCGGAGAGAACCCGAAAATTAGCCGACGCATCGCAGCGAGGGACGGAATCCGAGGCAAAATATGGCGCGAGGAAAGGGATGGAGAACGAGAGAGAAAACGTGGAAGAGGCAAAAAGGAGGGCGAAAAAAGATTTGCTCCTTCGGATTCCCACAACGCAAAAAATGCCCACCGCCGCGGCGGACGAAACAAAAGACGACGACTGTCCATTTTCCGTAAAACGCCATTCCACTCGCAAAGGTCTAATGGCCTCGTTTCCAGAAAATTCCATAGAACAGTTTGATACGGAGGGAAGGCGGGGGTGGGATTAAGGAAAGGGTGAGTTATCGGCGGAGGAGGTGGAAAGAGTTAAGTGCATTGAAGAACTGAAGAAAGGGGGGGTTCCAGAAAAATGAAGAGATAGGGACGAGGAATGGATAGCGTTCTGTATGGGCTCCTTTACGTCCGCTCCGAGACGTGACTAGATTCCCGAGGGAGAGGAAAAGGGGAGGGATAGAGAGAGAGTTTAATTAGGGAAGGGAAAGGGGCGATTCAGAGGGCGCTCGCAGGTGGGTTTAACGGGCGCTCCCACTGTGGGTATTATGGGTACTGATAGAGGAAAAAAAGTGGCGGTAGGAGAAGCTAAGGAGAGATGCTGAATCTCTTTTCCTCCACTCGACTCTCCCATTTGTCTCCCATTCGCCACATTCTTTCCCTTTGTATCTTCTGGTACCTTCCACCACATTCCCGCTACCATCATCACCGTCCTTAGTAATTCTATCCTAGACAAAAATGTGATTATGTACATACTATTGTGAAGCCCCTGACTTGATCACCTCTCCCAATACTGGCTTTTTTCCTTCTCAAGGGTGTCCAATTGGTGGTCCGCGGGCTCCATGTGGCCCATTGGTCAATCCCATGTATTCCAGTACATCGTTCTTTCCTGAAGAGTTACACAATTATCAGTGATCTCTAGCTAAATTGTAAAAGGCAAATGTGGGCTGGAATCTATCCTAAAATATGAATGGGTTTATACCCTGAGTATGTTCCACCTGCAAACCTCGAGATACTGTATGCATGTGTTTTTAATATGGAATTGTGAAATACTTTATTATAATGGGATAGATAAAAGAGATAAGCTAGAGTCAATCCCGCATAACAAACTCAAAAACCTTACTAACTTGCTAAAGAAAGAAACCGCTCACTCGAATAATAATTTTAACAAAATGATGAAAATAACGATTTCCGACGAATTCTTATTAATTTAAACTACGGTAATGTAGGTTGTCTGCAGTCGGACAAGTATTTATAGAAGCTAATATAGGCACGCTGAGGTGATAGCTGGGACACCCCATTTTCAAGCTGTTTATTATTTATTTACAATCCTAGGTCCTTACTGTCCTTTCGCCTGAGATTCAAATCTTTTCAGGTGCCTGTTTAATTGTGCGAGAGATCACAACATTCGCGACATGAATTAACGTAGAGATTAGCATACAAGTATTACCATAAATGTGAAACGTACTTACGTGTACTTTAGGTAAGTAGGCAGGTTAATGAGAAGTGTGATGTAATGCAATTTATCTCTAAAATCTCCTTGGGCTAAACTTATAATTGGCAGGAGGTAGTGTTTATACTCCTTGCAGTTCGAAACATGCACGCAAGACCGGATATTGTCCTTAATTAATATATGTAAATATCTTACGTATAGGGGCTCTCTTGAAGTCTAGGGCCGCTCTAAATACCTTTTTATCATGATATCCGAGTAGACAGATGGAGATTTGAACCGCTTAGTTTCAACCTCTTCATACATATCAATAGCCGACTATACATGCATACCAGCGAAGTTGAAAACTATATTGATTACCATTCTCGCAGAAAGAGGCATCAGTATCTAACTATTTCGAACAAAAAGAGAATGTATCAACAATAACATACCTATTACTTTGAATCCATAATTATTCTCCGTGCGAACCGACACTAAAAAGATTTTGAATAGACATATTTGAGAATAACCAAGATTTTATTCAAACTAAAATTTGGTCTTGGCCTCTTTACTGATTTGTTTCGAGAATTTTTATCAATATATTCTGGCAAGAATTTGTGGTAGGAAGCCATAACGAACTGAAAAGATGAAAATTTGACGTTTATGTGGTACGGGTAAACGTCTAAATTTCATTTTCTCAGTTCGATAATTTTTCCTAGAAATGTTTAGTATAATAAGCCAAATGGCTGTTGCATACGATAAAAGAGAATTCGAAAACACCTTGTGCTTTTAAATGAGGTATTCATGAATAAGAAAAGGAGGAATTATAATAAATTCCCAAATTAGCCTGAGAGCAAAGTCAACCATTGAAGGTATAGAGAGTGACTTTGATAATAGACCAGCTTTCATAATACTAAAAGTTTACTCCTGCTTCAACTCGATTAGCTGAAGTTCTCTAGTTGGGAAATCGCGTGTTGTAAACCTAAGTATTTTTTAATACTATTTCGTCTCATCACAGGCTTAATGTCATTATCTGTCCCTGTTCTGTCGAACATATCTCGGTTCCCCTATTATAGTATTCCCATGTTGGTTTCCTCATCAATCCGAATCATCATTCATGACAGAATATAACTTCCCCGTCGCCATTCCTCCTTATTTATGGGAGATCTATTTGAGGGATGGAAATGTTTCAAGCTTACATTGTTTTGCAATCATGCAGTCTCATTTATTTTTCGAGATCCACTTTCCTCGGCCACATTTTTCTTCTATTCTTGGAAGACCATTTTTCAGTTCGAAATGGCCGCACGCGATGCATTAGCACCGCCGCCATACGGATGATTACTAAGGTAATTAATTTGTCTCGATTTTCATTTTATTTCCGAATTGATTTGCAGCGTCACTCGTCTTACCTAAAATGACTGTAAGAAATCAGTGCTGCAAATCCTTTCCAGACTTAAGAGCAGCGTTTTCAAGCGATTTAAAGTCATTACGTTTCCTTTTTCGGATAAATTTCATCTCGTAACGTTAGGAGCAGATTTTGCTCCTTCTTCGTCCTTCGTAATAAATTTCTCTTGGGGTCAGAATTTTTCCTGCCGACAAACATGGTGGCGCATCCTGACTAAATAAGAGTTGGAAACATCCAGAATAATGTAATTCGCTCCAAAATATTTCGAACTCGTGACTTCGAGGCGCCATTCATTTTTCTTTTCAAAAACAAGATTTTCGCCAAATCGCTTCCCAAGGAGTATCCTTGTACTTCAAATGATATTTGAAATGGAACTTATCAATTTAAGTAGGTATATTAGTCGTATAATAACTAGTTAATTAAAAAGTTAGTTAATAGCAATAATTAATTTAAAGAGGTAATTAATAGCAAATAATAACTAATTAATTTAAAATAGGTACCTATATTATTGAAAGGAAATTTTACGTGAAAGGCATTTACGACATCTAACTCAACAACTTCTTATTTCCGATTCAAAACAGATTTAAAACTCTCAAGATGCAGCTAAGCGTTCTGCTTTCTCACTCTGGATGAAATTAATGCCTCTATGTATTTGAAATATTTAACTGTATTTAGGAAAGACATCTCGGAAACTCTCACACATCGTGCGTAAAACTCTTTGCGAAGAGAAAGTCCTTATACTTCCGAATTAAATGAGTTCAATCTGGGAGACTATAAAATTTCTCTCTTCGTATCAGATCGCTACGATGTATTTTTAAAGCAGACAATGAAATCGGCTATAAATAACAGGTAGAGTTGAATCTAATTGTTTAGTCTGATTAGAAATCTGATTTCATGGGGAGCATGGCTGGAATACGTACGTAGGAACGGACGCGACGACGGAACGGGGTTATATGCTGAGCATACACGCCTGTTTGCTCGCACGTTCTCAAAGGGATTGAGCGGCCATTGATAGAAGAAAAGATCTCATTGCGACCTCTAGTGATTGCGAGCTATTACTATTCCAGTGCTATCTATCCTATGCATAAGACTTTCCTAATAACTGGGTTGCTTCCACAATGCCGTTCGAACCTTAGAATAATAAACTCCTCCCCTGATTTAAATGGTAACACAGGGAGCCATTTAGTGTATAGGACATCAAAAAATTATAAGACATAATTAAGAAAATTTGAAAGTATTCCACGATTGCTCATACTTCAAATCTTGAGTCTAGCTTTTCATTTTTAGATGATAATCCATAATGGTGTAAGTCATCTTAGTGCTACGAATTTTCCTTCTTCAAGACCAGAATCATTGCAGTATATTGCATAATAATTCTATATAAGAGCAATATACTGTAATAACTGCGAAGAATGAATAAAGATGCAATACCGTTAAATATCCTGTCTGATGGCCAACTTAACCCCTTATAACCTAAGGGTAGGGTGACATTTTGAAGACTACGGTAGATAGTAAAATAAACGTGGATTATAAAATACTGTGCTAACAAATTCCCCAGATGATTATGAGAGTCGCTCTTAGAGAGCTACTCGCAAAAATGAATTCAATAAAAGTTAAACTTTAAAAATAATTCCACATACGAAATAAAATGGAAGATTATATACTATGTAACAGCATATGAATAAAAACAGTTGCGAAGGAAATTAGATTTAATGGCAAAACTAAACTCAGGGTAGTTTATAATCTGAGGAGAGGCTTGCAAACTCTAATAACAAATAACAAAATACACAACAATTCCCTTTACAGCTACCTTACTCCTTGACACTTTGAAGATTTTTTTACGTTTTAAAAACAATACGAATTGTAAAGATCAGAACCTTAATTCAACGATCCAAACGATCGCAAAAACGGATCTCAGTGCAATTAATGTCACTAAGAGGTGTAAAAGCAATCGTAAGTGCAAATTCGGTAGAATTTAGCAGCTAATTATTAGCCACTCTGAGTGACCTGGTATTTGTATCTGAGAAAATTCCTGTTTTATTTCGTGATGAAAATGTGTTAGAGTTCAAATTCACATTGCTACCCACGGCACTGTCTAACCGTTCAAAGACGAATTGTTTATGATGCAATGAAATCGTAAGTAAAATGATTTCTAACTAGAAGTCCATAATAATATAAAAATAAGTACAATTAGGCTGCAGAATCAATGGTAAACAGTATAGTCATTAGAAATCGGCACGGACTTAATACTCGCTTGCACGTATGCTTTGGCTCTGATTCACTTATGTACGAGTACTTCTCCTTCATCGAATTTCTGTTTTAAACGCTAAACTTATTGCTGACAAAAAGGCGGATATGGACAAAATCTATCTACATCAGTAGTCTATTGGGCTTACACAACTGCTTATTTCAAGTGTCTAGATATTATTAGCAAGATCAGATAACTATAGCGACATTTAACATTTTTGGGATATAGATAGTGACTGTTAGACTAGAAGAACATTCACTAACAGAGTGAGTCTCTTCTGATTAGCAGATTGACGAGAAGAAAAATCCTATATTACTAAAATACGTTTATATTTTGATGAAACCAAGTATAAAAAAATAATGGAATGACTCAACTCAAAGATTAGCCTTCAATGAACAAAATTCTCCAAACATTATACTCATAATAGCTTGCAAAATGCTTCTTCCACTGAAGAAAATTTCATTATTCTCGACTACGTTTCGAAACTATGATTTCTTTGATTTATTGTTAGATAACCTTAATCATTATCATGATAAAAGTAAGGATTGGGATGATGGCTTATAATAAAGTGTTGTTTTGGCACACGCATACCGTAGTATATAAAGTATTAATTCGCTGCCGTCATTAAAATCAACTGACTGAGATAAATCTCAAAACCTCCGTAATATCACATAGTATGGGCATCAATTATGTTTTGAAATTAGTGACTTTTCTTCCCAGAAGGATACGATTTTAATATAATCACTTTCTGCTCTTTTTTATTCCATTGCAGCGGTGTACTGAAGAAATTAGTTTCCTAATGGTGTCCTAATAAATTCTCCATGTTCTATCTCTTTATCAGCTAATTCATCTACTGAAACCCTTTCAATCTATTTACCAACCCTTTTATTGGATCACATTCTTCATTAGGTAGCAGCATTCAAATTCATAAGGATTCTAATTATTGGCACACCGCTTACAATTAGTTGATATAAAACCCACTTTTATATATTTCTGATTTTGTATGTTTTACTGAAATGTATATTGTGATATGCGTAAAATATTGAAGGGCACTAGGAGACGCTACCTTTATAAAGAAAAAATTAAAGGAAATTAAAAATTCTTCGTGAAATGCTTTAGATGGCAGATAAAGAGACAGATCGAAAGAAGATTTACGTTCCAATTTCTGCAGAAGTTGGTTATATTTTGTCCTCAATGGGTGATATCTCAGAAGTACTCTATTTCATATATAAATTTAATAGCAAAACAACTGAATCCGATTATGTTCATGATGATAAGAGTTTTACACGTATTACTCAAGGTAAAAGTTTCAGAGATTTTTATTTAAACAATTATCAATATGCTCCTTTATAAATGTTACACTTAAAACCGGTATCATAATATACTATAGTACCTATATGTAGCATACTTAAAATGGACTTTGACTAATTTTCACTGTAGGGTCTGGTATTATATTGTTTTGTAAAGGGAAAATTATGGTAAATCTCCATAATAATTCATACTATCTATATATAAAGAAGATTATCTATAATCTTCAGTTTAACCCCAAAAAATATTACTTAATAATTCTACAGTACAATTCCAAAGTGAACTTCAGTTCAAGTCCATTTTAAGTATACATTACAGGCCAGGCCTTACACTTTTGATTTAAGGACATTCATAACAAACGTGCTTCGATGCTTACTCCTGCATGGAATGCATTGTTTTAGATATCTACACTATGGTGGGTGGAGAATACGTGAGGAGTTACATCGTTGAATATGAGTGATTTATTTTGGTTGGGACAGAATTCAAGGAGCGGCTGCCCCGAAGTGTGTGTGTCAATTGAACGGGTCATCAGAGAAAAATTCGTATCCGTAAAGGCTCGAATACGAGAGGGAACTAATCGGGAAAGGCTTTCATCAGAGCAGATGATACTTAGTGCAAGGGGCTAAGCAGATTTGATTTATCACCAAAAGATAAGACTGGAAATTTTGGAAAACAACTCCGTAGAATCATATGGGAGTAAAATATTCGCAGACGCAACAGAATGCGAACAGGAGGCAGTAAAGCAACCTATCAATGTTATATATATTTACGGAGTGTTTAAAAAAATATATTACGCTTCAATGTTGTCATGAATCGAAAAGAATATTTTATCAAATGAATAATCGAGTGACTGAAGACTTTTTTGACGACTAAGATAACTTATCATACGAGAAAAGTTTTTGGAAGCTTAAAATTATACACCAAAAAAGAAAGTGGTTAGCGAAACTTATTTTCTTAGACTTGAATAAGATTAATCTTAATTTATCCAAAGGCAGCCACTCGAACACTCATTTTATCAATAATGTATAGCGTATACAAACGAAACTTGAAAACAAATGTCACACGGAAAAAAATTCTGTTTAGACAATTGCAGACCATTGCAGACATAAAATATATCTAAATGAACATACAGTGTTTGGAAAGGGAGATAGCAAAAGCCCCTCGCAACCTACTTTCCCAAAAACTGGAAGGCACTAAAACAAGAACGCCAAGAAGTCCGTTAACATTTGTGCGTGATAATGGGCGTACGCGTTGGCATCGGTTGAGGTGGCCCTTTGAACATCAGAAGATATATTTCTCACTTTTGGGAACATTTGGTATGAAGTTCCTCCTAATCCAAGGAACCTGTCACTCGCATTCATTGATTTTCAAAGTACAAAAACTCTTGTTTGATTTTATGTTTGAACATTCTCCATTCCTATATCTGTAGTAAGAATTTTCTGTACAATTTGAGAGTCTAAATTACGACTGAAAAAATGTATATTTCGGGGTGTAATTTGACGGGAATAGTTCAGGTTTCCGGATGCAATGCTTGTGTTATTTGATCGTCGAGCTCCTCTGGTTAATATTTTTAGTATTAATATTATGACATCACACATCAAACCCAAATGACTCGCATTTTAAATTTAACGTCGAAAATTTAGACTTCCTTGTCATTTCAATCTCGATTAATAGCACAGATTTAACTCAAATTTATTATTTTATAAAAATGAATCAATACGCCATACAACTCATTCAATTGTCCCCAGAGCAAAACACCTTACATTAGAACGATGAAAATGGATATTAATGTAATACTTGGAGACTCGGCTTTGTGAAGAGAAAAGAGTCGGTAGAATTAAGGAAAAAGTCGACGAGTGAGTTACATGAGCTACTTAGCACATGTGTAGCCTCGCCTTGAGTATCTAAGAAGTGTATGGAAACTTGCTGACAAGTAATGTATTCGTAAATTAAAAAAGGTACAGCGAAAAACAATACGTTTAGTAAAGAATGGTTACAATAAATCAGTGAGCGTTACTCATATGCTTCAGGATGCTGGATGGGAATTTTTAGAAAAAGATTTGAGCAAATACTTAATATGCTTAACAATTTCAGATAAAGTCGTTTATAGAAAATGTAGTCGATATTATGCGTCCTTCCTGTTACATAGGCCGTTTTGATACTGTGAGAAAGACCAGGGAACTGCTGTTAGAACAAGACGATTCAAAATTAATTTTTTTCCAAGAACGGCACACGAAAGTAATCAATTAGAGTTATTAGAGTCATGGTGCATGCATCCCCTGCCTCACGCTGAAATATGTAGATAAAGGAACGATAAAAAACTTATAATTGTCAAAATAAACAAGTATTAGCGGCTCTTGCAACTTAAAAAGTGCAATTCTTCGAATTTGAAATGGAGGACGAGTGTAGTCAGTACCAGTTATCCGAAGCCAAATGGAAGAGGAACTTTTATGAATGGGCGTGGTTCTTGAGGTTCTTGAAAGGATAACAAGTATTAGGCAAGACGCTTGCATCAAGTTTTATTAGAATAATAATACGAAGACAATCACAGAGAAAGCAATTATTTCTATAGACGTAATCCTTACTTTTCGTATGCATGACATTTATGACAAAAATTAAACTCGGCGTTCCTGCCAGCTGGAAATTAACAGCTAGCATAGCTCCAGCGGGCACCCAACGTTACTCACTCCCATCACCCTTTGTCTACTAGTCGAAATTGAGCCAAAAGAATTCCAACGGAAAGTAGGTTTCAATCGCAACTTCCTGTTTCTTTTTCCTGATCTGTATATCAAAACTTTGGGTTCGATTGAAACTTTCTACTAATAGAACATTCGGCATTTCTATCCAGTTAAAGGCGAAATCGAATTAATACAATTTTCGGTCGTCCGACATCTTTGTAGTAGGTGAATTATCGTTAATAAAAATATTGGTGGAAATTATTCTGGTGCTTAGGATAGTAGGAAATTTAGTTTAATCCTAGCTCTACTTAAAATATCATAGAAAGTGTTTTTTATCCTGTATGGGATAAGTTTAAGCCAGAGTCAGCCTAGCAGAAATCATTCAGCCGGAGAGCATAATCTACTCAAAATATTATCCATATTTACGAAAATCGGTGAAACATTTTCTGTGGAAAAGCATCAACAGAGTGCAATAGTAAATCATGGCATGTTAATCATGTGGCAATAACTCTGACAGTTACACAAAAACTGAACCCCTTCCATATTCAATAAGTTTCTTTTGTTTATAAAAAAATGAATGAAACGTGAATTTCAGACAATTTACAGAATATTCAGAACTTAATCTATTTTTTTTTTGTGAACCGATCACCAAAATACTACAATCCTCAGCATTCTCTTTTACAGTGGATTTTTTTAGTCTCCGAGAAAGGAACTTATCAAGCCTTAACGTAGAGTACAGTAAGTCTCTTTGTTGGATATTACTCTTAGTCTGTGACCCTTAGCGAAAAAAGTTACGGAAGAACTTAATACATATTGAACTAAATTAATCAATAATCAATCAAGAACGTTTTTTTTCAAGTTAAATGACCTCGAAGCTTCCGAAAGTCATATTTCCAAATGTTAACCTTTCTTCTTTATAATCACACTTTGAAAGATTCAGAATCATAATNTGGCTCCAGAGGTGCGTTTTTGTAGATTCTCGCAGATGAATAAATGTCTTCCTAACGAAACGGAAATGATTCTATCTTTTTAGCTTAAGTTTGCACCAATCTCTGATGCTCTTCATAAAATTCTGACTAAAGGAGACAGAGTGCGTAGCAAAAAAATCTCATTTCCCATCGTCATTATGTTGCTAACATCCAGATAGGAAATGAAATATCGTTTATTTTTCATGGCCTCATAATCATAATGTAAAGAAATAGAGAAAGGACATATCGCAGCCTCATTCTGCTGAAAAGCTGTACTTTGAAAAACGTAGTGAAATATCTGCAAGGAACCCAAGTCGAAGGGATTTTTATCCTGACTTAATAATTCGGTTTTTTCAATTCTCTTGCGTGTCGCCCTTTAGAAGCACATTAACAATACATATACCGAAGTTCTACCCATTATTTCCTTAAGATATTTCCGATGTGTGTTAGTGTAGCATGCTTGGGATACATTTCTGTGAATCGAGAGCTGCTTCACCAAAATTTTGCCGCCAAAAGCGGTTTGGCTTGTCTGCATTGTTGATCTCTACATACGATATTCAATGGAGCCCTGGCAAGGAGTTGGTTACCATATTATAGGACTCGCCCATGATCATATATGAAAGAAATTAAATCCTTCCTTAAGCCGTAAATGCTTAATGATTACATTGAGGAAGGGAAAAAAGGGGGAATACGTGCCTCGAATCTAAAGAAAATCAACCAGGCAGGTCAAACACAGCAGGACCCAAACCTTTGCATATTAAAAAGTATCACCGGGTGGGTATATCGGCAACTACTCGCATACATTATAGGATTTCGCTATTCGATAGTATTATTTGACGAGTTCAAAAATCCAATAATAAGTTAATTTGTTTTAAATACATATTTCTTCGGTCTCTCGCTTTTATTTATAGATAACTAAGATCTAACAAAATAAGTAAAGTAAAATATTTTTAATTAAATTGTTTCATGGGATGTTCACAGTAGCTATCCTGATTTCCAGCACAAATACATCTACTCCGTTACTTCGAAACATACTCGTAAATCTTGCCATCCCTTTCTAAAACTTGTATTAGTATTCAACTAGCTGTTGCTGAAACGTAAAAATTAAAAGCCCATAACCTATCTCATGCCCGTAATTATTTGTTCTTGCTAACTTCTTGGAGAATTATAAGAACGCTGTATGAATTATTAAGCGGTTCACATTTCTAGCGTTATTAAACTTTTAAATTTTGACCTGAGAACATTCGCGATTCTGTCGACTCGGCGCGTGAGAAACTCAAGAACTCGAAACACAATATCCAGCTTTCCTTACGGAACTAATTCAGTTCGCTTTGATATATTGACTATTTCAATTATTTCAGTTTTCTTTATATTTTTCTATTACATATATAGAATCATTCATATTTATTGTCTCCACTAATACTTTATCTTCATAGCGGGTTAATCACTCATTTTGGAAGTCGATTTCCAAAAGGTCATTTCCTATAGAAATGGGCTACTTCCAAAGAATGGAATTTTTAATTCCCAAATATCAAATTCACCCATCATTTTCTAACTTCTTGAAGTTTTTCAATAACCTTACCGCTTTAGAGTTCGAGAAAAAATCCAAATAGCCGTTGTTTGCGACCAAACTTGCAAAGCGCGACTACTGAGAACCCTAACCCCAGCTGGTTGAAAATTTTCAGTGGTTATTTTGCTCGCAAACAACGGCTATTGGGAGATTTTCTCTAACCCTGTCGTCTTACCACAGCCGTGTTCCTTTTCCTTATAAATCCTTACCTCTGCTAATATAAGAATACCACGCGATTTTTCAGAAACATTTCGGAAATTTTTTTCAGAAAAATATTTCCAAAATTAGATTAACGACATTTTTTTAACTTATGACTTGATTGGTCAGCTCTATATCCGTCATAAAATCTGCAACGATTTCTAGTGATTCAAATTTAAAACTCCATAAAATAGATATCTCCATATAGAGAAAATCAAATTATTTCGGGTGAAATGCAAAAATCAAGCACGCTATTTGAAGCAATCAAATATAGTTGAATATGAGCCCCGGTTCAATAAGGAAATTTTAAAAGTAATTCAAAATTTACTTAAATGAAATTCTCAGAAGCAGATATCTGTAACTTTTTAGTAGCATTAAAGTTATGTTATATAGAAGCTGATGATTTGATTAGGTGGACTGAGAGCTAAAAATTGTGTTCCTAAAATACCGAATAGTCTTGTGATTCATGAAACCACAGTACAATTAAGAACATCTTTTACACCAATAAATGCAGATAAATATAAATCGGTATGTATCACAGTTTACGAGTTACTGCTCCAAAACTGTCTGTCTACATCTACATAAATAACCTGCAAATGGCCTTTCGGCGTTTTGTAGGGGATTTTAGCTTTTCCTGAATGTTCAATAGAAAAAAATGTCAAAAGTTACTAATTTTTACTCTAATGAATTTTTATATGTGTGTAATATACAGGAAAAACTCAATTAACAAGTATATTTATTTAAACTTTTAGCTGGTGAATGGTTTCAATTAATTAAATCGTCAAAGCCTCAAATTTGTGGAACGCCGTAAGAGGTAGAACTTTATTAGTCATAAAATGACTACCCAAAATTCCATGTAGTCTCATGTAGCCCGATGATGAACACGTATGTTTTGAAATTGGTCGCTATTAAAACATTCCAGCAAAACTTTGGATAGTCGTTTCACCTTCATTTCGTCGTTTCACCTTCACACCATCGCTTCCTCTGGTTTCAATTAACTTGTCTCTATTTCTAAATTTGCCAAGAGGTTTGAATGACTTGAGAATGGGTAAAATTTAGAATACAAAGTTGGCTTATTTTGATGTAGGTTCTATAAGTGATGATGTATATTAACGAGAGAGTTATTGAAGTAGATTAAATTTGGATAGAAATGCTAAGTTTTCTACACAGGATCGAGATGACGACAGAATATGACTTTACTTCGATTGAGGGAGATAATTAATAGTCACAATGTTGCATTTGATATAAGAATTCCAACTACAATTTTCTACAAGAATGATTTATACTCGCATATTACCTATCTAATCAATCAATGTAGATATTGATCTTCATGAAACTAACTCGTCCTAAATAGTTTTACATCGCATTTACTTGACGGTCAGAATAAAGGGAAATGACTACAACTGATGTAAGCGAAGCCTGAATTTGAAAATTATAAAGTTAAACTTAAATGGAAACAGCTAGGAAACTTTCCGACCGCATTGAGGGAATTTGAAAATCGCAAACCTCGTTAAGCTAATAAAAAAATATCGTCAAAGGGATGGCAAATCTAGACATTCCTGGAAACAAATGAGGTAGTAACAATTCTTAGTAAGCGATTTATTTTTCTGATGCTACTGTCAGTATCGCGAGTCCTTCTACCTGAACATACTTAGATCTAGAGCAGCGCTTCCCAATCTTGAGATTTCCACGGAACACAAATATTTATTCAAATATCGGGGCTTGCTAAACGACGCGTTTGTGTTACAGTCTGAATTAAAACTGAAGAGAAGGAAACACCAAGTTAAGGAATAAGATTTTTGGCATTTCATTGCGAGATCTCTTTAAACGACAAAATATTTTGCAAACTACAATATTATAGAATATTGCATATGTTTTGCAAGTATAAATATTACATTTTCAAAATACAACAAACGATGAAACATTCGAAGATAATGCGACACACCAAGAGCTTATTCACGGTACACCATTGTGCTGCGGGACACCGGCTGGGAAGTAGTAATCTAGTCTCAATATTTAACCTAGAGTATTATAACACTAATGGCAATGTTGGTTTTATTTTTAGTGAATTATAAGTTGAATTCTTTTAAGTATTCTTCAGGGGGGGATCCGTTCAAGGTTTTTGGCGATCACAAGCGAGATGCCTTCCCTACGCCCAAGTCGGTGAAACTTTTTCAATGTTGCTAACATCCAGATAGGAAATGAAATATCGTTTATTTTTCATGGCCTCATAATCATAATGTAAAGAAATAGAGAAAGGACATATCGCAGCCTCATTCTGCTGGCTGCTTCACCAAAATTTTGCCGCCAAAAGCGGTTTGGCTTGTCTGCATTGTTGATCAGGTCTCTACATACGATATTCAATGGAGCCCTGGCAAGGAGTTGGTTACCATATTATAGGACTCGCCCATGATCATATATGAAAGAAATTAAATCCTTCCTTAAGCCGTAAATGCTTAATGATTACATTGAGGAAGGGAAAAAAGGGGGAATACGTGCCTCGAATCTAAAGAAAATCAACCAGGCAGGTCAAACACAGCAGGACCCAAACCTTTGCATATTAAAAAGTATCACCGGGTGGGTATATCGGCAACTACTCGCATACATTATACTTGCATACATTATAAGCAATTATCGCGAGATTAAGGCGATTAACCCCTGATGTGAAATAGACCTATCCTACGAGTAATGAGAGTTACTGTTGACGAACAATCCCGTAAGTAGCCCCTCCCGAACGAGCCATTCAGCAAGGCGGAACTTCGAAAGCGATTTGCGGGCATTCCGTCTGTGCGTGCCCATTAATAAGGTCGGCGGGGCGCTATTCGAACGGCCAGACATTCAGATTTTCAGCGGCGCTCATCGGAGAGTCGAGGCGCGGCGGTGCGTAACGGGAACCGCGTCCGTGTGTCCGCCCTTTCTTCGAAGGCATCTCCCAACTCATAACACGGCGTCATATCCCCATTCGGATTTCCAGGAATCATATCTCTCCGTGTTGTTCCCACCGCCTCCCCTTCTGGACACACCCCCGCAAATCCCATTTGTATTCATTCCCCACGAGGAATTCCTGCGTCTTCAGCCTCCCCTTTTTTTCAGTCCCCGCATTCAGTCGGGAGATCCTCTCCCTACTCCAAGGTCGCCCAAGGATTATCCGAATAGACCTCCCCTCCTTCCCATTCTATTTTTCCAGATTGACGGCTTTTTGACAGCAGCCGTATACCACTCCGAGATTGGAAGCATAGCCATGGACGTTATATAATGATGTTTTCCGTGTTCTACGAAGTATGAAAAGGTGGGTGATGTGAACTGAAGGATCATATACGCAAACATGGGAGGCATTCGCGGGCATCCAGTGTTACGTAAACGTGCTCCATCAAAACATTCGGGAAGTCTGTGGAATCGCAATTGGAAACAGTTCCGGCAGGAATGGATGGTTTCCATTTATTTCTAATATGCTTTTGAGATGTTACTCAAGCAAAGCTGAGTTACATGGTGAAGTTTGAAACCTTAGGTATGCTATCAAGAAATTTTAGCTTAAATCTAATCACTGCTTAAGTTGACGAGGATAGGGAATTTATACAAACGTAAACTACTGATTTATCTACTTTCTTGTGCCCTCACAAACATCCAGTCATTGGACAATTACAGGAGAGGCACAAACTGTAGCAACAGACGAGCAGACCAGAAAAGTCCGATTTTCTGGGACTCGAACCCGGTACCTTGGAGCGCTAGCACTCTAGCCACTCCACCTTCACGACCGGTTATGAGCACAATTCTTTTATGATACTATGGTTATGAGGCCAATTAATACGGCCAGTCTATAAAATATGAGCACACTAATTGTAAAAAGTTGTCCACAAAAGTAACTAGAAGGAAATTCAGAGGAAACGTTTGGAGAGACTGTGAAACGTTAAGATAATAGGGAAATTCCTTCATTAAATGGTGTTATTTTAGACAAACAAAGAGTTTTTTAATTGCCTTACCTGTCATGTCAGAATAAGGCATTTGTAGTTGCACAAATATTGATACATAAAAAGTCACAAGATGTAAGAGGTTATCTTCGAAGTGGATCTAAATTACAAAATTGTATGCTATAAATGATCATTTACCCTCAGTGTAAATAATAACGGAGAGCAGAATTATTTTAAGACACCATTTCACTCCTTAACATCGAAGTCCTCCTACTAGTAATAAAGAATTCTAAAAACCCAATANGTCAATAATGTTCCTCGATTTAATACGCTGAAAGGTATAGTAAAATACCGACTTTATCATCAGAAAAGCTTAAATTGAACATGTTATATTTAGAACTCAGGACTGTGTATTTTAACGAAACACATCACGCGATACTTGTTGAAACATCTCCATAATTTATTAAAGATTATGAAACAATATAAAGAATAATAAAACTATAATAAAGACAATATAAAGACTCATAAAACTATAATATAATATAATAAAGATTCATATAAACTAAACTCATATAAACCATATTTGGACTTAGTATAGTTTTGTTACATAATTTTTAATAAAATATTCTTCTGTAACATTCCGATTCGCATGCCAATAGTATTAGATTTTTAAGTACGAGAAATTGAGAATTTGTCACTGATGAAATAATTAAGAGATTTATTTTGCTGTCTGCCTCGAATCTATATTCAAAATGAGAATTCCTTCGTTAGTTTTCGTACCTGAAGAGTCCCCCTATAGTATATAGTCCCTATAGTAATCAGCTCTGGCATTCTAAACATTTCTCTCTCCTTTATAAGCAGGTAAGTATAATATAAGAGGATACAGATTGTGTATCTGCTTTCCATCACTTCCACTTTGAGAGGAAAGCAGTCACCTTCCGAAAATTATAGAAGTCCAATCTCAAAAAGATGAAGTTGCTTCTTATACCATTCAAAGAGTAATCACATGCCCCATGAAATTCGTATAAATTAATGTTAGAAAATTAATGTGCCTAGAGTAAACAAATAACTTAGGAATGCTTTTGAAGAGTTCGACGAACAAAAAGCCATCTTAAAAAGAGCTCTATTTTCCAGAAAAGAAAATAAACTCATTTCCGTTCTAACTTTCCGCTCAAATTTCTCTTTTTACCTGTTTTGGATGGCTCCAGAGGTGCGTTTTTGTAGATTCTCGCAGATGAATAAATGTCTTCCTAACGAAACGGAAATGATTCTATCTTTTTAGCTTAAGTTTGCACCAATCTCTGATGCTCTTCATAAAATTCTGACTAAAGGAGACAGAGTGCGTAGCAAAAAAAATCTCATTACCATCGTCATTAGTAAAACAACGTCTCTCATCTCTCATTAATACGATTCTGAAAAATATTACGGAAAATTGTTGGCCATAAATTTATGCACGACATACCTGTAAACGGAAAACGGTCAGAGATAATAAAAAAATAATGAGATTTCAGCATAATAAGTTTTCCTAACTTACAGATACAAACACCAAAAGATTCGTCTATGACAGTCGGCGAGAAATCAAATAAAAAAGGTGAAATTCTATTGTACGTGAATTAAGGGCATCGTTTCACAAATTCGACCCTCTTTTAATTTTACCGGCCTAAACATAAAAGCTAGCGTCGTTTGTTTGTATGTCATGATGTGAGAGAGAAACACCAAAGGAATTTATCCTGTTCGTTCCCTCGAAGACTAATACACTCATATGCTAAAGCTACCGTATCTCTTTCTAATATATCGAAAATATAGCATAGCTATTTGGGAAGCCATAGGTGTCAACAACGCTGTTAAATATGCCAAGGCTCTCTCTTGTGACGTGCAAAGATTTTGAAGAATGCCCTCATAATAAAAGTCAAAAGATTTTGCATTCTCAAACGCTCCGACTGTAGACGATAACATATTAATATATTTTCCAATCCCGAGAAGGGCGACAATATAATATCCTCGCATTGAATTCCAAATTAATTTACATTGAAAGGGATATATCTCACCTTGTCAGCAGTTTATCTATACTTCGAGCAAGAGGATCTACAATTTGTGAGCAACTTGTTACTTTCTTATCTCTTGAAATAAAGCTTACATGCGTTTCTTCCGAGAAATCTCCATTCTTTACTCCATCGAATGTTTGAGCAAAGTTGACCGAAAATTTGATTCTTGGCAATCATTGGTTACAATTACACATTCAGTTCATCATGATAGCTTTAATATATCAGCAAGAAAATCTTACAATAAGTTCTCCACCAACGATATATTTGATTTGCGCGCTATCACGTTTTCACTATCTTAAACATTTAGAGAAAAAGTACGGCAAATAGGAGCAAGCAGTTCTTGGAAAGTTTGAATATGAAGTACTGATGATCGATATTTCATACGAATGCTTGATATTTCTTCGGTAGAATAAGATTATATTCGAATCTTTTTGATAAGCCAATATAAAAGACGCTGAGAGAAAATGAAAAATAATCGAGCAAATGTTTAATTAATCGTGAATTGGACATTTTCAATGGCGATTCGAAAGACTGAAATATCTTTATATAGTTTTTAGATTAGATACTTAATCACGAGATTTTTCTTAACACTCGAATAACTAAAGTTCAGATAATCAGATATAATGATGTGATGTTTTCTATAGTCAATAGGGTCCTGGAGTAATTGAATTAAAAATTATAACATTTGGCAAGAAATGATTTAAAATGGATCCGAAAGACTTATGAAATCTCCTGTAGTCACGCTAGCAACTGGTGTGATAAAATCTGATATGATAAAATCTGATGTGACAAAATCAAGCACTCTTCCAATAAGAATCTCAGTTTAACTTAAGAACCTTCATTTATCTAGTACAGAGAGCGAATTTCTTGAAGTATTGAGTGCATAGTTATCAATACGCAAAGGGATTAAATTGAGTTAAAGATAGCAAAAATATTTTACTTTCTTTATCTATCATCGAATATCCCAGTGCATTTTACTGCGACTGTGGTGTCGAAGAACAAATTTAAGTTGCCTTCCGCTTATAAATAACGACTTTATTTTGGTGAAATTGAGACTTTAAAGTCTCCACTTCCATTTAACCCATCGTCAATATTTCAAAAGTTATAAATCAATAATAACATTAAAAAGTTAATAAATCAATCATTAAAGTTAACTTATACAAGGCCGATCGTCTAGGTGCAGATTTTGAGCTTGAATAAAGGAGTTAATTTTTGAAATATCAAAGTTTTAGTTGAAAAATGAGACGGTAAATACATACAGAAAAATACAAACCGTACATTATCGAATCTAAGACGTAGTTTTAGGAGGAATGTAGAGGGAAAAGAAATAATAACGCTCTTGTAAGATTAATCTTCTCCGGCAAAATTTGGTGAAATTCCATTATAAACGAAATAATAAATATAACTTTTACTTTTCTACAATTATATTTTGCTTTTCCACCATTGGTTTCGAACTTTCAGTTCATCGTCAGGCTTAGTAATCCTGACTTAAGAATCCTAAGTCTGACGATGAACTGAAACTTTGAAACCATTGGTAGCATAGCCAAATATATTCGTGGAAAAGTAAAAGTTACATTTATTACTTCACTGCGATTGTAAGACGTATGGTATCTGCCGTAGTACTTACTCTCCAAGCTCGTGTGGACAGGCTTGCGATGGAACAAGCGTCATTAATTACTCGATATTATGTAGGTCTTGCAATATTTTCTAAAAAAAGGTGTCATATGTAACATTCACAATAAGACGCACCCTATTTTTGAAGTTGTAAAGCGCAAAAGAGTAAAATTAATCTAGGTAAGCGATATTTGGTGGAATTCCATCTTCACTATAACACAATTATAATTGATGGATGAGCTATGCGGGATTCGCAGCGTTGTGTGATAAGACCTATGACGTTTCGCCGATTCAGCCGTCAGCTTCTTCAGGTAGAAGTGAATTATCTCCATTAGCGTCCACTAATATATATGTACGTCTTCCTCCCCATTTGACTCGATGTCCGTTGAGGTCCTTTCACCTTCTGGTCGTTGGTGGGTTCTTTTCCAATAGTCGTTTCCACGTGTTGGATAATTGGTAGCCGTCCTCTCGGTTAAAATTATTTGGCCTCTTGGCCACAAAATAAAATACAACACAAAATTATAATATTTGTACTTTTCCACAACCGTTGTGGAAAAGTGCAAATATTATCATTTTGTGTTATAGTGACGCAAAAGAGTATTTCGACACAAGAAAAGGTCTTAGATTCGAGAATGTACTAGGTACAGTAGACTTTTGAATATTGTAGAGAATAGACCAATTCCTGTTAATCCAATAGCCATTTCTAGTGATTTGACAAGGGTAATTCGTTCACAAAATTCACATACAACTTGAAAATCATATACATTGAGCACTATAATATATTATTAAATATATTTACCTATTAAAAATAGATAATAAAATTAAGAATATACCACTTTCAAAGCAATGCAGTCAATTGTGATGTGTTTTATGCGCAGAAATAAAGAGAGATAAGGGAATTCTGTATTTTATGTTACGTTTTTCCATCCCGGTTAAGCCGATCCCGACTGACTCAGGGTCTACCCTATTAAATTAATCATAGGGTCTGCGTATCTAGTATCGTTCACTTCTTATAAATATTCCTAAATGTCGATCCCTGAATATTCGCCCCCATTTTACATACTGTCGAGTAGCAATTTTCCCAAAGATTCATGAAAATCGACGTAATTCTTAATTTCCTTACTTGTATGCGTCCGAGCTGTCCAGACTGTGTCAGCACGAGATGTAAGCCACCGGAGAACACGTTAAAGTAAAGTTTGGAATTGTAGAGACAGTTAAACCCGAAAGAGGGTCATATATATTCTTAGTGCCAAATCGTACTTGCGTAATGAATACTCATTTTACCGTATGATATGCACGAAGCAGACGCCGAAGGATCAAAGGGGCCATTCCATGAGTATTCCATTTCTAGATTCACGCCCCGCGATGTCGACAAACGGGAACCTAACTGCTTCAATAAGGAAGTCGCGAAAGTAATAAACTCGAAGAAAGCAGTTTATTAATTCAGAATGCATGGAAAACGTACGAAGTAAAAATGCTAAAGGTGCCTGTACACTAAAAGTCGGACGTCGGTGCTAAATCTGAAATAATGCCGGCACTATTTTGACTGGATTAAGATCCCTCGAGGATCACATCATATTTAAAATGTTTTTGAAGGATAAGTTCAGTCAATTTTACATGAATGAAAGTTACTGACAAACTTCGAAAATGTATTTCACAGGGAGTCTCATATTTTGCAAGAAATTAAAAAGTCTCAGAACTTTCTAAGTTCTTCCTGAGACATAATTTTAAATATCAGAGTTTTAATTTAAACAAAGTCAAGGCATAGAGGAGATAATCGGACGAAAAGAGGAGGAAATCACTGAGAAATCAGAGGAAAAATGAGAATCTATTCCATAAAACTGTAGTACCAATTGAATGTAAAACAGTTCATAAAAGTTTTCCGTCAGTTGATCTTTGATATTCGCAAAAATTATCATTTTAATAGTGCATTGAAATATATATAACTGATTTATAATTATATATCATAAATGACCTTATATATACAACCACCCTTTATTGCAGGGTATCAAACCGGGACAGAACGGAAAACAGAAACCGAAAAAACACTTATTTTGCCGGGGTGCACCCGAACCGAAACCTTAAAATATTTACTCCGTTCCGAATTTCTTATCCAAACATTTCTTATCCACTTTACTCAAGTATTAATTAATGAAGCTATAATAGTAGTAACAGTGACTTGCAACTAAAAATATTAATGCCTTATATTGATGTTCACCTGATCTAAGATTTTTATTTTTATTTCAATTGTAACTTTTAAAAAATTTAATCTCATGCAGCAAAGAAATTACAAATTTCAAAATAAATTTCAAAAGGTTATAGCAGTTACATTGTCGGAGTAAAAAAAGCGGTTAAGCTGATTCTACATAGGCAGACGGTGCTAAATCTGAACTAACCCGAAATTTGTGTTTTCATTGACTTGGAGCGAATGCTGGAAACAAAAATATTACGTTACGTTTTACTTGCTCATTTATAAAAGAAATCATGACAACTGTAAGAAATATTCCACGAAAATTTTGATCTTGATTTAAAGGCAATGTAATGCAATGACATAATAAATAGGAATTTTTAGATAAAGGGATAAATATGCTTAGATTAATATATGCTTACAATTTATCACGGATTTCTCTTTCGCGTGGAACTGTCATAATTAGGAGGATTACGTCAACATTACCCCGCAACTCTATCAATAATTATAGGGCGTACCTATTAGATAATCGAAAAGTTTGGTTGGTATAGCAAATTAACAATCCAAGCTAGAAACAATCACCGTCGATAATTATAAATCAGTATTAAATTTTTCAATACATTATTAAAATGATAATCATGGCAGATATCAAAGATCAATTCAGGAAACACTTATATACTGTTTTATATTAAATTGGTACTTTAAATTTTCTCGAATAGATAATAGATGTTCTCATTTTTCCTCTGATTTCCCGATTCTCTCCTGTTTGCCTTGGCTTTGTTTAAATTAAAACTCTTATATTTAAAAGGGCACCTCATGAAGAACTTATAAAGTTCTAGGTGTTTTCAATTTCCAACAATATATCAGATTTTCTGTAATATCCGTTTTCGAATCAATATGACATATTTGTTTCGCTTCTACGATGTAAGGGTAAAACAAAGGTTAAGAGCATACAGTTTAAAGTGTTAAAAATTGCTAAACTGCAAGACCTGTTACGTCAAGTTGCTTTTTTGTTTCTAATTTTCATACTTAAATTGAGAAGTGGTGATAAAGTAAAGACATCAGCCAAAAATACAATTTTGAAGATTCTTGACGGATTTACGCAGAATTTTGACCAAAAAATGGTTTCAGGAATACCAAGAATGCCTCATAAAGGAGAAACACCATTCAGACCTGAGTTAATATCTATTATACTTGAGGTGTTAACTGAAATACGATTGAAAGTTTCCCGAAAATCGGGCTAGTACAAGTCGAGTAAAGCAGAGTTGTCCCTTTCATTTCTCAAAAGTTACTTGGAAATCATGACTTAGCACTTGCAGCAATAGCAAATAAAATGACTAAAGACTGAATTCAGACTTTAGCATCGATATATTGTCGGAATCGACAAATAAGAGATAAATCGCAGTTGAAGTTTTGCGAATCTCATATCAGGTGACGAATTCCATTAAAGAGAACTCTGTGAACGGAAAAGTCACCTTGGATTGCATTATCTATTTCAGCGGAAGCTGTTTCACTAATGCAACGGAACGTGAATTCCAGTAATACGATATGTCTATGTAAGTACCCTGCAAGCTGCCTTTCACGTGCGGCAGAAGGTGCATGCAGTATGGCTCCCTAATCTTCTAATAATAATTTTTTACTAAAAATCGCCGTCTTTCATTGCTAGGCCGAGAACTTTCCACCTTACTCTCGTACTTCCCTATTATGGCTCCCTAATGCTTCCCTAATCGATTAGTTTCGCGTATCGTTCGCGGAAAATAAAAAGTTTTTTAATCGATTTGTTCTAGCATCTATTTCCCTGATCTTTCTCACAGTATCAGAACGGCCTATGTAACATGGTGGAAGCATTGTATCGGCAACATCATCTTTGAATTGCTTTCTCTGAACTTATTTAGTAAATTAATCCTTCGTTTAAATCTTATAACTTTTACAGATTCCCACCCTGCGTCCTGAAGCATCTGAGTAACGCTCACTGATTTATCATAGCAATTCTTTACAAAACGTATCGCCTTTCGCCGCGCCATTTCTAATGCTCAAATAAAAAACTTATCGGCGGAGGTCCCATACATACATATTCAAAATGAGACCTAACTAACGCGAAGTAACATCGCTAACGAATTTTTTCTTCGCTCCGACCAAATATGGCGAATGGTAATCATGCAACTCCTCTAGAAAGATAGCAGCAAATTTAAACTTTTCTCCAAACATACTTCGGTTGATAACATCGAAATTCCTTCACTTTACTTCAATCGTATCATAATTTATCGCAAAAAAATATCATGTAATAATAACGTGATCTTCCAAAACAATCTTTTCTTCCTGATACGCTCTTAAGCTCAAGGGATTCCTAAAGTAGTCTATTTTCTCTCTCACACGTCTCACTGATTAATATGCTCTCCTCATTCAACTTGTTTTGTACTTCCTCATTGTTTTCCCCCCGTCCAACTAACCTTCTCCAATCGTCGCCACACCCACTCTTCATACACTCCTATATATGCCTTCCTCTCCTCTTTTCGTTGACACGTCAATGCTACGGAGACTTGTTTCTGTCATGCAAACAACTTGCATTACATACTATTTAATAATCAACATAATTATCACCATCTACCCTACCTCACTGCCTGTTAGATGTTAATTATAATAGCAATTCTAAAAGTACTTCAGGAAATTAATTTACTATTTCAGCGTATCACATTCGATATCTAGAATCCTGCAACGTAGAGCTATGAATCCCTCCTAATAAACAAGATTCAGAACCGTGCTTCCCAACTGAGTAAATATTCTTAATAATTAGTATAATTAATTGCTATCAGTTTTTTAGAGCCTTATTCAAAGTTAGCTAACATCATGGAAAAAATATTTTGCTTCTATTATCGACTTTTTACTCAGTAATTTGTTGTCAATACCGGAGCTTATCTGATAACACGAAAATACAATAGGGAATTATCTTAATTATTATTCTTATCGCTGAATATCTCAAATTTATTATAGGAAAAAACGATAGCATAAATTGATATCCCTTGAATATATACAAGTCGATATAAAAACAACTGTGTGATGATGCAAATGGTGAATTAGTAAGAACTCAAAGGAGTATTTCATGGAGTTTGCGTGTAATAACGATATGCAGTTATTCTAAGAAGAAAAGATTCTGAGAAATAGATGTATTTGTGGAAGACAGTTAAAAAAAAGTTCCACCTTAAACAAAAATTGTAATATATAATACGAATATGAATCCAGATTGCACTATTTCGTGGTAGACTATTTACAGGGTAAATACGCGGTTCAATAATAAACTATAGAGAATTATTTTATAAAGACCCTGGTTTTAATGCCAAATTGCTACAAATCACAAGCGGCATAGATTATTGTATTCAAAGACTAATGATCGTCCAAGCAATAATAGACTTTCTTAGTGATTTCACTCATAAGTGACCATTAACGATATTCAGTTCTCCTAAAATGAATGGGAAGAGACTGAATCTCCCTTAACTTACGACAAGTAAAGGAGGAAAACGGGACTAAAGCCAATCCGGTGATTCGCACGTTTACATACAAAAGATTACATTAATTATCGATAAATATATTAGATCTTTAATGACGTCAAAACTGTAAAGATGATTAGATAACCTCCTCGGACGTCATTTAAAAAACCTTCGATTGATTTTATTAAAAATCGTCGAAGATTGTGCGTACATTTGAGTTGTATCTACCAATCAAATCATCACAAATATAAGGTCACATAATTTTAGATCTTTCTTTCCTTTTAGATAAAAGCGAAAAACTGCTTATCTCGAATATTTTTAGGAAGAGCAATGGAGTAATATGTTTGATTAAACTATGTAATTATTTGATAAACGTGAAGTGTAAAGGCTGATATTGCCGGATTTCCAAGAGAGAAGCACTTCTGTCCCTGAACTTTGATCTCCAAAATGGCGCTTTGATTCACAAAACCAGTAGAACGTAAAATGAGTATAATTAGCTTCATTAAAGGAACCATCTAGAACTAATTAATCTTGTTTTAGCTCTATATGACATGAATGGAACTTCTGAAATACTCACAAGTACATAATGAATTGTATTATCAGGAACAGCTACGTTTTCTAATCCTAAGCAAAGTAATCTACTCAAACAAGATACAACTAAAGTAAAATATAAACTAAAGTAAAGTGACCTTTAGGAACAGCCGCACGACTTCATCGTGCAAAGAATCACACCTTTCCTTAATCCTTCAGATGCAACTACTTCCCTTATACTAGTGAACTGCCAGGTGGACTCCAGTAAGAGATTTTATATTCTCTTCATGAATCGGTGAACTGGTATTTTAAAAGAATGTTGTTAGATAGGCATGAATTAAAATTACTTCAAACTTATTTCATTCGTCAACGTGAAGTATTATTTGAAATGCATAAAAGGTTTACGTAGGTTTCGTTCTGCCGTAATGAAGTGATTTTGAAATATCGAAAGATCCAATAAGAGCATTAGATGTAATACATCAAAAGATATGTAAGAGATTGATTTATATGTAAGACTATTATTTGTACTACCTCTGAAACGACCTATTATACAGCTGTCGCAGCATCGGAGCAACCTAATTCGTAACCTGCGTAGTGGGTAAAACAAACTCCTACTAAAAGAAAAAAAAGTTAAGAGCATGGCTGTTAATGAATTAGATGTTTTAAAACACTCCGTAAGCCGTATGCTGGCTGGCGGAAGACACGTATAGAGACGAACATCGAGGAACCCTTGATAATGGAGGCATTTTCTTTGAAATGCGCATAGGGATTTTGCCAGAAATGGGTAATCCGGAGCTTTCCCTTTGTCTCTAAACGTGAGTTCCGACTTACGGAATATTTTAAAACCTCTACCACTAGGTAAAGAGTGCACTAAATATTTTTTATAGCCTCCTAGTATAGTAGTATTGTTAAAAGTGCTTCGACTTCTTTGGTCATTTCGCACGTGGGCCCCCACCGGGAATCGAACCCGGGACCGCTTCCGCCGAAATCGAACGTGTTACCCACTTGGCTATCCGGGAGCCCCATATAGCCTCCTGGACCTGTTTAGACAATTTAAAGCCTAAACGATTAACGTTAAACGATTATAGTTGATGTTTGATCAATACAAATAATCTGGTGCACACATAATTCAAAAATAGTGTGAATATAATTCAAGTATAGTATCGATAAATAGACTAACACGACAAAGAAATGTGTATTTCGAGCAATTATTAACGAGATCCATATGACAGAATTAGGTATTTATCATGTAGACGTGTACAATTTCTGGAGAATAATTCTATTCCTAACGGTAGCAAAGAAAAGAACACACTTTGTCACTTCCACATACATTTATTAAAAACGACCCGGGTTTCGTTGCAGTGCAACATCATGCTACCATCTTTGCTACCATGAAGAACTTCCACAAAGTAACGCCTGAAACTATTAATTCTATTCCTAACGTTTCCAATCAATTACTTAGGAATAAATGACGCCATGCAAATGCTATTACGCACGTCTACAGAGCGGAAGATTACAAGGACAGAAAGTATGGTGACGTAAAATAATCAAATAGGTGATGCTACATCAGTAAGGGAATCAAACATGAATCTAAGAAGGGGATAGAGTGACTGTTGGGTATGCATGTTAACCGAATCGGAAGCAATAAGACTCTTTCGGAAAGCTTTCCTCTTCACACGAGTAACGTCACCGATTGAACGATGCTGGGGCGAAACAGCTCAAAGCGGGGCAAAGTACCAAGTTTATTGTTGAAGATTCCCATGCGCGGAGGGTGAGACAGCTCGTCTCTGCGTGGACCTCGTGCTCTTCTCTGGCGGCCCAAATGCTGGAGCATCGCCGAGATGCGATGTGGGCGTGTGTGGCCACTTCCCAGAGGCGCTTGCTTCCGCCTCGAATGGAAAATCTTCCACGAAAAGACGCCCACAGCTCCTCGCCTCGCCAAGGACGGACGAACGTACTTTACATCTGTTCCCTCTCGCTCCCTGAATATGAATACGATTTGTCCGCCGAGAATTTAACGTCGAATTCGAACGCTAACTTTCTTCGTCTCAGCTTTCTCAGACTCGTCCGGCAAAGGAATTCGCCTTCTTTATTGCCGAGACGCAAAGTTGTCGCAGTTGACTCTAAAATTATCGTAGACTTCAGAGATTCTCTCCTGTTCGAGTAAACTGCGAATGATTGATTTTCGTTCGGAATGGAGCAATTGATGAAATTTTCAAAGGGAACGCTCGACTTCGATCTCATGGAGAAAACTGGATTGGAAGGGAACCTGCTTTACTTGAGATAGAGAAAAAGTGCGTTAAATAAGAGAAACACGCACGAAAAAGTCTTTTAAAGAATTCATTCTTTCAATGAACGATAGGCGTTACAAACAAGCAAATGAACTAGTTCGAACACATGGTGTTTACACCCACCGGTGTTAGATCGCTCGGTGTTTAGGAGTAGATCTAGGTGTAAGTAAAAATAACGAAAATACGAGACTATTAGGCCCGGTGTTATAATGTATTTTTTAAATGGTCTTTATCAAAAGTTTTCTTAAGGGACCGGTATTATATTTTTTTGTTAAAGCTAAAGTGGAGATTATAGTTAATCTCCATTCTAATCCATCACATATATAGGAAATTGACTATTATCATCTCTTTAGTCTAAAAAAAACATTAATGCACCGTACCCCAAAGTGAACATCAGATAGTAACACAGGAAAACGGATAAGGGTGACTTTGCGCAAGATGATGCGCACCCAGGAAAAATCTCAAGGAAGAATGGACTTGAAAAAAGTCTGACGGGACCGGGAATCGAACCCGGGTCTCCAAATTGCCGGTCGGGTCCTCTGTCCGTTGATCTATCCCGGCAAGCCATTCGGGAGACTTTGTGGGCAAGGACTTTGCGATTTCGTCCACATGGTGGCATCGTTCACTGTCGCCGCTTCACGAATGGCTTGGAGAAAGGTTCTGCCGGGATAGCTCAACGGACAGAGCACCCAACTGCCAATTGGGAGACCCAGGTTCGATTCGCGGTCCCGTCAGACTTTTTTCAAGTCCATTCTTCCTTGGGATTTTTCCTGAGTGCGCACCATCTTGCGCAAAGTCACCCTTACCCGTTTTCCTGTGTTTCCAACCTGAAGGGGGTATCCTTTCCATCACTTTGTGTGGCCGGTGCTTCTATGCAGCCGCGACAGCAAACGATGCCACCATGTGGACGAAATCGCAAAGTCCTTGCCCACAAAGTCTCCCGAATGGCTTGAAGAAATGTGCTGCTAGGATAGCTCAACGGACAGAGAACCCAACCGGCAATTGGGAGACCCGGGTTCGATTCCCGGTCCCGTCAGACTTTTTTCAAGTCTATTCTTCCTTGGGATGAGTTATTAAGTCCATCTTAAATGCAAATTATAATACCGGGCATAAGACAATAAACAGTGAGAATATATATATTTACTCGTTCGATTGATATTCATTTTACAAGGATAAGATGCAATAAATTGCAAGGGTAATTACTATAAGAAGACAAAAGTGAATGAAAGATGTAATCTACGAGTGATTATCCGAAAAATAGTAGTAAAAGCATTACAGTTCTCAAATCCATTCATATAATTAATAACTACCATTCATAATGTGGGATATGCTTATGATAAAACCTGACACATCATAGAAAATTTCTGTTCTATTATTTAAGAATGCACCGTTAATTTACATCTAGAAGACCATCTGGAAAAGACATTATTGCAGCCATACAGCGATAGAATCATTGAGAGATTCTCCTAATAAAAGAGACAACAGTTGGTATCCCTTTGTAGACTGTATACAAAATTTGCAGTCACCCTTAACGGTTTATAATGGCATATCACTGGTATTTGGGCTCTCAGAAGTCCTGAAAAGCACATTACTTTATCACGGAGATATAGCATCAAAACTGAATTCTCGCTAAAAGAGATATTGAAGTTGAAGAATCAATGTTTCCGATTTAAGATTTTCGAGAATCATGTGTTTATTTTAATTGTCGTCACCTATATTAAAATACGCATCAGAAACTACAGAGAAATGCATCTCTCTAGCCCATATTTTCGCAAATTCTTTAGCGCATAGCTATATGGTTAGTAAATTATGTCCCATAATGCTCGAAGAACGCACGACGAGCTGCTGCAGTCCTTCGCTTGATTATGTTACGCTTGGAAACTAATTGATAGATTTTCACGTTAAATATATCCGCAGGTTAGATCGTTATTAGACTACTATAATCATCCGACAATCATCTCCGAGTCACGTCTCATAATCCTCGAGATTCCGGGAGAATCACGGCGGAGGAATATCCCAAGAACAGTGCTTCCCAATCTTTAGAATTTTATTTACGTATTCGCAAAAGTCGCGGCACAATTAACTACACGTTTCATAGTTTAGACTAAATCCACATTGATAAAGTAGAAAATGCTGAAGAAAAGGAATTTATGCAATTCATTGGGTGGCCTCATTGGACAATAGAGTATTTTGCAAAGTAATGTTTCGAAAAGATGAACTTGTTTGTAATATATGCTCCGTACTAGCTCTAGTTCGATACCATGCTGTTTTCCTTTCGGATTTCTGAAGAAAAGGAGGTTCGTCTAACAGACATACGCAATTCCTCAACTTCAATCGTATACCTTATCCTAGACGTTTACGTTTATCAGTGAGCTACATTAATTTTATTTATTATTTTGGACATTTAAATAAATTAATCGAGAGAAAGCGGTTAAATTAAAACTGTTTTAAAATTTCTCTGGTTCATTTTTCTATAGTTTCAATTCCTAAACTGAAAATATTAATAAATTATTAAGAGTATATGTAGGTAGGTTTATTATTTTTTTCTGTACTTCCATGCATAGTCACAATACATTAAAACTGAAATCTCCAGTATTTTGTTCTATGATCTATCTCCGAAGTATTGTATTTATCTTCGGTTATAATTAAAAGTTAACCTATGATAGAGATAGAGATAAATAGTCCTTAGAGTTCCAAAGAAGGGAATCTCCTTAGAATTAGGTTCCTTTTAGATTGGTGCAAATACGGTAATTGTTTAGCAAAGCACAATGCCAGTACAATCTTCGGGCTGGTAGTCAGTTTGAACCTCATCCCCTCAACCATTGGCCGCAGAAAAGGTGATGAAAGGGGATGAGGCGACTAGGCAAAATGAGAAGTGAAGTAATCCCCCATTGCTTCCCTCACTGAGCCAGAACGCTACAATTGGGCAAAATCCTCATGAATGCAACATAATGACCTTACAATTAACACTTTTCAAGGGATTCAAAATAAGGAATCGCTCACTCAGCAACACCAGTAGAATTCATATTTTCACGACTCTTAAAGGGGCTTATTGTGAGCCGAAACCACACAAAAATTCAATAAGTGACGCAAAATTATGAGTTACCCTCGAAAATTATGCATCACACCGGTTGGGATCCACTGCCTCCGGAGCAACTTCAGCTCAAAGGCAGTGATTTCCGATGATCCGGGGATCGGCGACAGGAGCGATATCTCGCATCGATCATTTTCCGATCGCACGCACCTTCGATTTTCTCGCTTATCCGAGCGCAATTTCCGCCTGCGACTGCGAAGACCTCTGTCTCACCTCATTCCTCCGGCCCCGCCCCACGGCATTTGCCTTTCCACTTGTATCCCGTACGCATCCCCCCTCTCTCGGATGTTCGTGCCTTTCGTGACATGGGTCGTGAGTCGTGACCGCCCATTCCTCTCCCCTTCTATACGTGATTGGTGGGCTGGCGTGGGGAGTGGGAGAGGCGAACGGCGGCGTCCAGAATGCACCCGCGATCATTAAGCGGGCGCAGGAGCTCACCTGTCCCACAGATTCGCCCTCTCCCACCGTTCATCTCCTCTCTTTCCTTACTTCGCTACAAATCTCCCTCCGCTTCTCTTCCCTCCGCATTCTTATCCCCCTATCTTATTTATTTCCCTCGCCTTGCAACCCTTCATATTCCTGTTTCCCTACGCCACCCCGTCTCCTTCATCATGCCCCTATGCGTTCCCTTGCTCACAGTAATCCTCTCTGTGATCCCTCTCCTTCGCTCCTGTGGGAAATATCCCATTTATTTCGTAAGGAAGTGCTCCAAAACGGGCTATGTGCGATACTATTGAACGATAAGTAATTGATACTCAAAATTACCAGAGACTTTACATCATGCACAGCCTCGCGGTAGTAATAACAACTTCTTTAATGGAAACAGGAAGTCCCAATTACGACCACATTAATAACTGTTATTATTAACAGTTACTCACAACCATTCCTTAACCAAAATATTCCGACTATCCAGGGCTCGATCCCGGGACATTGGGGTCGGAGCGCCTAGCATGCTAACCATGGCGCTTTAGCGGTAAGAATGGTAAATGCCAATTTACAACAGAACCATTCCATTTTGGTATAAATTAACAAAATGGAATTCAAATATGTTCTTAAAAATCCTCATCATCTCATCTTAGATTAAACAAACTACCGTCATATTTGGGCTCACACTTCTCAGTCTTTTCCTAGACTTTAGAAAAACTACTTCAGCAGTTAAGGGACTGCCCTATAACTCATACGGGGAACAGATCACGGGAACCGTCATAACCTATGAAAAAACCCACCGTTCTCAGAAGGACCCAATACGCAATTTAATAGCTTGCCTATTATCTTCAGGGTTCTGAGAGAGTATTCTTCTATCCCCTGAAGACGATTGCTTTGCTAATGAAATGAGTATTGGCTCTTCTTAGAACGAAGGTTTCTTTCTAGAGTTCGACCGTTTCCTTGATTCGGTCATCGTTCGTTCTGGGGCAGCCCCCTAGCGGCACAAGTAATGTCTTAAATCTTTAAGATTTAATCTTTAATTAAATAAAAATTTAAGATTAATTTAATAAACGTCCTCTACAATGTCCTCTACCGCATTTATCTTATCTTTGCATACTTCAGACACATTCTTTAGTGTTTCATAATTCTATAAATGCTGGATGAAGCTTGATAAATCTGTTTTTTGTACTATTTTGCACAGATTTCCTCTGATATCTATCAACCCAGACGTCGAAACATGTTAACTAAGCATATTAAGTAAGAAAACATCTTTAATTAAAGATAATTTTAATTATGATTACAGTATAATTCATTTATACTACTATTAAGTAAAAATGCCCAAGTTTGAGAATAAAGCCTGCTTTGAAAAGTTCAATGAGAATGATAAGGGAGTATCTAAATACTAAGATAAAATGAACAATACGTATTACTTAGGAAAGAGTGAATAAATTGACTGTAGTACGACAGCAATTTCTCTCAGAATAAATCGATTATCTCTTGTACTTATCGGGAAATCTACAGCTTAAGTGTTAACCAAGCTTCAACAGAATTCTGCGTTTCAATGTTTAGGAATCTTTGTTTTCACACCCTTCTTTATCAACATCCCCTTGTCTTTGAAAAATCTCCAATATATTTTCCGCTTCGTTCCTTCCCCTCATCTACCAATCCCTTCCCACGTATCCTTTACAAGGCTTTCCTGCATTTCCCTCACATCGCCATGCTTTTATCCCTATCCCGCCTCGCTTTATCCATTCTTTATCTCTCCCTCCCTTCTTTCCTCCATCAGCACCTTATCTCTCCCTCTCATTTGATAAATCCCTTTACCTCCATTCATCTTCCGCCTCTTTCCTTCGCCTTCTCTCCTCCTTCTCCCTTCCCCTCCCATACCTGTCACGCTCTCTTCTTGGATCTGCGTGGGGTGTGCATGTCGCTAGCGATGGGCGCTCGCTACGGATGTGGAGAAAGCCTCTTGTCCATACGATTGCCTCGTTAACACCGTGCGACAAATTGGAGAATCTCTCCCTGTGACTTGGCTCGAGACAACTATGATGCCTTTGGAAAGCCTCACGAGAAGCCTTCCTCACGATTGTTTCCGAGGAGCTATTTGTTCATGTTTCTAACGCACCAGAGCCAAGGAAATGTAATGGAGCGATGCGGTGGTGGGATTTAAATTCATTCATTGCACGATGGAATAAATGATCTGTCAATTTCAGAATTTTTCCCTATTTATGAAGTATTTATTAGAATGCTCGTTCATTAAATTTGCTACTCCATAAGCTTCGAGATTAAGCTTCTGGCCTCGAGGTTTTCGCAGCAGTACGTGTTGACTTTTACTGTTGATTGCTCGTTCGGCAGCAATTTCTTTAACGATTTTATTCTACAGATAAAACCTAGGATCAATACCGTTGTACATGGCTGCAATGAGGAGTATCTGTTACTTATTGATATTAATGGTGACAGCTACGAAATAATTTTTGAAAATGTAATCATAAGAGATACACATCCTTTTGTTTGCCAAGGCAATGAGGGAGATATATCGTCTGCACAAATTTTTTTTTTTAAGTTTTAAACAAAAAATCCTTTTTTCGTTTTCTAATGAAGTTAATTTGCATCTGGCTAATATGCCTCACAACAATTGGAGATGAAATACCTTTACTAGTCCGGACACCCGAATTCAAAGTTTTGATAAGAGTCACCAACTCTGTAAAGCAAAACTCGAAACATCATACCGATGAGGCCCTGAACAGGCATTCATTGCTAATGATTTAAACATTTTACCTTTAAGAAAACTGCAGTACAACTATTTAACAGTGCGTGATTTATACGACTAAATAGATTTGCCATCTCTAAAAGAAAATTTCCCTTCGCTACGCTTCGAAAAAATCTACTTTAAATGCAGAAAACTACGTCGGTAGAGTGTCCATTGTTCTTGGTGACTTGGCTTTTTCCATCAACCGTCTCCCATGGTGGTCGCCGGGCTCCGTAGCAACTACATCTTAAGTATTCAAATCGTATCAAGGAGGGGAATAAAACAGTAGTTGTGGAATATGAACGTGGTATTGAAAATGACATAGAAAGCGGAATATACGACGGGAATGCAGAAAGAATATTTTCTTACGAACTCGGAAATTCCAAGTTTATTTGCCCCAAATGCTACGGTACATCTATTTTCAAAGTAAAAATGAGAAAACTGGGTGCGATGAATGTAGGTCGAATCTTCCCAAATTTTAGGGATTTCCGGAAGATGCCGTGCTCTCAAAATTCGATCAACATTGGACCATGAAATAGTTCGAGTGGTTGACTGTTGCTTGGCAACCAAGAATTTCCAGCAGCCATCCCATAGATAAAAAATCAGGAAATTGGAGAAAATAGTTCCTTGAGATAAGAAACGGATTTACAGAAATGCGAACCAAACAAATAAGGCTTAAAGAGATAAACTATTTCTACACGAAACATTTCTTTACTCCGGGATATCCTTCTTCTAAAGGACAAAAAAACAGCACTGAAAATTAAAGTAGAAATCCACGTTGATAGATGGAAGATGAGAAATTATAACAAACATAATTCGATGAATTAGTACATGAATTATTTTATATGAAGGCGATTCGAGCATCAAAAAGAAGACAGGAATACTTATATGATGTACTGAGGGGATATTGCTTCTGTCAATCTTAGACTTTAATCAATATGTATTTCGCCAAGCAGATCCCGAGAGAATAAAAATACGCGTCCCAAAAGAGTGGTTCTGTGCCAGAATCAAAAAAAAAAGTATCGCAAGTGCCGGCCGTTACGTACAAAGTCTCTCGAACAGCGTAAATGTTCTGGCAAGATAGCTTAATGGTTAGAGCAACCGCTCAGCAAATTGAGGCTGGAGGGACATGTCATTCCGAGATATTGTGTCCCTCGCCAACCGAAAGGGTGGGGTCCCGGAATACCGCGACGGATGGTGAAGTAAGAACGTGCTCTCAAGTAAAGGAATACTTAGAGAAGTCAAACTACATATATTGATCAAGTTCATTCTCAAGAGAAATTTAATTCGATTTCACGAATTGATGATTGCTGGATTTTATCTCAAATACTACCGTAATGTTTGGTAGATAACGTGCACCTGTTGGTTAACGAGCCATTATAAACCTTTTTCGCATTTATTTTCAGGCATAAAATGTGCATGACGATAGAGTGAGGGAAGATAGACCGAAACAAGCCGAAATAGAAGTTATTCCTAAAAGTTAACTGAAGATTATCTTTAATAAATAACGTAATAATGATTCTATCGAAGTTTTGTTATTACAATTTTATACCCCTATTACCTTTTCAATGTGTACCACACTTGTTCACAAATGGCGAATTTAGTTAAACCTCTTGTGCATACATCTATGCATAGATAATTGCCCGCAATATCTAATCAAAAAAGATAACATGTAAAAAAGAATCACTATGTATCTCGTAGCCCAAACACAGTGAATATGATGTATCATGCGGTTAGAATGTACCCGTAGTTAAATAACGCAATCTCTTAAATACAATACAATCGAAGTGGTGAGGGATGAGTCTATCTTTTCACGAAGCGTCAGCTAACCGGATGAGTTTTTACAAAGAAACGGTTTTCTATGTCAGTTCGATCAGCATCAAGGAACTGATTCCCACCGTGAGTACAGTTTTACAACCGTCGCCATCTCTTTTAAGAATGTTTCGGAAACCATTACAATTTCCGTTCGAGATCAATTGCTCCCACAGGCAAAGCGGTCTTCGAAATCCTTTTCCCAATCGAAAAACTGAACAAATTCAAGAATCAAAGACTTGAGTATTTTAGAAGTAAAATATGATGAGTGATAAAAGGTGGTTCCATGAACCCTTTTTCTACATTTTATAACCCGACGACAATTTTGATGGATAATAATGTGACATATCTTTTGAAATAATAAAGGAGCTACGATGAAGTACGGAGGTTAATCAGAAAAATTTACGGCGGAAGTAAACAAAGCGTGAACGTGTATTTCAAAAATCCCTATGCAAATTTGCACGAATATGAGGAGCAGGTAGTATTTTATTGCTTCTTTGACAACGGCTATTCCATCTTTGAGAACAATCCACAGAAAACTTAAAAATTCAATCAATTATTTTAACCTCCATTAAATGAAATTCCGCATCGATTTGTAACGAAAAACTGAATTTTCTTAATAGTTATCTCGGCTAAATTTAACTTTCGAAGGACCTGAGACACTACGCATAGCTTATAATTAAATCAACATAAAAGGTTTTTTTAGGATTGCCGTTATAGATATTCTCACAACAAAATAATTTTCAGTATGAACTTCTACAGAAACGTGTTTTGCAGAAGAGAGAAGAAGAGCCGAGCTCATTTGAATTTAAACGAGAATTTAATTGGCTAATGCAGCTCAATAAACTGTCGAAAAGGTACTCTTCTATCTTCTTTTTATTTTGATGTGATGGATTTCCACAAAACGCCTTCCTCCGAAAGTTTAATTATCAGGATCTACACATAGAAGATGCATTTGATTAACGCGCATAAATTTCTTCATGAAGTGGAAAAATGAAAATCAGGTAAGAATGGGCAGTAGAATACGGTCAGTAACCCATATCTGCGCGTTCTCCGAAACACCACGAAAATTCCGCAAAACTCCGAAACAAGGCACGAAAAGATTCTACTGCGAGGTAATCGACATATCGGCACATTAGGCAGACACGGAAGGCACGCCAAATTTTCAGACTAATAATTCCCTCCACTTCCTTTGAAAGTCCTAATTCAAATGACCTATGACTTCTACTCTAAAATTTCTCGCTGAATCTCTCACGAAATCATTGCTCCCTCCCTTGCATATCTGATCGTTCCTGCACACAATTAACCAGAATTGAGATTTATAACACAAACCAAAAATATATTTACAGTTTTCCTTTTCTGTCCCTTGATTGCATGCACCTCGTAAAATATTTTTTCCCCCTTGACTCCTGTTACTTATTACATTTATTATCCGTAGAAGACACGACTGCTGGATAATTTTTGAAATTACAATGCAATACAGTTAAGTACTACAGTGTTATAGCATCAGGTTTCTGATGTCTAATCACCCTAGTTAAAGGAGATTCTCTAGAACTTATAAATCATCATGTATTCGCTCTAGTTATTTTATTTGCTTTATACTATCTATTCTTTCCGACATGACTTTGTGGTAGGTTTTCATAAACGAACGAAAAGATGTAACTTTTACCCATGGCACGAAATATTTTATTATGTAACCACTGTTTCGACGCTTCGCCTCATCACCAGGCCTTGCCCAACCATGGTCGCATAATAAAATATTTCGTGGTACAGGTAGAAGTTTGTAAAAATCTTTCCATTCCTTATTTGTTTTGTAGATATTACTCAGAAGTTTTTACTGTTTTCAAATGTTATCAATTTACAATGGCTACTTGCAGAACATATAACAATGCCATCTAAAAACTCCAGCAGCATAGATGAGGTTTCATATTTGCATTTAATAACACGTAATTCTAGACACACTCCTGCTCTAATTTAATTTTCCTTCCAGTATCTCGAGTGTGCTCCCATAGAAAACATTTTCATCTCACGCTTGCCTCTCTGTCAATCTGTTCCAACCGCCGTTTTACTCCCACTCACTCAATCGATGAAAGCCATTAGGCAAAATGGAGAACGCTTGGGCTTTCGACGCAAGAAAAGAGGCTGTAAAGGTCTACATGTTTCCAGAGAGTGAAGGATGGGGTGAAGTGAGAGATGAGGAGGAAAAGAAGGATAGGAAAAGGGGAAAGATAAAAGGAGGGGGAAGTAGAAAAAAGGGAAATTGAGAGCAGTAATGGGGTGGAATAAATAATAGAAGAAGGATGTTTAGACCTTAGAAGGAAACGAGGATAGAATTGAAGGCAAACGATTTTATTTTCCTCGACCGTCCCTACCTTCGATTCAAGTTCTGAAGAATATTCTTCCTCATGAACTGATTCCTAAGAATTAAAAGTTTATGCAGAACTTTAGAATGTCTGTAATTGTTAAATAGAATTGTGTTGCAAAAAGTTAATAGAATTATA
>KZ308299.1:1280035-1375248 GCA_000376725.2 Ladona fulva | reverse complement strand
GAACGTGACTTTGGAGTACTGTGTATATATATGTAATTGTTTATATAATTGTTAGTGAAATGCAACAAACGACTTACACTAGTGGTTCTTAAGCTTTTCAGATGTTGGCATTCCCTGAATCCGAGAATCATTTTTTCCATTGCAAAAATATGACTTCTACGAAACTACGCACGAAAAATTGGGTTCTCCGAAATGTAATGTTGTAAAGAAAAATTTAGCTGCTGACTAAAACTGTTTGAAAACTTCGTAACAAATAATATTTTATTTTTCTGTCATTGCAATTTTACAGAAAATTTCTTTTTTCACTAACTCCCTGAAAGAGTTTACTGCATTCTCACCCAGAGGTGTTCGTATGCACCCCCGGTTAAGAACCGCCGGTTTAGACGATTACTGATAGTTTAGTTTGTGAATTTACAACGTAAATTGTGAATATCCCACGGTAACAATCATTTACAGCTCGCCATTTTTATTTATAATTAAATTTTAATCATAAGACAGTAAGTTGGAATATCTTACAGTGGAAGTAGTCAGGATCGGAGGAATTAAATCAGCATGACTTGCAGGTGAATTAATGAAACATGCTTCGCTGAAAAGAAAATTAAACATATTCCAGCGATCGCAACATTATCCGCAAGCGATATAACCGCTAATGAGTTGCGTATGGCATTAAATTAATTACTGAACGTATATTGCTACGGATGAATTAGAGGAAACTTTCTAAACCACCCTAATTATCGTGTAAAATGATGACGGAGAGGGAATTTGAGATTCAAAAGAGAGGACAAAAAGAAGATTAACGAGATTCGAACGAAACAACTACACGAAAGTTGTTTACACGAATATAAGCAGGACATTTTGGCTTGATGCTGTGTGAGACTGCGGCCGTGCATTGCATTTCATACTAAGTAAAGACAGAACTCAGTAATGGAGTGCGTTCTAAAACAAACGCGAGATGGTGTTTTTTTTTCGAGTTCCACGGAACAGGGGCGTTGGTTACGCGATTTATTCTCAGCGTCGGTTTACTGGGAAAAACAATTGACGAATGACAACCGATCCTCGGGAATCGAATGAAGCGCTACATTCCATTTAGTTTAAAAATCCCTTTTCGAAAAAAATTCAGCAGGGATGCAATTGATCTTATTCTCTAAGCTCTTCAGAGTAGAAACATTCTAAATTGTGGGTTTAAATAACTATTAGATAATCTTTTATTTATTATCTTATGCAATTGTTCGACGATGAAAACCAATAGAATTGAAGGGATCTTAATTCCATGTGATCTGTACGTATCAGCGTAATTATTTATAGCATTTCACATTATAGCAGTTGTCACTTTCATTTCCCTCGTATATAATTTGCAAATTCTCAAGAGCGATACTTTTCCATGAAGTTTCCATTTAATAGAAGCAGCGGCGGTATAGGGACACTAGGCGAAATCTGAGAGTCTTACTGTTAAAAGGACCAACAATAGTATGATCCATCGTTTTTTAAAGGGAATAATTTCTTGCTAGGCCCTCAAAATGTTTCTTTTGTCCAAGGCCTCTGATTGCTGAAATTTGCCCCTGAATATAAAAAATAAAAGGAGCATGCTTAAGGGCATCGGATACAATTTGAACTGGCCGTCTTTCGCGCTTTCCGTATTTAGTTCGATAAAATGCCGCTGTCGAGTTTTCCAAACAGGAAGGGCGATGGTTCGAACGACTTACTGTAGCGCCGAAACTCTTTCGATCTGTTTGCTGCGGAATGCGATGGACATGTTGCTCAAATTACACGATTACGGAAACAGTGCCAAACTTACTTACTTGGAAAGTACCTGGATTAGAAGTTCAAGGATTAAGCTAAGATTCTGCACAAGAAGAATTTCGTATCACTTCCTATTTCCGAGTACCACTACAACGAAAGGAATCGATTTTTATATACGTTTTCTAATTTTTTTCTCCAGTATGGTTTGCACGATCCTAACGGAGAGTGTATGCAAGCGTAGCAATATTTTTCTAGCATCGATCGGCGAAAACAGAAATTTTTTATCGATATTTATGCTATCATGACGATGTTATTGTTGATGTTATAACAGCCTGAAACGGATTCAGGCCTTGTATCGACTGCCCTTCAGATGCAAATACGTGTATCTTTGTTACGTTCCTTCCGAGATCTATATAGAGAAAGATCTCTACTTAGGGAGAGAGAGCTCTACATAGGAATATAACGCTAACGATAACGCCGAACATGAATTTTCGTAAATCCTAACAAAATAGAGTTTGATTGGTAACCTAACCTACTAGCTGTGAATACAAAAGCGGGATCAATTACTAAACATTAATGTTCAATCTGTGCCAGGAAGCCATAAAAAAACAAATGCGTAGCACCTCGTTGTATTGAAAATTGCAACTCGCTCCTGAAGAAAAGCTGCAGACGGTTGAAGACCGAGAGAAATGTGGAAGACCGAAATCTAAAAGTAAAAAATTCACCAGGTAAATCTTATAGACATTCCAAATACAGATAATAAGACCATCGTCTGAGCGTATATAGAATGAATAAAATGAAGTCTGAGATATGAGCTCTATCGCCATTGGGTCGTCTAAGGGGATGGGTTGGCCAATAAAGTAGTAAGACGCAATAAAAATCTATGGAATGGAGATATTAAGATAAAACTGTAGGATCGGAAGTAATCGGATGAAGTCAGCGGAGTTAAATGTGAAATAACGCATTCAGTTTGAAATTATGAGGTCTGAGCAAGACAAATATTTACGCAGCGGTGATGAAACAGTTTCTAACAGGTGTGTAATAGTTATAATTTGAGACAAATTTAGAAACACTGTGCTTTAAAGATGTTCATTTGCGTAAAAAGTACTTCGGCCATACACTTAATTTAATAATTACGAATACTTATCCCTATTTCTATCTTAAAACGCTGTCATCGACTGAATAATCCTCTGCTCCCATTCAAACAGTTCAATCTGATTACTCGCAATAGACAAGCTTGCTGCATTTGTACCTTGAACGTGACTTTGGAGTACTTAATACTTTGAAAATTTTTCTCCCTTGAGAAAAATCCACCGAATTTTAGGTATTCTATTCTGCAAGATCTCTTATATACGTGATAAAATTTGACCAACAAAAATTTCACTAGCTCATACGCATCATTTCCTTTATTTAATGAAAAGGTAATTATAATTTGGATGTAGACTTTAAAAAATGATGTTTCAAATGAACAATAAGTTACAGTGTCTCTTTTATCTATGGCTGAATTTGAACCTGCACTGGACGTAACCAACAACGGCGAATGTTATTCCGCGACCCATATCCCTCTGCTTCGTCATTAAATTAATAAATATCTGAATAAATGAGCAACCCACCGTGGCAATTTATGAAGAAAATATTTTCTTCGTTATTTTTTAGGCTTAAATCGCAAAAGAAACCATTAAACGTGTTTCACATTTTTCGGAAATGATTGCAAATTTCTTCCTTCACGTCAATGTTTTGGTATCTTTGAAAATCTTTGATGTTTCTCACAGTTTCTTAATTAAGTTTGCTCGTCCGTAGCTCTAAATATACACCATCTCCTGTTCTCCCTTCCTTAAAACGAGATAGCCGGTGTTGTAATTGTGTAACGTATCATCGAGTGTTTGTGAAATGCAATAATAGATTACTGAGAACGATTTGAAAGACCAATATCGATAAGGAAACTAACCTTCAGGATCTTTTATGTATATTTCCTCACCTGGATTAATGAATTCATTTCCGAAGATAGCAACTTCAACCCGTTATCTGAAAGTTTTTTATGCAACCGAATAACCGAGTCATCCTTACGCAAATATTTACCACCAGTCACATGAGATAAATTTCCGGAGGTGACTCAGATAAATATGTAATACTTTTAAAGCCGTATGATAAAACCGAGGAAACTAATCGTTTGTTCAAGATATCCGATTGATTGGCTAATTCCAGCCGTGGTTTTTTTTATTGTAATCTTTAAATAGGAAATATTGATAGTAGAATTGGATCTCGGTCGTAAATTGATGATAAATCGTTTCGTAATGCCTCTTTTTGTATTCTTTGAGAGGGAAAAAGGATATAACGGTAAAAAAGTCGCAGTGCTGAAGATTATCTTTCACTTTGAGAATGTTTACAATAGAAATAATCTGAGCATTGCACAATAATTGTTCGCCTTGCTTCCAATGACGCACTAGCTAAACTGATGAATCAGCGCATTATATCTCGTTTACATTATTAACACGTACTATTTCGCAAAGACACCTCACTTCATACACATTCATGGAATGAAATTTTTGCGTGCATGAATCTTTGATTGTGAAAGTAAATACTATGGAAATTTTTAATGCATATATCTCTGCTAGGATACGTATATATTCGCAATCACGGATGTATTTTTTCGATTCCCTTTACTCGTGAATTAAGTAAATTGAAATAAAAGCCTCGGTAAAAGGAAACTGAAAGTTTTGCGAATTTATTTAATGACTTAATTGTAATGGAGTCCCAGAAGGAGGTATTTCATACACCCCTATTGACCGGTTTGATGTAGTGGAACACTTTGTACTAATTTAATATTGTTATGCCCGATACTACTCGATCGAAGATTCGATTTAAATTATGTTAAGAATACCAAATGCGATAAAAATAACGAAAGATTGTGGCAGTATAGTAAAATATATTTGTATAGCATTAGTTAGAGATCAAGTAACTTAAAGAATAAAAATTAAATGACGAATATTTTCGATGGATTCTTTGTCTTGAAGTCAGCATTTGCAAAATTTCTACCAATATCTCCTCAAGGATAAACAGAAATGAAAAATACCGACATGACTGGGACTCAAACCCACGTCTCTCACTTTCGGGGTAATTCTTCTAACCACTGAACTACCACGTACATTCGTAGGTTTCCACGGTGATCGGTTGATCTCAGCATTATTTTGGGTTTCACCGCGTTGAAGTAACTGGTACTGACGACGTTTCGGTGGGCTTCTTCAGGTCGAAGTCGAAGTCTAAAATTCGACCTGAAGAAGCCCACTGGAACGTGAGCGAAACGTCGCACAGTGGGCTAGAATCGAAAAAAGCTGGCCAAAAATACGAGAACGCTTTTCTTGAGTACGGACTATGAAACTTTGCATGACCAATCTCGAATAAGTTCTACATACGACTATAGAAGTCATTTACGTTTGATCCTACGCATTAAGAATATTCAGGGGGTCAAACTGGACTAAATTTTGCGAAAAATTCCGGACTTCGATTTTTCGCGAAAATCTTCAACTTCAAACCGCTGGTGAAGCCAAACGAAGATAATCATCGCATAAAAAATAATTCTATGTTATAAACATGTTCTTTCTCCTTTATAAGACGTAGCATTTATGATCACCCTTGAATATTTACATACTTTACGTAACAAAATGGTGGACCCTTATTTTAGAGCAAATTTTTACTTAAAAGCAAGGAAAAAAGTAGAAAGTGACATCGAGTGTCACGGGATAACTTATACCATGATGTTTTTTGAAGCTTTCTGAAGAGGAATCTGAAATAAAACCTTGCGCATATTTGCGCCATCGATAAATAAATCAACTTTTCGAAAACACTGCAAGGGCTTAATGGGGTGATTATCTTCGTTTGGGTTCACCAGCGGTTTGAAGTTGAAGATTTTCGCGAAAAATCGAAGTCCGGTGTTCTTTTAATTCAGTTGTTATAATACTTGCCCGGCTAGTATTATAACCACTGTCCCTGTCATTTCACTACTTATAACTTCTGTTTATCCTCGGCATTTAAGTTGCACACATCTTTGTGCAAATTTAAACATGTTTCTCTTACTAATATGTTACACGAAATCTTTCTTTGATTTTCCACAAGCATTATGTGAAATGATATTGTTTGACAATAATAGAATCTCAGAACTAAGAATCATGTTTATTACTTCAAAAGAAAATATAAGGGGAATTGTTGATGTTGCATATAAAAAGGGTTAAGTTGCTTACGTCAAGAATGATCAACATTTATATCGATATGACTAAACATTTACGCACGTGTTTTCTCCTTCGCGAGAAATCTCTCAGAGCCTTTGGTCGTATCTCGTGGAATCACTCCTATTCAAGGAAAATCTAACATTAGCAAATCTTAAACAGCAGTTGTCATTGATAGAGTCTATATATCAGTGCTCAAGGGGCACATGGAATAGATACGCATATATCTTAAATAAATATCGTTTTCATTAGAACTGAGACAATTGTAATTTTTCTATCATGCATAGAAAGGTATCGGAAATTGCGATATATGTCACCATGAACTGAGTACAGGAACACACATATCCATTCAAGGGATATTTTAGAACATGATATGTATAATTTCCTCGCATCATTATCATTGCCAGCAATAACGGTACAGTAAGTGTTACATGACCAATAACGATGTATTTAGCCTACTTTCGAATGAGGTTCCTGTCGCCATAAAATAATTGTCTGCATGTACATCGCATAATACACCGATTGGCGTCCTTGTTTCTATAGCAGAGGGGAAAGAGAGAATTACTCTACATTAAAATATCCATAGAATACCGAGTAAATAGAAATATAAGGATGTTTAATCTCTACGATCCCAGCTGATATAACGATGCAGGTTGTAGAAAGGCAACTTACAGCAATCTTCTTCGAAATTTGCTTCCTTATTTATGATACTGTGATATTATATGATGTACTTAATAAACCAGAGAGATCTTATATCCAAAAAGAGCCTTAAAATGCTTAATGCTTGGATGACGGTAATTACAGTAAGCGTCTTTGATTACCATAAAGTTAATGTATACGTATTGTATATATTGTTAATTAACCTTTCAGTTAATGTATACGTATAGCATATATTGTAATGTAAATATTTTAGTGTTTGTAGTGGTTGTGATGTAAAAGTATAATTGAAGTTGTAATTGTGACTAGAGTAGTTTTTAAACAATTGTAGTTAATTGACGGGTAGATAGATACCAACTTTCTGTATTTGTTTATGTGTAACTAAGCCATATTATATGTCATAGTTCTGTAATGCACGGTAACTGAACGTCGCCACCGGACGAAATGTCTAACTGCGGCGGTATTGACTAATAATAATATAATTAAAAAAAATAAAAATATTCTTAGTTCTATTCGAATTTACGGTTTCCCTCCATTCCAACGAGGGGCAAACTCACGAAAGAAGAAAGGCAGAAGCAAATTCATAGAGTATCTGACTTGCTTCAAAGATAAAAGGAGGAACAAATGAGAACAAAGTGAAATGATATTTTCTTTAAGTTTTAAGGATATATACAGATGGTCGATTGCCTAACTCTAAGAAAAATCCTCTACTCTAGAACTGGTGGAATTCTGAAACCCAATTCCAAGACTATTACAGCATAATGATCAATGCAGGTTAATTAAGGAATATTTTGCTGCCGATAAAGTATGTTGCAGATTTACACTATGAAATAAAGTCGAAATATGGGAAAGAAAGATACCCTTACGTGAATCAGCTATCTTACACAGGAAGTTCAATATTATTATATATATACAATATTAACCTTTAATTTATAATAGCCCTTAAGAGACAAATAGTGAATAGAGGGGCTAATTTAAAACGATCTTATACCTGAATGAATGAATGAATGAATAATAAATTTATTTCACACACAAGATTACAAATCCAAACAAAATAAACATAAATATAAGTGAAATTGGGCATCCCTGAAGAACCTAAAAACCTTTTAGATTTTATCTCAACCTTTTTAATGGATAATGTGGATTGATTAATCAAGTTATTATTTAGAAAATAAGTGAGAAAGAACGATGAATTTGTAACTTTTTAGGTTAAGATAACGGTTAATAATTACGTTAATCTCATCATTACAAAATACTGTCGGGAAGAGAAGCACAATATATTTTAAGGGAATTAAAAATTACAATCAACAGCGAGTTATTCTGTTGGACTTCGAATAGACGCCAATAGTTATTTGCTTAGGTTCTATAATCTCGCTGAAAAGTCACTGAGAGCTTATCAGTAGATACCAATGTGGCAAAGAAATAAATTGAAACGAAAGCAGCCGTTGATGATGGAACCGTGAGAGTAAAAATTCGAAAAGAGCCAAAAATAAGCGATTTTATAGCCGAGATGAAAAGATGGGATAGTGTGGCGTTAATTGCGCGTTTCTTTAATTAAAGTGAGTTATGCAGTGGCGCTCTATTTATGAAAGCAGCGTGTATAAACGTAATTACACGAACTTCCTAGCGATTAAATCAAAATCAAATTCGCGCTGTTAAATGGTAACGGACAAGGTGAAATACATTCTTTTTGGGTGAGAAAGACAATCTAGAATATTATCAAGTCGATCAAACAATTATTTTCGCTATTCTTTGAGCATGATGATTTTTTCCATCATCTTCAATGATAGCATGTAACAGCAGTTTAGCCAAATTAATCCATTCTGAGACATTTAAAAAAATCCCTTCTTTTCCCTAATTATAATGGAATTTTCTTTCACAATTTTGCAGTTAAGATATAGAAAACTAGGAGATATTTTAAACATATTTTTCAAATTCAATTTTTCACGTAGACATCGTTTAAAAAAGTAGTAATTAGTATATGGCATGAGAGCTTTTAATTTTCCAATTTCTTTTAATTAATCTAATTATTTATATCTACGGAAGTAAGCGCGATATTGATAAGCTGAAAATGCAAACTTGATCGAGGTGAAACTTTATTTTTAACGCTGGGTATGTATAGTAATTTTGATTGAGAATTAGGTTCTCTATGACGAATATTATAGCGTCAGAGATATTTGTTACTCTAATTCGAATGGATATATTGAGTTTTAAACTGATTGAAGCTTCCGCTGTTACTTTTTAGTGAGATTTTTCAGTCATTTTATCGTATTCGGTAATTTTTCGAGCTTGAAATCAAAGACGGAATAATATAATAAAGGGAAGTTTATAGAAAAAAACTTTTATGAAAATCCTACATTCATTTATGCAAATCCCCATGTTAGTCTTACTGTTTTATTTCTCAATAATTTACAGTTGAGTAAATATTAAAATTAAATATGTAATATCAATTGAGGTTAGATGGAAGAGAGCCAATTGGCCTAACCTCGCCCAAATAAAGAGTTTATTCATCCATTCATTCAATTTTATCGTGATTATTCTATAAATAAATGCCATTCATAAAAATACCTGTGTCAAAATGAAATCTGATATCATCATTTCGTCACTCTATAGTCATTAGAAGGCAGGTGAACCCTAAAATCCCTCCTTCCTTACTAAAGAAGTAGGAAACGCACACTTAGTAATTTTCTAACAAACACTTAGTAATTGGAGGTTACTAAGTGTTTGTAGGTTCCACAAAGTAGAACTTGAACATATTAGATTTACCCTCCTTCTTTGCTATGAAAAGCTTTGGGGATGGATTGAATTGAATCCTTGGTATTACCTAGGTAAAATCCATAGTCTCCGGTGGTACAGACATTAGTATTTCAGACATCTTGGATATTTCCAAATGTCTCTGACGTCTTTAACTTAGTATTATGATAAATTGTATGAACGTCTATCAAATAACATAGGTAAAGCTGGTCACCAGTAATGAATTCATTAATTTCCTTTACACTGTCTTCAAATTTTGTAATTTATTGCTATCTTGATACTGACCTGTTTTGGAACCGAAATATTTGTATTTTATAATGTTCTTTTTATGTTTATTTTTATGAATATTTATTTTTCGTTACGTCCTATCGTTGCTATGTTACCCCCTGCCACACGCCGAAAGGCGGCTTTATGTAGATGTCTGTGAAATAGTGTCTGTACCATTTCGTTTGCTTTTCAGATATGAATGAACCCTCCTTTTCCTTAAAATTTAGTTAGCTTTCTGTAGGGTTCGCAGATTTTCACACCCCCCTTTATGAATTTTTTTTGGTGCATTTTCTTCCAAGAGCAAACTTAGGTTCTTAAACCCACAAAGTAGTTTTACCCACGATATCTCTTTTAAACTTCATATGACGATGGGTTAGATGTAAGAATAGACTCGATAGTCTCAATTCACCCGAATAAAGTCGCTCTATTACCTTTAATATTATAACGACGGAGTATGAACCTTCTCTCACTCTACATTTCCACCTGGTCTTCGTTATTTTCCTTCTCTGGAAACCCAAATTAGCAAAGGTACTTAGCGCAGCCATTAAAAACACCGTACATCTTTGAATAAACAGACGATGCGGTTCTCCCCAATTAAAACGCAAATCTCGGAAATCTCTCGACCTCCCGCGAAGTTCAAACTTCTAGGATGAGCAACGTCCATTTCCCTTCATTAAATCGATCCGAATGGGTGAGCTGATTTTTCGTGTCATTCGATCGTTTTCGGAACGCTGTATGCAAACGGTTGCGAGCCGAGCAACCCCGTCGAGTAGCCACCGCTCGCTAAGGCGCAATGCTCTAAATATTCCAATTAGCGCTCCCGTCGGAAGAAGCTCGTGTTAGCTCGGCGCCCCAAATGTAGAATCATCGGTTTAATTGCCGTTGCTGACCGGGACTGCCCCAATTATTGTCATCCGCGTCGGATGTTCGCAACAGATAGTGCGCAAATTGAGTGTTGGGCTTCCGGTGCACTACTCTCCTCGCGAAGTGCTCGCGGCGCACGAAGTCGCTGTCACGCGATTCTCCACGCATCGCTATCACGTGCGTGCTTCCCTCGGGTCATCGCTCGAGTCGCTTCCTCTTCGGTGTCATTCCGAATTTCTCAGGGAACTGCACTAACTCTGCAGAGCCATAAGGTGCTGGAAGTGCTGACTGGGGAAGGACTTCGCGAGGACAATGAAACGGATGAATGAGTCGATCGTGCGAAATTTAGCTTCGTCTGTTTTTTGACGTATCCTTACGGAAAAAGGAAATGCAGCAAACTACCGAGCTAGCGTTGGGGAGATAATGCAGGAGTAATCTGAAAGCACGGATAATCCAAACTTTCTCTTCTATTTCTCAAAATATTCGTAATTTACGAACATAAAGTTAGTTGTATTTTATTTGCGCACATCGATCGTTTAATGAACTCTTTTAGAGTTATCTTCTCCCACCGCGGATTTTATAGTAGCAATACTATAATTGCTTAGTCATTCGTTATATTGTACTCATTGACAAGCCTTTATCTGAATAGGTGAAAGTATGCTTATATTCATATAATATTTTATATTTCTTTATTTTTTCAAATAATATTTTCCTTTATTCATATAATAGTCATTTGATTTCTCTTACCTACGCACTTAAAACTTCTATTGCAATCTTGGTACTAACCCCTTTTCGAACCCTTGCATTTGTATATCATGTTCTTTTCTGATTTCTATGACAGTTTATTTCTAGTTGTTATTCCTTGTTATTAAATGATGTATACGTACCATTTTCTTGGCTTTTCAGATGTCATTTGACCTGTCTTTTCCTTAAAACTTGGTTAACTATCAGTAGGTTTCGCAGGTTTTTCACACCCCCCTTCTTGTGGGTGTTTTCCTGCTGAGGTGTATTTTTTTCTAATTCCTTAGGTTTTCAAACCCACAAAGTAGTTTTCTTCTGTGAACTTTTTTCAAGCGATCTCTTTTAAATATCATATGACGAAGGGTTAGAAGTAATAAGATACTTTATAGTCTCAATCTCGCCCTAATAAAGGCACATTGTAATAATTATTATTGTATTCGTACTGTTCCATGGCGGTCTCATGTAAGTCAGCTTGTATCGATGTGAAAATACTTTTTTTTGGTATGAATATTTTAAATAAGATTGCGAAAAAAAGAACTTGAAGATGAGTAAAAAAAATTGCGGATAACTGACAAAACGGATAATCCGCCCACAAATAATCGGAATAATCCGGGGATAATTCTGAAGAACCGTTTTAATTACTTATTTTTATTTCAATCTGAAAGTCCATTCTTCCATGGAGCTATTAGCTGTACTGATAGGGGAGTATAGTAGTAAACATAACAAAAGAGAAGATTGAGTTAGAGAAGACATGCCTTTGGGACTCCCAATATGACTGTTTCAGTTGTTCGCATCAACATTTGGGAAAATTTCGGAAGCCGCAGTCGACCTATATCATATTCACGTACCAAAATTTAGTCATGGATTGTCGCGTTATTTTACAATGATGATTAGTATTTGAACCGAGCTACACTTTTGTCTCTAAATTCGATCAAAATGCGTAATTCATCTGTAAATTGCAAATGGTTTAACGGGCATGAAAGGCAAAGGATGTTTATGTTCTCCGAGAAATACTGGAACGATTGGAATCTCTTGTTTAGACCATAGGAAATACAGTATAAAAAGGTGCTTGCGAACTTTTAGTCATGATTAATATTTCAATCCAAAGAAACATTCACAAATAGTCGTCCATCCCAAGGATTAGTAGATCTGTTAATGAACTCTCCAACTTTGTGGACTTCCTTTGAGATTCCCTGAATATCATAAGGAGAAATGCGTATTCAATTTTTGCTTTTAATTCCGCTGCATAATTCTTTATTTCATCTTTTTTTAATTTTTTATTGTATTGCTTTTATTCTTGACTCTATTCTTATTGGTCTTTTTGTGTGTTTTGTGTCCTTTCTATTATAGCACATGTTATTGGGGTAACCTGTATGAGCTAAATAAATTATTACTATTATAATAGGAAAAAACCTCCTCTCGCTTTCTCTTATCCTTTCTAATTTTTCTCTTCTAATTCTTCTCAACCTCTCCTGCCCATCTCTGCCTCGAGCTTGATTTCTTTACATGCATCCTGATTCTGGGAAATCCGACTAATTTTTTCTAAGTTTACGAATGCTTGCTTAAGGTGTGTATAAGAGTCGGCCTCCTTTCACGAAATTTATAAATGTTATCATTTATGACTCGACCTACTTACTGGCCCTTCGATGTTTCTTCTTCTTCTTCTTTTTTCTTCGATTTTTTCTTTAGCAACTTACTTATTCACTTCCCTTCAAGGCTTACGTACTAACACCATCTTGCTCATATTTTTTATCTTTTTGTATTAACGTTTGCATAACTTCTCACATAAATTAATTTCTCATTTCATTTTTACATCCATCCTCATCCTTAAACACCAGAGTGCGAAAGTTTCTTTCTTAGCTTACTTTTTTCAAACGGCCCATACTTATAATGCGAAAGTAAGAAGATTGAAGCAAACCGTTTACATGGATTAACGGATGGCAGAGAATAGAAATCTGAAAACTTTGTACCCAGATTCGATTCGTATCTCATCTCGTTTTCGCCTTCATTCGTATCACTCACATTAATGGAGAGAGGAGAAAAATCCTTTTCCCCTAACGAAAACAATAACTTTTGAAATCACTTGTGCATGAATTATCAATAACAAAGATATCTCTTATACGATAAAAGCTTAATGGAATTAAGCTCCTGCGAGACATTAGATCATTCTATAGTAGAGAGATAATGATCACTAAATCATATTCCCGATAAATACGGAATACATATCGTGTAGCGTTGAATGTTAATAATAATTATCAACTATAAAAATATACTTAAAAACCTAGGAATTTTATCTACCATTTAGTTCAGATCGTTTTATTTCAATTAGTTTAGATCGTTTTATATAAAATACAGATGCCATTTATTTCTATGTATTTTATTTTCTAATGCTTTTCTTAATAGTGCTGAAGGTAACCAATTTAATCTCAAACCACATCTGATAAAAAGAGGATAAGAAGTATTCCATTCAGGGACATTTCCTGAGGAAGATCAGTGAAGTATAATGATAAGTACACTAGTTATACCTAGATATTTATTACTTAGTTATGCGCCTGACTGTTACGGGATAAAAAATTAATAATAATGCATATCCTCATTTAATACCACATATCAATAGAGTGGGTGATTTACTCAATCCTGAATTTGAGGGAGAAGAAGTGAAACATAGATTGAAAAGAAGAAAGTGAAAGGAGAACTATAACATACGAATCAAGAAAGTTGAATTTCATACTTAACAAATGGTGTTATTGAAACTATTTAACAAAGTGAGCTTGCAGATAAAATCTAGCTGAATAAACGATCGTACTTTCCTGTGACCCACTTAAAGCTCTCCTAAATAGAGCACGATCTGATAAATAAATACGCTTGAAACGTCGATGATTTTATGCAAAACATTTTAAGGAATACAATAACTGTTGGGCCTATTGAATGTCTGATTATTTGTTAGTTTATTCATTGATCCTTTTACCTATTCTTTTCTTTTGCTAATCATACATCATTCCGGGCATTCTACATTTCAAAATTTTGCCTCGAAAGTGCTAATTCAATGTATACTCGATTTGAATTCAAGACGAAGCGGATAAAATTTCAAGGAATTAAAGAAAGGAATAGCCCCTGTCAATTAAGGAATCGCCGGAGTTTGTAATTAGTTTTGGAAGCTAAAAGGAATTGTATGACTTGTCTATGTTTTAGGTTTCACTTGGGAACGATGGAGGATCGATATACTGCATAATAAAAGCAAGAATACTACTTATTCCAGCATCAATGAAACCTAAAACTGGTTAAATAAATTATATATTGCTGAAGGTAATGTAGCCAATAATAGCTGTAAGATTCGAGGTTTACAGAGAAACTAGAAACAATAATCCCATTAATTAATCAACTCCTTCATTGAGAAGTGCTTATTACGAAATTTAGAGACCTGCGTAAGATATATGCATATCGGAAAAGAATTCATACATTATGAAGAGGTTTACTAAGGTTATTAGCCACTAAATATAAACTTTGAGTTTAAATAAATTATACAATGCAATAAATGTACATCCACGTTAGAGGACTACTTTCCTGAATCACACTGCACTGTTTATGATGAGTTGGCTCATGGATAATAAATGAGAATCACTTCCGACTTAAATTTAAGAAAATTACCCTTATGTTAAGCAGGTGTATGTATAGTATTTTTTACAATTACATCTACATTATACCCTGCAAGCCGCGTTTGTGTGGCAGGGGATGTATTTAAGTAAACGTACCTACGTAAATTAACTATCTTCCCGAAGGAATAAGATCGACATTGAAGATTAGACGCAGTCGTGGGCTATTTTACTTCTAAATTTTGACATTATCGGACAGATTCTCAGCGTTAAATTATTCTTTATATCAATGGAATCTGAATCAAACCCAAATTCATTCTTAATAAACTACGAATGAGCTTCCCTTACGTGTAGTGGTCGTGACGATGAGATACTCAACTTGAGCAAAACGGTATCGTATGGAATGAGGTTATTAGCATACAATGCAATCAAGATTCATCTTTGCAAGCAAAATTGTGCACCTATCTAGATCTATTTAAAAAAGAGAATCGAAATATCGCAACCGTAGGCCAAAATTAAGAGGATTCTTTCGCATTTTTTCAGCACCAAATTTTGTTGGAATGAGAAACGTAAGCCACAAACTCTTCATCACGTAATTAACCACGGAATCCAAATGCTCAGCGCAGCGATGAGAAAGATCGCATGTCAGGGATTCCGAGAAATGCGAGGGAGCCGCTACCTTAACATTGATATTTGATTTGAAAGCGTATTATGACTAGCTGAGAGCCTGAGAGGAAATGAATCCCACTTTTCATAGATTACCCTTTCAGATTTCCAGATCTCGGCTAGATAAGTCGAGGGATCCCAGAGCAACATCATGGCCTCCCGTGTTTTCCCCGCCACTTAGTTCCTCTCCGCGTCACCTCAAAAGACGTTTGTTTCGGATGCTTACAACGCTCTCGAACATGTCTCCCGCTAATGAGGATCCGGTCAATTTGGAGCAATGCAACCTAGAGAGCATGTCTGCGGGAACAATGGCGCACTCTGTAAACCGTTCTCCATTTCGGACAATTTCATCTTTTAATATCGCTTAATTTGGAGCGATTACACGTATGTCTGCGCTCTTCGTGAAATACTTCCACGTCTTCTTCCGTTCCATCGAGATGTGATAGCACATTAGTATGAACGTGGCAAGGAGCTCGGGTCGCTGCATCTACTACTGGATGCGGTTTCTTTCTGGAGCGCATGTTTTGGGGCCTAAATGTTTAGTTAAACATGTACGCTACTTTCCACAAGTGAAAAGCACTTCCCTATACCAAATGGTTAAGGAAATAATCGCCTATATAGCTGAATCTGAAGCCGAGTCTTAATAATCTAATATAAGCGTTATCATGTGAAAGTAATGACGACACGATTTAATAGAACAATAACTATTAACTATCCACTGTTTTAAAGGAAGTCACCTAAAGCATGTAAAAAAGTGTCTTTCAGACCATTATGGACTTAAAAAATATACGGTGGACTTCACCAAGTTTCAATATATAACAGCAGTTAGAATAAGAGCAGATTTTCAATTTTCCATAACACAATTATAGTTACAGAGAATTTTAGCTGTGATTTGTAGATTATAACGAGTAAAAGTGTAAATTTTGGAATCCTGACATTTTAAACAAATAATAAGTTTCACTAATTCGCAGACTGCATTCCTCGTTTACAGCAGTAACATTAAACTTATATCCTTTGAGTGAAATTTTTGTAGAACGTAACATATTTCTATAAATGCTAATAATTTACCGAGCTAAAGGTATAGTTATCCGTTACGTGTGAAATTACGATCCTTGCTAACGAAGTGAAGAAAATAATCTGTAGTGCAGTGCCACAATATCTCCCACAGCTCAAGCGTTGATTCAAAATTGGCGACACACTAAACCGTTCCTTTATTAGTTTCATTCTAGCTTTTAACGAAATTAAAGAAAAGACAAAGTTTGAAATAAAATGAATTTAAGCTTACTTAACGGAATCTTATAGATCGAAATAATACCTCGCAATATCAAGCGAATAAGTAATGCTGAATTTTAAAATAATATTACCCTCGGAAATAGCGCGGAATACCAAGAGCATACTCACGACACACCAATAAGACGCAGTACACAGTCTGTGAAACATTTTTATAATGGATATGTACTTAAGAAATGAGAAGAGAAATAAATCAGTCACATGAGACAACACATGAGAGAGAGGAGAAAGGCGTGAACGTACTATGTGAGTAATGATAAGTACATGTTGATTCATAAACATTAAAGCGTTATAGGCATCCAAGAATCGCATGTAGTTTACAACAGGATTAAATTGGATTTGAATTCCACTATGAATGCTACATATGATAGCAGGTTACTCGAAGGTATAGTAACTATATTCTCTTGAGTGAATCATTAAATACCCATTCTCGCTAGATTTATGAGGGTGGACGTAGTCAGAGATTTATTTTATGAAGGAATGCCGGTAAGAAATGCGGATATTTAATCACTTTATGCAGTAGACGTTAGCAATATGACTTGTTTTTCCGTCGTTATGTGCCTTTACTAACATTTTATTCTCATCAAAGAAATCAAACTTGTGAGAGAATACATTGGAGGAAAAATGCTGATAATTTTCTATGTGATTTTGATTTGCAGTAGTAGTATTGTTAAAAGTGCTTCGACAGCTAAGGTCATTTCGCACGTAGGCCCCCACCGGGAATCGAACCCGGGACCTCTTTCACAGAAGTCGAACGCGTTGCCCACTTGGCTACCCGGGAGCCTCGTGATTTTGATTTATTTTCAGAATAATTCTTTTTTGTTAATTACGTACCTCAACGGCATTTATCGCTACGATGATGGACTTAATTTCATCTACTATGTAAATCGTTCCGAAAGGAAATAGAAAAAAAGCACCGATTGGTAACTTTAACAACATCCGTGCGCACCGGGTTGCGCATATCCAGGGGACAAAATTCCACGAGAAATAACTCTGAAGTTTCTGAAGATACGCTACGCGGCCGTGAACGCAAACTTGCACGTAAAATCCATAACCGAAAAATAAATCATTAATTTCCATTATTCCTATAATTTCCGCCCTAACTAATGATATCGCATCTTAAACTCGCGCAATGTTCTTGGGAAAGATAACATACGAGTATCATAAAGACAAAGAAAAACTTCTCATCCGGACCGGGACTCGAACCCTCTATTTCACTCGAACGAAACCAAACGGCAATTGGGAGGTTAGGGTTCGAGTCCCATATCCTGTAAGACTTCTTTCTTGTCCGTTTTTCCTTGGAAATTCTTTAGTTTTTATTATTTTGAATGTCGATATCAGTGTAGTAAATGTTACCATGAAATCGTACCATTAGGTTTCATCTATTTAAAATACGTATACAAATAAATAAACATTTTTTCCAGTGGAATAAAAGAGAATAGCACTTCCGCACGAACACACAAATTAATGGAAATAGTTCCCACGAGGTATAGGTGACTTGGCACGATAAGGCGTGCACCTAGAGAATTCCCAAGGAGAAACTGACATGAAGAAAGTCTAACGGAACCGGGACTCGAACCCGGGTCTCCCTATTGCCGGTTGGTTGCTCTATCCATTGAGCTATTCCACCAGATCATTTCTCCATACCGTTTGCGTACAAGTCTCCCAAACGGCATGGGATTGCTCAAGGGATAGAGCAACCAACCGGCAATTGGGAGACCCGGGTTCGAGTCCCGGTTCCGTCAGACGTTTTTCATGTCCTTTTCTTCTTGGGAAAATAGTTCCGTTACCTTGGCTGTTCATATTTCTTGTTGGATATTTACATATATGAGCAAGATTCGCATGGCGAGATCAAACGGGATAAAGACTCGAGAACTGATTCACCCTAACAAAATAACCCCAGACTCATACCTACTATTTCATAGCAGAAATTAGATGACGCAGCTTTTCTGTGTATTACTTCTTTCGGCCCATAATAAATATTCTAAAGTACCTTTTCTCGCAGTTAGAACTGGTACAGTTCTCTTTACTATGCATATATAACATATAATATCTAGATTATATTTAACATTAACGGGATCTAAGCAATTGCTATTTTTACGTAAATGATCTTATCTATTTAATTAATTGATTTCCATAAATTTCCGACCTTCTTAGCGTAGGGGTTAGCGTGCTAACCTGGCATTTTTAAGGTCCAGGGTTCGAATCGAATCCTAGTTATGGCCGGTTGTTTACGTGTGTTTATACAGGGTTGGTTATAAAAGTAATCTCATTAAAGTTCTCCCAAAAAAAGGAATAAAGGTGAGAGTATCATTATTATTTCACACTCTTGATAAGAAATTAATTAGGGAGACAATGTAAGTTTTAATCTACATTTAACAATGCCTTTCTCTCTACTTTGCCTACATTTACATCTAACTAATATATTAGCTGTATCGTTAAAAGTGCTTCGACTGCTTAGGTCGTTTCGCACGAGGCCCCCACCGGGAATCGAACCCGGGACCGCTTTTGCCGAAGTCGAACGCTTTGCCCGCTTGGATATCCCAAATTAGTTAATATCTTCTTTAATAATTGAGCTTCAACTTCTTATTATTACCATTCTTACAGCTATCAAAGCAATTATTCGTCCTTCAACCCATTTACTGACAATTTTTATAGATACTCGTCCATAACTTTACATATTATTCCTTGATGATAATTATATGAATCCTATGAAATATGATGTATAAGAATTCGATCGGACCTAATACAGACTGCATTCCAAGCCTTCATCTCGGACGTAAGAGTCATTACCTCAGAGAGAGCTTAGAGATGTCATTTACCCTAGGAAAGAACGATATCTAGAGGAATCGCAAAAATTAAATTAGATTCCGAACGACCGACGGAACAAAAAAGAATCTTCTCATTAACTCCAGTTTGTCCATTCCACGACGCGGGAAAAAATCGCGAAAGCCTTTCCAGGATGTCTACAGAGCATTGGACAATAATGCTCCTCAGACCTTAGTTTTCTTAAGTCACGTCACGGGTTGTTAAACTGGATGCGAACGTGCCGGGATCGACAATGGATAGATAGTCAATGACATGGTCACGCCTTCGGGAAGCAAAAATTAACACACGCCCGACGTATCGGAAGCCATCCTACGCCCTTTTTAAATTACTTTATAACCGATTTGCCGAAGGATCGCGTACACTGGGACGAATCGCTCCTCTCGCAGTGGGAGACTCGGAATGTCTCGTAAAAGCCTCGTCCCCTCGCAAGTATAGGGGAAGCGATGGGAAAGTTCCCACATGCAACGAGGAAGGGTAACAGGAGGAGCATGTGGGAGAAATGAGAAGATGAGGGGAGAGCCGAGGGGAAAACCGGAGGGTTGCGAATCGCTGGAAGGAGCCCCAGCTTCCAGGTGAACTCTCTGGAGCAACAGTGAAAATCCTTTCGAATTCTAGTAACCAACCCTTTCTGTAAAAGCGTTAATTTCCCGTGTCCCGTATTCTCTCTTTTCCCCTCCGTTCTTTCTTACTCTCTTCGCCCCAGCCGCTTCTTTCCCTTCCGATTCCTTTCGCACGCTATAACGAAATCAAACGGTTAATCCCGAGTTTTATTTTGGTTAAATAACCCGTAAAGTAACAGTTTGCCTCATTTCGTGGAAGCGTTTCATTTACAAACTGACCATGTCGGGAATTCGACGAAAAACTGGAAATTCCTGCGGTGGATGTAAAAAAATATGATGAGAGACGACGGAGTCCGTGACATCCATGTTTTACAAAGGATAAATGCGACCAACTAAGCCTTGTTTTAAGAGATTCCATTTCATGTTACTCTGAGCATTCCCTATTGGACGAGAGCATGCATTTTTGACGAGCACGAAAGCTCTAGGCCGATTCGACACATTTTTTTACGAAGGAAAGAAGTTTCATATGCATTCCAACTCCATGTTACTAATTGTTACATTTATTAGTCTCGTATAGGTAATATCTGTCACCGACAAGCCTTTTACTCGTTATTAATGCAGGAGAGAATGATTCATTAATAAATCAATCCCTTTCCGTAACATTCCGTCCCGAACATTTCAAAAATATTTAACGAAAAACTTCGACATCTTCTCCGGGTTTGTCTTACGATTGTTCTCTCATAATGAAATTGCTATCGAGCTCATAGGATTAATAAGCTCAACTTACTTGCGAGTGACTTTGTGGTATTCCATAACCAAGAAGAAAAAACAGGAGAAACTTTACTCAAGAAACTAAATCCTGTATTTATTACCTAAGCAAAGAGAACCACAGGAGAGGCACACATATGCGTTGTTCGGGCTTCTTCTCTTGAAGATGACGTTTAAGCGTTGAAGCATTTATGTGTGCCCCTTCTGTAGTTTTTTTGCTTAATTAATAAATACAGGATTTAGTTTCTTGAGAAAAGTTTCTCCTGTTTTTTCTTCTTGATCATAGGATTAATTTCACAATCGACACAAACATTAAGTTTAATTTTCTTTTTTTGCAACTTGAATTTCTTATATGAATAAACATAGATGAAGTAATTTCAATACCTGTTCCCGCTCGCTATCACGCTGAACCAAACTGTTTCTATTCCATGTCTATCTAAACGCATCGCTTTGTCAGACTCATCAGCTGTATTTTCGCACTCACATGATTCTCATGTGCTCATCTAGGTCAGGGCTCCCCAACCTAAGATTCGCGTAAGGTTTCAGTGAAGCTCGCTAACACAATAGATGTACAATAGTTAGTTGTATTCTTTGTAGTAATTCCATTAAATTTTATTTGATTAGGTAACGAAAATTTGTACACATGCGTTTTCTTGCGAATACCAACTGCTTTACTTATTCCTCCATGTTCTTTGAAATCTTAAGAGAGTAACATAGGTACTCTTCTATGACCAGCTCTTTGATTGTCCAAGCGTTTATATGTCCCTCTCCCGTGAAGATGAGGGAATATACATTACTGATGAAATCTCCAAAAGAAAGAAAAATTTCAAAATTTTCCTATTAATGGAAAAACTCGCAGTAGAATGCTTAGGTGGGATTGATTTTAGAGAGGCGAAAAGATATATCCTAGGAATTCAATAACTAAACAGATTACATAGATAAAAATAATTATGAATAGGTCAAGATATAATACTCACCAAATTTGCATTACTGAGAATTTACTGATTGTTTTAACTTGGGAAACAAATTAATTTCAAAGTTAGCGAGATATTCTTCCTTGGTTAATAGACTGCTTTATTACACCCTAAATATTCAAACTTTGGGCTAAAATTTGTCCTTCTATTTAGAAGGTAGGATTAAATAGAATGCATTAAGCAGACTGGCCGTAACAATGAGTTTTTACTCCGTTTTTACGCCGTTAAGATGAGTTGCAAATACGAATCACCATTAAGGTTCGATACATTATTTATCAGGTTGCTATTCATTACTATTTTATTGCTACATAATAAGTACGGGACAATATGGAATGAAATTTCATGGAATAGCTACGATCGACTCAGTAAAAATCCGTTTTAGGTACTTTTATTTACTGTATGAACGGTCTCGTACAAATAACTTTATCTCGACTATCGTGGAATCATTTTCCTTCTTTAGATTTTCCGCGTAAATCACTTATCAACCAGCAAGTTGGGCTTTCCTTGTAGTTTCACAAAATTATGCTTGCGTCACCCGTATAAACGGGAACCGATCGATGCTTCAGACACCCTTATCTGCAATAGTAATAATCTGACCATTTTCCTATGCGAAAACGAGCAGAGAGTAGCTCTTTTCCTTTGATGTCTTTCATCGAAATATACGAGGCTTCTATAAATGTTACATCACACCGTTTGAAGTCAAGGGATTCCTAGGCGGAAACCCAATATCCGCGTCTACATGCGCATAATTTGTGAGAGCGCCACGGCGCGGCCGCGTCTTGTTTAATAGCGATTCCCACTTGGGCGAGCAGTTCTCCTGAGGAAAGATGGCTGCCCTTAAGATCGATGACGCCCTTTCATCTTCCTACTTTCATTACAGCCCCTCTTGGCGCCACTTTCTGCTTTCGCAAATCCCTTTACCGCGCTCAGCGGCATCTCGAAAAACTGCCTCTTTTCATTGTTATCCGTAAAAATGTCATCGAGGAAACTACCCTCCCGATTAAAAGCGGGGAAACAACGGCTTCCTCTCCTTCGATTCCGGTGTTGATTTACGGATTGGAATCCTAAGGAATCTCATAAGCTTTCATCTACATCTCCGTCTGGAAATGTGCACTACGATACCCTTTCTGCGTGGCAAAGAGTGCATGCATCACAAGTTTGTTTCCCTAAAACCAATGTGGATGACGCGGTGTGATTACTTCGTAGATGGCCATAATAAGGGAAATGAGAGACACTTCGTACACTTCCACAGACTTGATCTTTATTACGACAAGTATCGCCCGCGGGCTAGTATTATCAGGCCTGAGTTCGGAATGTGTCGCATTAATAATCAAGTATGGAGAGGTGCATGAGGAGCCTTTATTTTCATATGTATTTCTCTACATTTTACTATCGTGTATAGCTTGCGGCTGATGATTTCTTTAAGGCGGCTAGTTCCGGAAACTATTTCCCGGAAATGTCTTGCGATATCAGATCGGCTTCCGTAACTGGGAGAAAGTATAATATCTACTGTCTTCCAAGAACTATCACCTTTGAATTTATTGAATAAGTTTAACCCTAAATTTAATATCTTATGATTCTTATCCTATGCCAAGGATGATCTTGATAACAATTCTTCGTATTGTCGTTGCAGTTTTTTGCAAAATGCACGAATTTATGCTTAACCTTGTAACAGGGCATGTACAGCATGCATACTCTAAATAGGGCCAAAGTTACCCAAAGTAACATCGCACCTCCCGACTATTCCATTGACGAAGCCAAGTTTAGTGATCATCCGTCAAAATTGGTTACTTGTTTAATTTTTCGCTAAAGTGACTCCAAGATATGTATTTCACCGAGTCTACTGTTCCTAAGTTACTTCCTCGAAGGCTGTACTATCTCCAAGTGATTTTTCGAAGAACTCAATTCTACGAAAAGCTCTAAATGCCAATTATTATACCATTCCATGACTTGATCTAAATTCTTGGATGAGACTGGTTAATCATATCTGCTGTTTATTTCTCAGTAAATTGCAATATTGTCCGCTAAAATCCGAACTTCAATGTCAAAAATATTACGCTTTAGTAGAAGTTGCTGAATTACAATAATTCAAATGATTTTTGCTATTACTTGATGGAAAATCAACAAAAATATTCCGGATTTAATACGCATTCCGTAAAATTATTGGGAATTTCTAGATGTGTATCACCGAAAATGTCTAGGAATTCTTTTAGGATTTCTTTCCTTAATGATTGTAAAACTATGAGAACCATTCGCTAAGATGGTGGGAATATTTCTGATAAACGGTGCTCTAAACCAAGTAAACAATACATCTTTATAGCTTTCAAGGATACAATATTCTCTACATAATTAGGTTCCAATGTTAACGAATAATTTCTATATTTATTTATTAATTGTAAGCGCTCTTAGTACCTATTTGAATAATTATAAATCATCTCCACTGCATAATATTCATCAGAAAGAGTGTTAATGTAAAAGCAAATGAATTGATTTTCTTAACAATACCATAAACACGAAATGTGCGCATTATTTCAAAGATCTATCGGAGTTTAACAAAGTTAGAATGGATTAGCATATATTCTCGTCATAATGGGGTTAAAAACTAATGAATCTTCCAAGAAAAAATGCTTTTTCGAAATGCTGTAATAAGAACTATAAAAACTAACATTTCCAATCGTAAGGAATCATAAAAATAGTTTAAGGTAGAGGAGAAACATAACTGCTTCACATTCATAAACAAAAGGGATTTACGTTTGATATAAGTATCGGAGTCCTGCTAGTTAGTTACAGCGCATTCCAAGAAACCTAAGAATGTTTCTAGAGATCTTCATCAATGGTTCATGGTTGTTGAAAGAGAAATAGTTCTTGATTTCTAATTTATCCCGGAATTTGGCTGAGATCTTAAGAAAGGAGAGACTCGAGGAAAGATTACGATTACTCAGAAAACTTGAGAGATGGCATTTTCTTGGAAGACTAAGAAGAGCTTATATGAAATTCCTGAGAACCGACTCCTCACGAGCGGTATACTAGGTATTGCCTCTGATAAGCCGTTTTACAATCAGCTTACATCTGCCTGACCCCGAAGTGTAAATAATATTAAAGGAATCAACTAGATAGCAACGATGACTGTTTCTTGAAGTGGCTAACCTTGTGTTTATATAATTCATTGATGAATTGCAGAATTATTTTAACTTGATTGAGGAATATAAAGCCAAGCATTCCCTGCGGTTCCGATCGCCTAGCCAGGATTACGCGAAAATGGAGGGAGGAACTCCGTTAATCTGGATAATGGTTTGTGTAACGTCTTTTGTTCCAAGCAGTTTATAACTTTTAAATTAGACCTCTAATTCGAAATGGTATTACCTGCGCTGGGCCTGAAGATGGTTGAAGGCCGAAACCAGTCGTTTATTTATAATGTATAATATAATATTTGGATTATACGAACTCCTGTTCTCATTTATTAGTATACTAAAACTTACTTCACTATACAAATAAATAAAAGCTTTATCGAACAACTGCTACAGTTTGCATTGCCTGAGGAAGCCAACTTGTTGACGGAAATAGTCGCGCGGTGGAGGAATTATTTGTAGGTAGGAGAGTTTATTTCCCGCAAGATGGAACCCTTCCATGAAGTCGACCTTGTGCACACTAAATCCTAATCGTATTTACGATTAAGATATATATTTATATATTAACGATATTAATTATTGTCTAGAAGACAATTCTGCCAGTAATTAAAGATAAATTTTATGTCAATCATTTTTGCTGGGATCCTAACGTTCCCCGTGGAAAAGACAATGAGATCTATCAACAGCTGAAACCCGGATGCAAAAAAAGACAGAATTCTTCATAGAAGAAACCCTTCGTTATAGAAACTATTCCCTGACCCTCCCATAGAACCAACCAAATAGGAAGAAATTCACGAAGCCCATCTCGGTGAATTTCGACGCACGCCAAATATCCAGGGTCTCAAGGAGCTCTTCCAGCTTCCCTCCCCCTATTCTCCATTCCCGTCCATCTCCCCCTTCCAAATTATCCCTCTCCCCCAATATCCCCATTTCTCACCTCCTACTGCAGCGCCATGCGCCCGGGAGAGTTATGGCCGCTCCGCTATATCGACGTCATTACAGCCGTCGTATCGAGCGAAGGGGCAGCGCCCTGCCCCCTCACTCCCCTCTAATCCTCAAGCGGAGGCCTAAGTTGGATCCGAACCTTCCTCTCGCCTCGCCCTCCTTTAATTACGGCCGTAGTGTCTTTAAGGGTGGGGGCGGCCAAGGGGGGCGCGAGGCCCGTGCTCCGAATCGAGAATTTGCTCCTTCGTGGACACATCCCGATATTATTCCGTTCTCTGCGATTCCGTTTGCGAGGAAGAAGGCGGGGCTCGAGAAATGAGGAAGGAATTTTTAAAGAAAGGGTTCTATGGCGTTACACCTAACCCTCGATTTGTGTGGTGGTTCAATCGATTACCATACAAATCGAAACTAACATTTGCGTAAAAATAATGGGATAGGTACCGATCGGGGAAATTGCTTTCAATAGCAATCTCATTTTATACGACGACTTAGTGAATAAATGAAGTAATCTGAGTAAACAAAATAAAATGAACGAAAACGATAATTGCAGTTTACCCTGTTCATCATCTTCAACGTCTTTATCACCTGCTATTGTGGGGCGTATTTTCTATTTTCCACGTCATCTTCTATGTCATCACTGTCGCAACTATTTTCTTCGACATGAGGAATATTGTTGATTGTAATTAAAAAAGCATATTGACAGAAATCGAATTTCCATGCACAAACAATTATGTATTTTTAATAAAAATATCGAAAAAAATGTCGAAAAAATCGTACAAAACTAAACATTTCCGCGACTCGTACTATTCAAGTTCCGTGCAAATCGAGAGTTAGGTGAATACGCGGAGATCACTACGGAATTATCCCACTAAATTATTTGCTGTGGGTATTCAGTGGTTTTTCTTGCTCAAAATTTGCTCTTTGGAAAGCATTATTGTCTCCATTGATGTGAATACTGTCGGGAGAGGATCCAGAAACTTCCTTCAAACGATTCAACTATTTTCTAAAATACACATCTTAACATGAGCATAGATTTAGTGCATTGATTCTCTATCAAAAATTGATTACAATGCCATTTTGTCGTAATGTGTATAGTGGTCACAGAAACACTTCTTAGTCAAAGCTTATAATACAAGCTGATTACTGGTCCTGGAGCCATAGTCCCCCCTTTGGATCCACCGCAGTGCTTCCCAACCTGTCAGCAGTACAATTGCGTGCCGTGACTAAGGTCTTGACGTGCTGTGTTATATCTAAGAATAAGATATTCCTTAAGATCCCGATATATATGCGTCTCATTTAATGAATCTTTGCGTTTCAATAGATCGCAATAAAAATTATAAAATATTATCCCAAACTTTGTTTTTTCCTTGCATGTTTGTTTAAATTTAAACTGAAATTAAGATTCTTTTGGTTTGATATGCCGCCAAGTTCACTTTGCTTGTCGCGAAAAATAATATTGGTAAGTACTGCTGGAGAGAAGATATGATTACCGACGAAAGCTTTTCGAAAAATTTATCGGTCCAGGATTTTTAGGTGAAGTAAAGTATATTGTCATTCCGGTGAACAGCGAGCGTGATCTTCGAGAGGCAACGACCAAGCGTTACAAGGAAATAATCGCTAAAACGGATAATTACTTCTGGTCATTCATTCCGAATAGCATCAGAGAATCTAATAGGGTATGTATGCCTTGATAAGGATATGGTTGAGTTTCATCTCTTAAAAAGTTCATCTACTATATTCAGCATATGATGAAAATAGTATAGTGTGCTTATCCAAGTAAGTGGAATTACAAATTTATTAAGGAACCGAGAGATTTTTATACGGACAGGTTTTAATGCCAAACAGGATTACACATTTGTGCTAGAGGTTTTCCTAATCTTCTGTTTATACATTTTCGAAGAAATTTTCGAAAGAAGAAAGAAAGATTTGAAGAAATCCTGTTACATAGCCATCGATTACAAAGAATGTTATGCTATCACTACTGTGTTATCGACAGGCTTCAACTCTTCAAATAATCTACCTAAAATCATAGAAGCATGTAATGCGAAGCAATAAAAATCATTTGAGATTTTCTAATACTGAGTAATAAACTACCAACATACTAGTTAAGAATTTTACGAAGAGAGCGAAAGAGGCTATTAATAACTGGCAAATAAGCAACTGAAGCGAGGAAGGCCCAATAATTTGCTTAAAGAAATCATTATCTTCGTAGAAAATAAGTTACAGAAAATACGTTGTCTATGTTATAAAACGCTAAAAATTTAATTATTAGTGAGCCAGCAAGCGAGAAATAGGGCTGTATTCTTCGTGGCATAATGAATGAGAATTTATAAATGTATGTAATAGAATCTATTGATTCGGCCACTGTGGTAGTTCTCCGTTATAAAGAATAAGGAAAAGAACACTTCTACCGTAGAACAATAATTTTAAAACAATAAATATAAATTTGGTAACGGTAGAAGTGTTCTCCTTTTGTCATTGTTGAAATTTATGAAAACAAAATGTATAATAGTAGTGCGATGTACTTAATAGTACGTTTATAATGTATAATGAAAGTACGAAGTTTCCTTACTGAATCTTTCTTTTGCTTACGTTTTTTATACATTGTGCGAGTTCAACAAGCAAAGAGATTTAACTGAGTTTTGAAGTACGCATCGAAGTTCTGTGTTGTTTTAGTCCAATTTGTAGTTAATTATTACTTTGGATTACAATCATATAAAAACTTCCATTATAGAGAATAAATATCTTCAAGCGCATAATTTACACTATAACTTTCGAATGAACTTGCAAACAGAGTTTAGTAAAAGAAATTTATTTTTCGTAAAAGAAGGAGAAAACAAAGAAAAATAAATAAAAAAGCCGAAAAAGTTTATAAATCCTGCGCCTCTAATTCATAATTAGTAAAGATTCGAAAGAGAAGCATTCAAAAATTTTCATTGGTTGTATATTGTACTTTAAGGCGGAAAATAGATTCTCATTGACTCCCCATTGCATTCGTATTGACCCTCAAAATCTTTCATACATCTTCATCTAAAAAGGTAGAGATAACTCACAATGTAATACAAAAGTCTTTAACTTTAACTGAACTCAAATCGTTTACAGCTAATCAGCCGAAGAAAGGTATACAAGATATGAAGATTGCGCTAAACATAAATTCCAATAAAAATGATTTCAAATCCACATGAAACAGGCACCTTAATTCCTGCGTAGCATTTCCATTTTCACTCGAGTTCAACTTGACTTTATTTCTTACTTTACACTTTATTTCTGGAGCTTCTATCTCTAAATGTCTCCAGTTGGGCCAATCTCAAGAGAGAAATAAAAACCTGAAATTCCGTGTAGTTACAATGGCGAGATATTTCCGGAGAGTACTCTACATTTCTACGCCCCCTAAAATTTGGAGCAGTGCTCCAAGTCACCATAAAGATGTTTTCTAGCACTGCGGTGCTTAAGAGCAACAGGTTGAGATCCTCTGGCTAGCACCACGGCCCTCTGTCACCACGGCGGACCTATTTTATGTTTCCTTACCCGACAATAGAGAGGGAGGCCCGAAAAATCTAATCATCGCCTTCATCTACTCTACAGCGCACGTTAACCGGAAAGGAAGCAGAATAATAAAGGTCAAGGAAGAGCCAAGAAAGATTTTTCGGGCACAAAGCCCATCCTCAGTGACTTGCAGTTATTATAGAAACAGTTTGATAAGGCACGCAAGGGAAAGTAATGAGTTTCATGCATTAAGATTTGAATTATGAGTTGATAACGAAATTATATAGTACTTCTACTTAAGTTAAGATATATCTCACGTTTTTTAAAGAACAAGAGGAAGTTAGTCCACACTGAATCCACAAGTATACCCTACGATTTGGCATGGGTTCGTGCACAGTTGAATCAAATTTCCTAGTCCGTCACCATAGCTGCCCCAATTCTGTGTACCAATTTAATTCGCATAAACTCTATATGCTAATTTAAATCGCATATGCTTTCAATTATTAGTTTTGCTCTTACATTCTATGTACCGAAAAAGAGAACGCAACAAATTATTTTTTTATATATGCATTGAATGGAATAAGGAAAAGAGCGTTCCTGGGTTAAAATTACTCCAATTTAAGGAATAACAAGGGTGAAAAATAACGGCATGACTGGGACTCCAACCCAGGTCTCCCACTTTCTTACTCGGATTGTGAGAGACCTGGGTTCGAGTCCCAGTCATGTCGCTATTTTTCACGCTTGTTATTCCTTGGGTTTCAGCCTCACGGCTCTTAGAGTCTATGTCATACAGCTTTCCTTAATCCATATTCCAATTTAATTTCATACTTTATTTGTAAACCTATAAATGACCTAAACTTTCCCCCTGCCAGTAGCCGTAGGGAGACATAAACGGTACATATTACGTATTAACGGTACTATTTTCTCTGAGCTTTAACTAATAATTTACCTGACTGCTTCAAATTAGCAACGGACGATCCTCGTTTATCATTTATCCTTAATTTTTCTGGCACATAACGTTCGCATAATCAATACCAGCGGTCGCCAACCTTCCCGACCTCACGGACCACTATATCAATTCTGAATCCCGCAGACCTTAAAAATGAGATTTTTTTAAAAGGTAAAAGCATATATAAAATAAATATAAAAATGTTCGATATTACGAATAAAAAATTCATATCGTCGCTCTGAGTTGGTAAAATGAAGCGATTGAGAATATAATGAAAGGGTTTAGTAAAAATAAAATTGAAAATAATGCTTCTATTCCTTCACGAACACCACAAACTGCCTTGACCACCGCTTGGCTACCGCTGGTCTATGCAAGACATATAACACTGATAAAATTACGGTGATAGATGTGCAATGGAATTTAGATATTAGGGGCATTTAGATAGAGAATAATTTAGACAGGGGCAAACGAAATACTACTAAAGGGTATCCAATAACTCGAATAAAATCTTTGTTGGTTTCGGCGTAAATTTCCTCATAGAGAATCGTTCTTAGTCTTTTCATATATAATTTCATAGATAATTTAAATATAATGCCTGTCGATACAAAAAATGCGATATTTTACATACTCGTGAAAAAAATTTATCACGTCAGTTATTTAAATGCTTATTATCAATGAATCACTTCAGTAAAGGCTTTTAATGGGCATTATCTTATAGTGGTACGCTATTTTACAGCAAAAACAGTATTGCATATTTCGAAACACTAGCATAAAGACACGAAACGGTAAACGCAATGTAGTTGGCATTAAACAAAAAGAGATCGAGCGTTATAATTTTCGACATTATAAATAGCTGAAAGGCTGCCTCAAAATAATGTCTCTGAACCGAGAAAAACGAATTCTGAACGTAGAGCGAAGTGAAATCTCGTCATCAGTTTACAAAAATATATAAACGAAATTTCATACTGCAAGTGTCGAAAAGTACTCTGAAATTAACAAATTCTGCCGAAAGCATTTCTACGTGTTACATGGAGCATACACAAAAATCAATGATAAATGTATGAAACGATTCTTAATGAGTCGCCAAATTTGATTAAAATTAATAAAAAGACTCGAAGCGTAGAACATAAACGGAGGATGAACGGACGTTAAGAAATCTAATGAGACCTGGTTTAGAACCACAGATATTCTGCTTTTTGTTCCTTTGCTTCTTTTCCTTCGTAGAAAATACTTCTGCAGCAGTTTTCGTATATTTATCCTCCCCGATAGAGGGTAAAAAGTTAACAAGGGTGCAAAAGTGAGTCTGTCACTGGTGTAGAGGGGTAACCAAAAAAGAAAGACCTACGGCCTTTCGGACAGAAAAGGTTCGGATGCTTCTCAAGTCCCAGAAAAGGTCCTATTGTCCATCATTTCTCTCTAGGTAAAAGCCACGCCCGTTCTATGATTTGACCACATAATTGCACAGCCTTGAAATCGGCGAGAAAGAAAACGGGTGCTCTGGGCCCAAAAGAATAAATTTCCACCCAATTCAAAGGCATGCGAAAGAGCCATATCTTTCCCAGAATCCCTTTCAATCCTAGGAACAAATTTACCAATTTGAAAAAGTCGAAATGTGACACGCTGTATAATTAAACTGTAAATTTCGACCATAGTCCCACTGCAGAATTAACACCATACCTTTTTGTATTTAATTAGAATGCAGCTCCGCTTCGTATCAACACCCCCCGAGCGGGAAACGAATGAGAGTTAGCGTCCCCCTTTCTTGTATCTTTCCCTTCCGGATTAGTACGTTAGAAAAGCGATAAAGATGGCCATAAAACCGTAGGTAAACCAGTTGGAAATTACGAACGTCGAGGCCTCAGCGCCAGCGGTAATCCACCCATCGAATATTCCGTGATAGATTCGTTCGAGAATATTCTATCTTCGCCAAAGATAACCGCCACGGTGTTGAAATGCGCATATGGTTCGCTAACCGTTTTATGGAATAGGCACTTATGTCAATAGATAAAAGTAGATTCATAAATCTTTTAGAATTAACCACGGGACCCGAGCTAGTTTCCAATAGAAAGAATAAAGAATTTATCAGGACACCTTTAGTTATCAGTAACAGAGGAAATAATTCGTTGCCCCTTTGTTAACAATCATTTTACGGCTCCTTTCTTCAACGAAAAATACGGATCAGCGACNACATCTTATACATTCTTGTGTTCTTTATCCCAACCTCATTTAGCGGGAACTATGAAAGTCAAACCAATCTTGAATGTCATAAAATGGAATATGGGAATTATAATGATAAAATTTGTTAAATCAACTAAATCTCGATCTAATCTGGTAAAAAATTCAAGGCTTACTTGTTTAAAAGTTTCATTTAGTAATAAGGTGATTTTAAATATACATACTGATTTTACAAACCAATGTACGGTCGGAGGAGAGAATCAAATAACGTAATGATTCTAACTTAGGAGTGTTAGCAACAAGAAAACCATTGTTTTAGAAATCCTTATGTTAGATAAACTTGCCCAATAAGTGATGGAAGTAATGACCGAAAAGTAAATAAGTACACTCTTGTTAAATAGAGAGGGACGTAGTCAAAGTTAAATGAACGAAATCAAAATGGCGTGGATGTCAAAATACAGTGAGCCATTGACAAAATAGTCTGGGAAAGGGTGTATATATAATGAATCAATCATGGAATGAGGAATTGTTGAAAAATAACTAAGTGTAAACAGTATTTCTAAAACCGGAAAAGTTCTTTCTATTAGGATGTGTATGATTACAAAGAATTCCACGAAGTCAAGCTTAATCATATTAAATTTATTTGATTAATTAATTCATGTGTAAACATTTCATCAGATTTTAATCGCATCCCTGAATTACGAATATCCAGATATCGAATCATTCATCTATACTGCAGAAATAATTATGAAAATATACCACAAAAATAGTAATACTCTAACAAGGAGAAACTACAGAAACTCCAACCCAGGTCTCCCACTTTCTTACTCGGATTGTGAGAGACCTGGGTTCGAGTCCCAGTCATGTCGCTATGTTTCACCTCTTATTCCTTGGGTTTCAGCCTCACGGCTCTTAGAGTCTATGTCATACAGCTTTCCTTAATCCATATTCCAATTTAATTTCATACTTTATTTGTAAACCTATAAATGACCTAAACTTTCCCCNTTTTGAGTCTCCGGATGGTCTTCAATGTGACTAAAATTTGAAAAAGGAAACTAGAATCTATAAAATTAAAGTCGATTCTGAAAATATGGAAAAACTTCAGTGGAAAACTTTACGTACTTAAATAGATTCTTCTGAAATTCAGACTTAAAAAAATTATTGGTTAAAATTACTTTATTTTGAAACCGAACTGAAGGAAGATCGTGTTTCCGTAAACTGAAGCACTTTCATGAATTTTGAAATTATTTCATGGACAAAAGTAACTACGATCTATTATAAAGTTATTTTAGCTTCCTTGTGGGGCTTTGAGATGCGATCAAATTGATTTACGTTGGTTTCGGTTTTGATGCGTAGATAAATATCTCCAAATTAAATATTGTGAAAGGAACCCGTTTTATAGATCACATGTTCCATGATTTCTCATGGAATAACCACAATTGTGAAAGTCGTGCCAACCAAATTTCCTTGTTTTTTTTAATTAGATAAGCCGCGGGAAATTCCTGTAGCTTGAAATAAGCTGTGTTATCTGGGTGTTGAGAAACTCTGAATCCAAATCGTTTAAAATTGAAATTATATCTCATAACATATTATTGTTCCCCTTTTTCCTCTACCGAGCAAATACAACAGCGTAACCTGAGGAATCCGCATGAACCACAGACCAATTCTTATTCTTATGGTGTCTAGCTCTCTTAAGCGCTGGTGATTGCATCATTTACTATTATTTGATACCTTTTTTTCAGTCAGGTGCAGTATGTATTAATTGCTAAGCAGTAATTTCACTGTCTAAAGTTTCTGAACCACGACAGTCTATTTCGACCTATCCACATATCGCCTTCAATTTTATTTAAAATTATTATTTAAATTAAATTATTAAAATCAAACGAAGGAGATATCACTTTTGTCCTCGCATTATGTTCTTCTTCTTCAATTCAAATATTAGGCATTTAACTGCCTGTTACGGGATACCCATCTTTTCCTAGGTCTTCCAACCTTTCGTTTCCTTGTACAATTATAGTTCAGGACCTTCAATGCCAATCTTTCCTTGTTCATCCTGTCAATGTGCTCTTTCCATTTTCCTCTACTTCCTTTTATTTTATCATATAGATTATATTTTTAAGTAGGTTCTTATGTCTTCATTTCTTAGGTAATCTGTTAATCTACAGCCTTTCACTTTCCTTAAGAACCTCATTTCTTCAGCTCGTATTCTACTTTCTTCTTTCTTTGTTATAGTCCATGGTTCGATTCCGTAAGTGTCCGTGTAGCTATGGTTTTATTAAATCTTAACTACTTCTCTTTCTTTGTTTTATTTTTAGTGTTCTTATAATCGTCCCATTTATTTATTTATTTTATATTTTATATATCAAGGTATTCCATCTCCCTTCTTTCGATTATTTTTAGGATGCTTCTTTCTTATTGAATCCTTCTTAACACTCCTTTATCACTCATTTGGCTAGTCCAAGGGGTTCTGATCATTTTTCGATACGTCCCCATTAAAAAAATATCAGTGTTAGTCATGAGGTTCTTTGTTAAAAACTCATTGAACAAAATTGCAATAAGCTGAAGAAATAAGTCTTCCACCCAAGAGATACCACGATTTGTTCATTGCTGAATGAGACTCCTTTAATTTAAGTACGTGTACTTAAAAATTTAGCCATGAAGCAATGAAAAGCTGGAACATTCGCCGCGACTAATCCATGGAGAAATAAATTTGATCTTTAGTGTTACACGTGCTGTGTCATTTATGCGTTAACCATAGCTTTCAACTCGGAAATTTCCATAAACTATGAAGACAATGCTGTAATTTTAAAGCTAATGGCAATGTTTAATTTCTTCTCGTTGATAAAGTGCACTCGTTTATAATTTGAAATGTGACAGGAATATTCATTTTCTTCGACATTAAATCGTAATGTCATAAAAATCAAGAAACTGATCCGATTTAGTCATAACAAGTCATATATAAAGCATTTTCGAAGCTACCTGAATTCTTCAAATATATCTCGTTTCACCGCAGTTAAATATACATTAAAAATCATTTTTTAATGCCCATTAAAATATAATTTTATAATTTAGAAATTTCTTAGGTATGCCGATAATGGATACAATAGCTACTCAGCGGGAAAAAAACAAATAACGAATGCAGTTCTCTTTCATCTAACAAGTATTTTGTAGTAATGGTAAAGAAAACAGATATATGTGTGCTTTACACCACAGCAGATAAAGTAAAGCAAAATTACAATCCGTTTTCTTTCCTCATTACTATGGATTATCAATATATTAGGGCCTCGACAATACATCTTATACATTCTTGTGTTCTTTATCCCAACCTCATTTAGCGGGAACTATGAAAGTCAAACCAATCTTGAATGTCATAAAATGGAATATGGGAATTATAATGATAAAATTTGTTAAATTACCCCCTGCCATACGCCTTACGGCGGTTCGCGGGGTATTTATGTAAATGTAAATGTAAATCGACTAAATCTCGATCTAATCTGGTAAAAAATTCAAGGCTTACTTGTTTAAAAGTTTCATTTTTCGAAATAAAAAGGGAAAATACTTTGAAATCTGCATACGTTCCCTAAAACCCGTCAACAGAGAGCTTTCAGAACATCGCAGACCAATATCTGACGCAATGACCTCAAGGAAGTCAACTTATTTTTGACAAAGTCATGAGATGTACCCTAAGAAGTAACTATAAAGTTTCTACGTTCAGAGAAAAAATTCGCCAAGAGGTAGTTAGAGACAGTTTAAATTCACTCCTGTGATAAAAATATCAATTCAGGAAATGCAGTAATAATTTATATAATGAATTTTGTCTTTCGCCAACTAAACGCATTTTGATTTGAGCAAAGCAAACAGCAAACTTAGCAATACGTAGATTAGTTTCTACTCGACAGAATATATTACCTAAAGTGAGATGTCGCTAAATCAAAATAAAATCGCTGGAAAATCGCTAAATTGGCAATTATGAATTTCTAGGGTGAGTCTATTTAGAATCACGGCTAGCGAGGTTTACCCGTGTAGCCTAAAACTGAAAAGCCCGCTAACTGGATTATGCCGATGTATTTGCATAAAATCTAAATTTTCTAAGACTCTGTACCTTTTTATTATTTTTCTGGTCGCCACTGTCAGTAGGTTTCGCAGGTTTTTCACGCCCCCCTTCACGTGGGTGTTTTCCTGCAGGGTTTTATTTTATTTTCCTAAGTGCAGACTTGGGATTTTTTAAAAACCCATATAGTAGTTCCTTCTTTTATTGCCTTCTTTTTAGTTTAACTCCCAATACCTCTTTCTTTCTATGTACAATGACTAAGGGTTAGATGTAAGAAGAGACTAATTAGTCTCAATCTCGCCCATAAATAAAGACTATTTATTATTATTACCTTTGGCGCGTTTACAAATATGATTTCAATATTCATTAGTAAGTCTTTGCTAGATGATTTTATATCATCTTTTAAGTGAAGAACTGTCGGATGAATTCGCTATATCCTATTTCGCAGATATTAAACGAGCACATCCAAACGTCGACCCCACAAAACTCAGCGCTTCGGTAGCCCCGTAGAGAAACATCTCTGGAGCAAAATCATGTACTCGAGGATCTCTTTATTCACGCCGCGCATAGAGTCTACCGATTCCTCTTTCTCCTCCGCTTCGTGGCCCCGCCCACTCCTATGCTCCACTTTCCCCTCCCTCATGACCAAGGAGACTACCGGTCAGGAAAGAAAAACTAATGAAAAGGGAATTTCGTGTTTTGGTTTTCGTCCGAAAGTAGAAGACGTCCCTCGCGGTGGAACTCATTTCTGGAAACGAAATTGGCTGCGGCAAAATGGAAAAAAAGAAAACACCAGGGATGAGAGTTAGGGATGGAGAATTGTGTATCAAGGAGAGGAAGGAAGGGGGCGAGGACGTGAGGGAAGGAATCTGTGTTGTGTACGTGTGTGTGTGTTGGGGAACCGGTTCCAGTGTGTAGCGCCGGACAGCGCGGCCCGACCCCCCGTACTCTCGGCTCCCACGCTATCCCTCCTCCTCTCCTTTGCTCTCTTTCCCTCTCTCTGACTCTCTTTCCCTCCCTCTTTCTGCACCTTGCTCATCTCCCCTGTTCCATAGTCTTCTCAATCCCGCATTTTGATAGGAATCGTACAATTTCCGAGTCTTTTCTCGTCACCGAAAGTCTTTTCTAGGTTGATATCTGGCCAAAAATGTTTCCAAAGAAGGTTTGTGACGTGTTACCCAGCAGCAAATTATTGTTGCGAGTTTCGGAATACGGGAAGGGTTGGAGAACTTGAAAAATCAAGCTCAGTCAACCCCGTATTACCCACGAAACCAAAGTAACAAACGTATTATCGTATTAGATGAGAAATGATATATTACATAAGAACTGTAGCTGTTCTGGCATCGAGAAGCTGTATAAAACATTAAATATTTTGCCTGTTGAAAAGTTATATATTTATGTGATTGTTTTGGAAAACTATTTCAAGATGAAAAATAAGAGAACTTCTAATAATTTAATGCTGATAAACACAAGAAATAATTATTTATACCAAATACCTAAATTCTATAGTGAAAAGGGGAGAAACCAAAGATGTATTGAAATACCTAATATATTGAATATACTCCCAAGGGACTTAAGAAATATGGAGCGTATGAGCACTCTTAAAAATGGAATGGTTATTCAATGCTAAATAAGAATGTACTGGTATAAATAGAATTGAAAAAAAAATTTTTTTGATGGAGCAATACCAATACTTGTGAAAATTGGGCACCTGCTGACAAGTCCATAATTGGACTTACCGGGACCATAAAGAAAATCAATCTTCAATTTTGAGGTACTGTAATTTAATGTGCTGTAATTTTATAATTCAACTTGTAATAGTTTTGAACTTCAATTTGTAATAATTCTGTAGTTTAATTTGTTACTGTTTTGAACATCAATTTGTAATAACTCTGTAGTTCAATTTCTATTTTGTCAAAATTTGTTTATTTTTTGTAAAGTTTTGACATTCAATAAGATTATAAAAATTATAAAATTATAAAAAATGCGTTATTAATAGTGATTTATTAATAGAGATTTATTAATAAACAGTTATTAATAGAGGGAGTGCGAATTCGGAATAATGAGAGAAAATAAACAAGATTTTCTGAACTTCAAAAGCTGCCGATGGAATTTTTTTTAAATGTACGAAATCAGCTCATATTACTCATGCGTTCCTAATGGTACCATCTTTTACACACCTGCGAAATCCAATTCTGCGGCTACTTATCGGAGCGGCATACCTTTCAGACTTGATATCACCCATGCAACCTAATCTAGTATTTTTGCCTTAATCCAGTTTTATTGGACGTACATGGCTAGATAAAAAAAGCTCGACAAATTTTGCTTTCCATCTGTGCATCTGGCATCCAGAGGTACCTCCAAATCGAAGCTAACTTTAAGTACGTATATTTTTCGATAGAGGTTTCTAATGATTGTGCAATGAATAACCTGGCAAGGTACGAATTTCCGTAGACTTATAAATAAAAACACGTAAAATTGAAAGAAACTTAACTTGAATTACTGTGCAATACTGAGTATTTTAGGATGCCGTATACCGAACGGAGACGTTCGACTTTCATTATTGCTAAGTAAGACAGATATCCCAACATTATTCCCAAGACCGCTATGATCTGGTGACTTTCATTTATTTATTTTCCAGGTGCAAATATCCATTTACTGAAAATAACAGGAAAGGCGTGAACAGTAACAGTAGATGGAGATATAGGACCACGCCATAACAAAAAAAGCCGAGCAGCCGGGACTCGAACCAGGGACCATGGCGCCGGTAGGCTAGTATGCTAACCATTTCACCACCGAGGTCAAGAAAAGTTGACTCTGGTTGTCATGTTATAATCACGAACTATTGGTAAATTTGTTGGAAAATGGAACATCACGTCCAAGGATTGTTCTACTTCAACTGACAAGCGTCCATACGAAGCATATTAGCAATCAGTTCGATGCGTCAGTACTGGAAACCAGCTTCGACTAGTCCTTGTATGAGATTCTCATTAATTAAATGCGATGACTTAAAGAGCACACATGACAATCGCGAACGTGCTGTATGGATGACATTCCGTGTAACCTCTAAAACAGGACTTGACAAGCCTTCAACTGCTGGTAAGCCACGTTTGCCTCAGTCCAGTATCTCACGTGCCGGGAATAAATTTCAAATTCATAAGCGTTGAGTACCTTAGCCGCAATTTTATAAAAACGAGCTCATGTTAAGTGAGTTCCCTCGGTTTATTCAGTCGGTCTCATACGCAGCTTTGCATTTATTCTACAAGTCGTTCCATGCGGCAGCGAGCTGGAGAGCAGTACCACGCTCATTCTTTACCAATGAATCAGCTATTCAAAGCTAGGGATATCTGATTATCAACCGTAATAGGTATTCTTAAATGCACCGCATTCCAACGCTCTCATAAATATGAATGTTGGTAGGTTGCAATTATTCGAGAAATAAAGTGGAATTGGTAAAGCGTGGTTCACTTAAAATATCTAGCACTACTAGAAATTAATCCTGAAATTTGCTTCGATAGCCATCGTCGTCTGTCTTAGTCCCGATGTTGTTTTTGAATTGTGTTCCCTTTTGTCCAGTTCATGGTTAAGGTTTTTCTGGCTCTTGCAAAGTATGGTGAGAAGCCCAGCCAACAACAAAGCCGCATTTTACAGAAAAACATGTTAGACCCGGCAAAATCATTCCTCAAAGCGAAGAGCATTCATTCCATTATGGTAATCGGCCGATCCTTTGCGTCTCCTAAAAAGTAGGTCTCTTCCAACGGCTACAGAAACCCACCATCACCAATATCTACAATTATTATTCATTTTTCTGATCCTGATGGGATTGCTATGCCACTCTTCAAGACAATAACCTCCTGAACGTTGGACCCATTCCAATCTATAGCTGTATTCTGCTTCTAAGTTATTTCCTTTTGCCATTCGAAATTTATTTTGTGGTTTTCCCCACACCACGTTTCATCGGTGTAAAATATTCTTCGCCCTCTCTCTTGATCGCTCGATTTATCTTAAGAATAATTACTGGTGGCCAACTATTTTCGGACTCTCATAAAATACTGATTTTGAATTATATCCTCTAGACTTAAAAACTAATCTCTTCGCATTGTGGAATTGCCAGGCTCAAGAATCTGGTCATGTTCTGCGTGCAATTATATTAATACTTAAACAACTGCAGGTTATACTTTTAAAAGCAGTAACAGAGGTAGGGAACTGCGGCCATTAGGCCACGAGCGGCCTTGTCGGGTGTTCAAAGTGGCCTTTTCGTAACTATCTGAAATAAATTTACGAATTAAAAAAGTTCGTTTCTCGAACTTGTTTATTCCCTCCACTGAAAATATTTTTCCTAGGTTTGCTTAGCTACGCAATGGTTTACCTCCGGAAAATTTTGATCTTAAAGTAATTTAATGTTGGCAATAGGGCCTCAACTGTGGCTTGAGGATTTCATATGGGGACTATTAGTTTCCTATACGGCCAAATCGTATAGGATCATCTCCGTAGGAAAAGAGCTCCTCAGTAGAGTACTGCTAATACCGGATTTTCTGGACCCTGCCCAGCTCGCACAAACTAAGAACTGGCCCGTACACATTTAAAAATCATATACCCGGTTCGTCTCGGCCCATGTGTTTACTCAACTTCCCAATGAAAGCTTCCTTCATGAAAGTAAGATATTTTTATTGGCGAATTGTGCATGCATTGATATAGATTTAAAAATAACTTTTTGAGGTGGAATAATAGCATCGTCAGTTAAATAATAGATGATAGTGTACTTCACAACAAATTGATAACAATCCTATTGGCTTAAAGATACTACACTGTTTATGTGAATATTTCTAATTAAATACCCTACCAATCGGAGGAGTAAACTAAGTATAGATGTTTCGCAGATCTGAGTTGAAAAAAAAATATTTTAAAAATAAAACATCAGAATATTTGTATGTAACATTTTTACAGTGTACGCAAGAAAAGACTGCATAATTCTAAAGCATTCCTATTTCATTTAGCCTTTAATATATACATAAAAATTAGTTTACAAAAAGAAGCACTCATTAAAGTTGCGCATTCACTCACATTCATTAAAGTTACGCATAAAAATATATCGGGAAATTCTATGCAAATTGGATGTTTCTTATAAATTATCGATTTTTATAAGTTATAGCGTGATAAAAAACAATAAGTGAATAAAACGAAGTTTATTTGAGAGGTGAAGAGAGAAAAAATTGGTTTTTCATCACAAAACTCTCGTGTCTTTCAAAGTGGAATCGACACCCAATTGCCCTCACTCGGAATCACAACCACTCTCGCCATTCAACGATTTAAAAGATCAAAACAAACGGACTCACTTCTAACAGCACGTTTGCATTCGCAAGCAATAGTCGCCGACGGGAAATCACTACGCTTCGATTCATTTCGATCGAAACCTGATTTAAATTTCCGTAACTTTAATTTCGATCGTACGTCTGCCACTTTAGTCATGGTCTCGGCGACCGCCTTTCTTTTAAGTAACTCGATCCCTTCGCTATTTTATATGCCTCCTTTGCAATGTAAATGTCGATCGCGCGATCACCTGCGAATGGTCAATGAGACAGCAAGTTGCCCTCGGGTATGCGACTGGCGACCTCCGCTGCAAAAAAGTAGGCTTTTTAAGCCTAAGTCCCCACTCTTAATTTGTCTCAGCCATACCTCCACCCACACTCACGCCCCTTCCCCCCATAAAGCTCCTCTCCCACGCTACCAAGGCCCCCAATCACCCCACTGTCCCAACGTCCCTCCTCCCAGCAAACCCACCCCTTTCCTCGCCTCCACTATCGCTCTCAATGTGCCGTCATCAATTCTTGCCCCGCCAACACTTCCGTTACGATTTGCACGAGAGATATATGTGCAACGATATGCAGCTCTCAATAGCGAGCGGCGATAAGAGAATCGCGGATGCATTTCGGAGGGATTTTGCGAGTGAAGGAAGAAAATGTCGCACCAGATTGCCGATACTCCGACTACTTAGTAGGGAATAACAATTTCCAGCGGAGAATCACGGTCGTAGCGAGGCCATTATGTAAGTGAAACGAGAAAATAATGGCGAGATGGAGGTGATATGCTCACGCCATCGCGAAATGAGTGAGGTGAATTGCTGCGGCGGTAATTGAGAAAATTCGAGCCAAGTATCATGTCTAACTTCAGCCATCTCTCTGGTGGAGACTGCGAGAAATGCGGAGAATCTCCATAAGTTGCGACGCGGAAATTTAGGAATGAAACTCCTTTACGTGCGCGGTAACGATTGTCACTATCAACGTTTTGATTCCGTGTTTCCGTTTTATGCATCTGTATGAAAGGCGTAGCAAGGGAAAGCGTTGATAGCAGTCACAACCAAGAACACCCATTTAATACAGTTCTAATTTTTCCACGTCAAATTCTTTTATCATAACATTGCAGCATTTTATAACTAAATTTTATATCAATGCCCACGCATTTGTAAATGCCAGAAGAAACGTGGATATGACCGCTCCCCTGATAAACTTTTCAGATCTGCTGGTTCATTCTTTCCCAGCCGGTGGAACGCGTTTCACTAGTGGGAATTAAGAGCCTGTATTGTGGGACTCGAGCAGGTTGATGTCCTTTTATTTTATTCACTGTGCTTCTTATGACTCTGATATTTTCCTTAGAGTCAAATAAATCTTCCGATATATTCATAAAAAAACTATTCGTAAAATATTTAATTACATCAACCAATAGAACGAACTCACTGCACTTTGGTGGGACTTAACTAGACCATAGTCTTGAGACCATAAAATTAAGGAACATTGACCTAAATAATATGCATATTTGTTCATCACAGTCGTCAATAAAATTAGTTTTACATTTCAGCTTCGAAAGGGAACATTTTTATCTCAGAACGTATCCGTGAAAGAGCTGAATTCAACCAAAGGAATCCACATTCATCCTCACTCTCTCACCATCTTCAGCATAATGATTCTTAAGAAAGCGAATACAATGGTACCTTGGCTGACGACGACGAACTTGGTTAACGACGAGTGGCTGTGATAGAATACTGCCTCGGGAAACGACGCAGTCTTTGCTTTACGACGCCCTCTTGTAAAAATTGACCATCAAGAACTTCTTTTATGACTATTCAGTTTATCAATGATAATCTTTTGCAGCAAATGTAATTAAAACAGTAGTATGTACCGATTTAATGACATTATTGACTTTTATATGCATATTTGACATGCAGTATGGTTGTGGAAAATCGCACATTGGATAACGACAGCCATTTTGGAACGGATCACCGTCGTTAACCAAGCTACCACTGTATATTATTCATTTTTCAAAATATGATTATTTCATTTTCACAATGAAACATTCAAGAAATTATCTGTGATTGACAGATTTAAGAGATGAAAAGATTTGATGATGGATAAAGAACAACTCAAAGTTTCTGATAAATATTTAAGGCCAAAGGGGTTAATATTTAAAGATGATATTTTTGTCTGTGAAGTGAAGTGAAGATGTTCTATAACCAGTATAATGACGAATTAATAACTAAGACACCACAAACACCAATAGTGTGGAATACTGACTTTGGAATACGTGATAGGAGATAATCGCGATAGACTGAAACTTCGATAATTAGGGAACTAATAACTCCATCAGCAACAGATATATGGTTCAAACCTATTCATCAAAGCAATAATAGAGTTACTCTAAGATCTATATATATGAAAAGTTCATTATGGTATAAGAGAAGACGAGGAACGATTAGCTAAAAAGATACCTCAATGATAGGACGGGCTGATAGTCATTTAAGCTACGGAAAGAAAACTTGATTGCGTTACTAAGAGAGCTTTGGAATGACACAGCGCATAAAATCATCGTAAACTACTCTTCGCTGCTTTCCATAATAGACTGGACTAGATTTCCGCTCACAGAAGAAGGATTTCCTCTGCCGCATCTTTAGACGCGAAAGATATATACGCCTCAAGCGGTCAAGCGGCAGCTCGGTTTTAATTTTTTGTACCATTTACTATTTCATCAAACTTCAATTAACATTGAAAATGATTCAATCTACGGTTAGAATAAAACGAAGAAATCCTTAGGGAACAATGGCAAGAGACCAATCATATACTATAATTCTCCTTTAAATCACTATTAGGGGCACGTCAGTTTGCCAAGTTATTTCCATTTTCATTTTTATTCACAAAGGAAAATGCCGTGTCTGATTGCGTAACATGTAACAAATAACATATAAGTTTCTCGAGTCGTGAATTCATTCTATGAAGAATGGAAACGAAATAAAAATATATTACATATAAGCTGATTGCTCTCTCTTGCAATCTAGAGTTATAAAGTCATCCTAATCAGAGTAATGATTCCGGTTCGATGAATTAATAAGTCACAAAGAGTTAAGTCACTAAGATTAATAAGTCATTAAGAGTTTACTTTGGGGTCGAAATAGTTCCCCAATTCATAATGCAGAGGAAAGCTAACGAGGAAAACGAAAAGTCAAACATACTTCTTCGAGCATTCGCGTTTAATACGCATTCAATTAAGTCACTATGTTACTTTAAAAAGTGCGCGCAAACTCAACCTATGTACTGTAATAGAATATCCTGTTCATCATTAACAAACTCGTAATATCATCCTCTTTAGTAACGTCATCCTCTTTAGCAAACAGAAGTAACTTTAGCATGAGAATAGTACGATATCTTATAATCTGGAAAAAAGAGACTTTTGAGTGCAGTTATAAAATAAAGATCATTGAATTTTAAGGACAAAATAATTAAATATTAAACACCAAAGTCTAATGTTTGTTTCATGAATGAAAAGGATCGCTTAAACCTACGAGTTTTTCGTAGGAACTCGAGTACTTTGAGTGTTGTAAATCCATCACGAAAAACGTGTACTAATAACAGGCAAGATTTAAACTATGGTGTTTGATTAGTTTGTTAGGATCCATTCTTAACCGTGAATATTCTGAATTGAGAAATTTTTCCGTAATTATCGACGAATTTTTTTTATTATAAGAGTATGTTCTTTTCGTTTGTAAATTTTGTCAAAATAAAGACTAATTACTGCCCTTTCTAAACAAAGTACCTAAATGTGTAATAGTTTACCCGAAGATTTACTTGAAATAAAGGAGCCCTCCGAGTGTATGAAGTCAAACGAGTATTACATTCTCGAATAAAAATATTTCGCGATAGCATATAATAAAATTCGCCATCAAATGTGTTTTATGTAACTGAAGAGCTAAATGTATAGTTCGCTGAATTAGATGTCATTTCTTACTTTTTCGTGAAAACATTCGTATTTTGACCCACTGCTTACTACTTCCTAGCCAGTATGCATTTTAATCGAAGGAATCTTGACCGTAGTAATAACCACAAACGACAGTTTACATCTCAATAAGCGTTAAAACTTCGCTTGGTGGCCAAGATAGGCGAAAAAGAAAGCTTTATAAGTAAATGATTTATTTATTCTTGGTAGAGAAAATCGCTATCGGGCTTTTTTTCAGTTTGTTTTCTCGCTATTGACGTACACAAAGGCAAATATCACAGCGCGCCAGTTCTTTTTACGCTCTTCCTTCCGGCGATGTCCCGGTTTAACCTCATCAAAACCAGTTTGCCCCTCCTTTGTTGCCTCAGCATCTGGTTACCGTACTCCTCTGTAACGTGCACGATATTCTTCCATTGGATCCTATCACACAAAATTTTCCATTGTAATTTATTCTCATTTGATAGCCTCTCTTGGCGGCGTTACATTTGCGGTCCAAACATTTCCCCGCATTTTATTTTTTATTTTAGTTTCCAATCCAAAAGCAACTAGCCCAGGTGTTTATTTAATGTGGAATAAAGAATGTTCGGTTTCGAATATCTTCTATTTTAGAACATTTTAGATTATTAAGATAAATATTTGAAAATTATTCATACGAACAAAATTATTCTATAGAGGAACCTTCCTGCATATCCAAAACACTAAAGTGTCAAAGTATTTCATTTATATTTTTCTAACTAATTACTGAAGTTGCGAAAATGTTATATGCAGGAGCATGAATGAAAACGGGCGACTTTAAAAATATCCGATTACTGCGAACCAGATCCTGATATTCTGAAAGTTACCAGTTCGTTAATCCTTGTTTCTATTTTGAACTTAAAGCAGAAAAAAGCAGAAAGTAACCAGTAGAAATGTAAAGTATGAATTTATGGTAATTGTGAATGTGATGAGTATGATAATCTCCTAAAAATAGCGCTAGTAAAATTTAAACTTGTCAGAAATAAATTCCTTCGAATTTTCTTTATTTTTATTATTCTTTTATTGTTATTCTTTTTTGATTAAATTTCGTTGATTTTCATTTAATTTCGGAAAAAAATAATTTATGGAAAAGAGGATATTCCCTACAATTTGATTTCTTACCAGGTATTGAATTATTAACACCAAAAATTAAATTGAGTTAGCTAAAGTGAAAAGTGTTACCTCGATATCAGGATAAATATTTTGGTATTCCTATATGAAATAGAATATCTCATAAATTTTCTCAATCTGTTCTTGCTAAGTTGTGCAGATTAACATTTCTCTTCTAGCCTCTCTGTTATTTTCAGCTTCCTTCCCTAAAATTCAAAGTAAATTAACTTTGAGTTAATAATCAAGTTTTGAATGAATAAGTTTTAAGGCAATGTAAAGTATGTTACCTCAGGGAAAAACTCAAACTAGGAGAGGCGAAAACGCAAAATATAGAAAGGAAATTTTCAATAACGACATTTTTTCTACATTGAAGCGTTTCTACATCTACATAAATACCCTGCAAGCCGCCTTTCTACGTGTGGCAGGGGGGCTTTCCTATTTATCGGAGAACATGCGAAGCAAAGTAAAATAATACGGAAGTGTGAGGCACACAAACAGCTTCCATGCGTAACATGGCTCCTTAAAACTAAAAAGCGAATCAGGGAAGTGATTCCCAGGACGGATAATTACTTCTGGCTGTTTTTCCAGCTAAGTATTAGAGAAGCTAATAGCAGTTAGGGTGTGATAGGATTATCGATGTTTTTACACTGCCACGCACTACTGGAGGATTGCAGGAATTAAATGTAAATAATCTCCCTCAGAAGACGATAGTGCAGTTGCATTTCTCATTTCCTTCAAATCATCGCATTTTACTCGTACAGAATTAACTTATGCCGTCTGTACGTTAAAAGTTTGAAACTATAATGAAAATATCACCAACCTAAGGGAATGGCATCCTACCTCCACAACCAACCAAAAGTTTGCCGATTTAGTTTCTTTTTTATCAACGGATTTTCATTTTCGAATGCGTCTCGAACTCATTCCGCACTTATTTGCATCGGACGGAGAACTAATGCGCCGAAAAGTTTATCTCTCGTTAATGAAGTCCCCATCCGTTAATTCGGGCACAGCAATTAGTTAAATCACGGTTACCTCGGACGGGAGCATAAAACCCTTTTCGGGCCCATCACCTCGCACTTTTATCTCCCGCATATAAGAAGTGGAAAAAAGCGAGGCGGAGAATCGAAGGCATTAGTAGATAAGCCACCAAACGAGTTCGTCGGATCCCCTCAACCCACCGCCCCCCTTATCTCGCCTCCGCCCCCTCCTCCGCCTCCCCTCCCCACTTCGCGTCGTTTCGATGACGGGCCTAATTACGCGGGGCCCCACCCTCACATCTTTCCCGGTCGACTTGCTCACGTGAGTCATCAAGCGTTCCCACGATTTGAAACAAGTGTAAAAGAATAAAAAAATCGAGGCGGAGGAAAGGATAAAGGGTGGCGGGGGAGGAAAAAGGAGAGCTGGGCAAAAAAGAGAATTATCGGAAGGTCCTTGAATTCGAAGTAATAATTGCCATAGCCTTTGAGAGCGGGAAATTGCGGAGGGTTATGACGAGAAAATGAGGGACGGGAGAGAGAAGCAGAAGGCGACCCAAAGACAAGGTGCAATGATATTGTTTGGCGGCAAACGTTTCAGAACCGACCCTCCACCCCCTCTGTTTTAGTATATATTCTGTGTATTTTTCCCTTTGACTCACCTGATGATGCAGCCATGCTGCGAAACCATGGTCGTGAGTGTATGAATCTTGTGGTTTAGTAAAAGTTTTGGTTAAAATGGAGTTATTTAACGTTAATTATTACCACAAAGTTACTCCTGATTCTGTGTCGTTTATGATATCATTGTAATCTTTCTATACGGTGCGAAAATATAAGGCAGAGAGAACTTATTATGAGGACTAAATTCGGAATTATTATTATAGATAAATCTACAATTATGCAAACTTTTTTCTCATACGCATTGAATTTTTACTGTTCCCGGTTAATACTTAAGTTATCAAATTTATGTTACTTACGTCTTAAATTTGCTTTAAAATCATCCCATTCATTGATAAAAAAGATTCACAGGATCTCATTCTTTTACTTCTTACTAATTAGCGTAAAAGCGGCTCCGGGCAAAATTAAAGCTTAATGTAAATTGCGAATTATATTATGAAGAAAATACTCTCGCTAGTTAAAATGCCTTACAAAGAGATGTATGTATTAAAAAGGAAAAAGTTTAGATCCATGCTTAAACTCATGTTGAAATTTTTAATCAATAAAACCTTCAAATTTAATCGTTCTATCGACGAGATAAATAGAGCTTTATTTTAAATCATTCACATTCATTGCAATAATATCATTCAATTAGAAATTCCGATGGTGAATGCTTCATTTAAGTTGTTTAATGCATTAAGGATACGTCGATTACCTTCGATTAATTTATTCTGAGCATAACCTACCTTTCGTTTCAACGATACGCAGACCTGAGCACTCCTATGGTAGTGTGGGAAAAAGGTCATATATTGGAAAATTACATTTCCGAGCAACGTAGCTGGGTCGAATTCAAAAATTTTGATACATATATAAAACAATTTCCTGATGTAATCGTAATATATGAGGGTATTAGGCATGAGGCATTCTGGATTCATATGATTCAGAAGAAATATTGCGATCATTAATCTCCATTGTGGCTTTCTAAGGTCATGTATCTAACGGAAGAATTCCTAGGTCATGTTATTACTGTTTAGAGATTTCTCACATAAACTATAGCCAACAACTAAAGCTATCTCATCCTCAATACATTCCTAGGGAAAAAGAAAATTATGGTTAAAACAGCGCTGAATTCAAAAATCTTTTTCACTAAGATAAGAAATATACTTTTTCGATAAATGTCCTAATTTATGCCTAACTGATGATATAAACGAAATAAAGCTTTTCTTCCCTCGCAGATTAATTTAAATGTAACTGGTTCAAAGTCCGGTGCATTATACGGTAAAGAAAAAAATAGAGGGGAAAGAAAATACATCCCGTCCGGAGGCAGGTCAACACGGGGACGATGCTTTCGCTGGCGGATTGCTAATTCCGTGCGTATGGTGATCGCAGAGAGCACTTAAGCGGGACCGATTAGCAGAGCAACTCCTTGAAGGACGCACCCACGGGTGAGTCCCACACACTCCGTCTTTTAAAATGGATTTAAAGCGCTGCTTACCTCGAGTGCTTTTTCGAATTGTTTCCCACAAGAGTGTCGCGGGACATGAAAAAACGAGGAGCGAGATTAAAGGCATTTTATTCATGCATTCGCTTCGGTATTCTCTAATCAATCGGAATGTCGTGTTAAAAATGCCATTAATTAAAGTTTCTACGTCAATCTGGGTCGTTTCACCGAGCACATCTCAGACGAGGATTTGTTCAGGTACTAAAGTGCTTTAACCTTCGGCGTTTTGACCTCCATGTCGTATTTACGTATCGCGGGTCGCAGAATCACATTTTTGTTAAACCTCCGCAGTTCGCAATATATCTGTGATGATGAACTTTCCTGGTCCAAATCCTGCCTACCTTCCGCTAATCAGAGGACATATAAACTAGTCTCAAATCTGACATCTTTCAGTCGGCAAGAATTAGTCCATTCGAGAATTCGTAAGTACAGTAGAACCTAACTAAAGTAAGCACTCTAGAGACTGTCGAAAAGAGGTCACATGATACAGGGCGTCGCTATAGGAAGATTAGTTCATAAGATGTCCAGAGGGTTTCCCTTATTTAAAGGTATTAAAAATACTCTAAAATTAATTTAATAGCGAAAATATTTAAGTTTAGAGTATGCAAAAATGGAAAAAGAGAATGAAATTTAACTTTGGTATGACAGTAAAAAAGACAACCTAATTTATCAACCTCATTTATCATGAAAGAAGGAGATTTCATTTTTATACGTTTTTATAAATCCGTCTAATAAAATTTTATTTGCTATTTCCATTTCTTCACAACATGAGTGTGCAATTATCATAAGATTTTCAGAAAAATCCATTTTTGCATTTTATACCCAACGTGAAACACAAACTTTTGGAAATTATATTTTATAAAGAAATTGAGAACATAAAAGTTGTTGGAATTGGTCACTTTAATGGATGTATATTTCATTGATGATTTCCATATGTGGCCACTGGTAGAAAGTGACCGTCACTATACGCATAAAATATTACATGTAATTCAGGTAGCTTTTGCCGATAAAAATGATCATATTAAGCAGATGGTCGCCATAGGAATGTGGTCATATTGACGTTCTACTGTAAAGTCTTTTTCAAAGGTAAATATTTTCATTTTTATCGGTTTAAATAATTGTCCTTTTTAATACTTTTGCATTAGTCGAATATTCTTAGATAATTCATTGGCAGATAATTTAATATTGTTTATTTTATCTATGATAGACACTGAGACCATTCAGGTACTGCAATAATATTTCAACATATCTTGCGTACCTATTCTCACTTCTCAATGAAGAATGACATAGTATGAAAAAGACTCGATGGTGCATATCTAAAAACGCATTCCCGGAATAAACCGTGATCAGTTATGACTCAAGAGGTATTGCGACCAGAGGAAAGATAATACCATTATCAATTTAAACTGATGAAGTAGCAAACGCTTCAATATCTAATGTAATGATGATGTACACTCCAAATTTCTGAATCTGGATACGAATAACAGATTTTTTCTAATGATTAGGTTGATCGCTCTCAGTTGGGTCCCTTATCAAAAGTTACATAAAACAGATCAAAAACGCTCTCTGATGGATACTTTACGGTCGCAGAAATTTGAGCTCCAAATTGGCATCAACAAATACAAGCTTATTGCTACTTATTATGCGGAGATATTTGAAGTAAACATTTCGTTCTATAAATGCACTGCGTTGATTAAATGAATTATAACGATAATTTATACCCTCATTGTCCATTTAAGGGTCACCTCTCAGCGTTTCCCCGATGGAAAGCAATGATTTCAGCTGGCTCTGAGCGTAGGTAGAAACATTCTTGCTCGGTCTCTTGAAATCTTTCCGAGGGGTTAAGGAAATTAGAAGTCATCGCAATGGAATTGAGAACTGAAGGAGATGGATTGTAACGAAGGCGAATGGGAAAGAGAGGAGGTTAAATATGCAGGTATAAAAGAGAGAAAGAAGGGTTAGAGAGATGAAATAGAGAGAGGTAAAAGTAAGTGGTAACTTTCAAGTACAGATTATGCTTAGACTAGTTTGGATTATTTTAAACAATTTAGTCAATTTTACAGATAAAAGTGCATCTAAAACACAATAGGATTGCCATTTTGATGCGGAGTATCTTAGGCTCAATGGATTTCGGATGATGCTGTCTATCATAATCATTTTTTTATCAATCCAATGTGGAAGACCTCATTTTCGCAGAAATTCATATTGGAGAAAAGGTTAAACATTGGAAAATCTCAAAATATTTATAAAAGAGTACACGACTGATTTCCATATAGCGTTAAGTATTATTTTTACATGTACATAATAATATAATGTGTATAAACAGCCATGCATTACACGTATATTACTGAAGTATGCTATAATAAGTACTGAATGCAGACTAATGACGGCTTTTATGCAATGTAATCTATGCAAAATGCTTTAAGTATTCATTACTTGAAAATGACGTGACGTCGAAAATGGTAATGTAATTTTACTGTAACTGAGGAAACTTTTCAAAGTATAATTTTCTTTTCTTTAATCTACTAAAGGTGCTCCTCTTAGGTACTTTATTGTTCGCGCCATTTTAATAAAATGAAACAATTGAACACAATAAATATTTCTTTTCATAGATTCGAAAACAGTAAACCGTCGAATATTATACGCATCTGCAATTTCGGGTGTTTTATGACAGAAAAATAAAAACAGATGCAGTATGCAAGATAAGAAATGTAAATGTATTTTTTTCCATATTCATCATTTTCTCTTTCCAATAAATTTCATAGAAATAATGTTCAAGGTAACAGGAAGTAAATAAAAAGAGAGATAGGAATAAAGGAAAATCACGGAAATACTCATTGGATGGGACGAGGAAAGAATGTTTTAAAAAATAATTTTCTTCATCATTGTTTCGACTAAAACTGTAAAGTACAAACGCTGGAAAAATGTAAATTCCTCATTCATCTCAGTTCAAGAGAAAATGCATTGTAATTGTTTACTAAATACGCGTATTTTCCATTTTCGACTCTCCGTTGTTCTACCGGAGCTACGAACGTATCAACCGAACCGGGTTGAAGAACAGATATGCGAAGAAATAACCGACTTTGTAGAAAGGATAATCGCAAAGCGGGAGAAACACGAAAATCGCGAAAATAAAGCTGGAAGAAGGGAGATGGATGAATGGAAAGAGAGGAGGCGAAGAAGGGAAGAGGGAAGTGGTGGCAGGAGGTGAGGATAGCGTGAGATATAACCTCCCTCTATCGTCCGATCTCACTGGTTTCTATGGACGCTCTGAAGCGAGGCGTGTAGCGATGGCTTCGTCCGAGGAGATGCCTACAAGATGCATTTGCCCCTTGTACTTCGCCCACGTGCACCTCTCTCCAATAAGCGCACCTCGCTAATGGCTCGCGAAGACTCCTTTTTGGTGCTCCTCTATCGTGTTCCACGGCCAACAGATTATCCGCCGAAGAGGCGTGGGAGTCGTGGAGTGGTTTGCCCTCGTCGGGGTAACGAAGTAGCAGATTTGCGATTCATTTTCGCCTTTTTGGCCTTCGTTAACATCGTGTGCATGTGCTCCTTCCGGGATAAGCATGCGCTCCCCGGAATTGATGCGGGCCCGCGTCTCCTTGATGAGAGATGGGCGCAAGGCGATGGAGTGGAGGAATGCACATGCGAGCACCGGATGCTTTTAAAAGAGTTCGCGACCGCCTCTTAGGGATGGCTTCGAAGTATAGCGCTGCCCGAGGATACGTCTCATGCAATCCAACCTTAGCTTCCAGGTTTTCTATGTTCGTACATTGAGATCGACTGCATGACACCTTTTGTCACTTGTAATTTATTCAATTGTATGTTCGTGAATGGATCCTCATGAAGTGTCTAAGGAGGGGTTGCTTAACATAAGGCCCGGCAGCCTGCTGACGGTCTGAACCCTTTACATTTACATCAGTACTACGCAAGACGCCGTATGATGTAAAGCAGGGGTTGTGAAAACACCAACTCCCTAATTGAAAACCTGTTTGGCATTCCTAATACTATCTGGAAAAAGGGACCAGAAAAAGCTTTCCGTTCTCTCCAAAATCTCATGAAATCTCTCTGACGTGCGGTCTAAAAAATCGCGCTTACCGAGTACGGGAACCTCAATACCGCGTATTCCGTCATGCAACCGACCCGCCAATATTTTCGAAGTTCGGTCTCTAAATGTCGATCTTAGAAACTTGAATCTTTTGATTAAAAAAATTATAGCGTATCGAAAACCTTGCACGTGTATAATCGTTCGTTAAAATTCTCCTTGTTTTGACTGAAACTTAATTCGTGAACTGAATAGCTTGTTAATCTGTTTGCTTCCGTATCATTAGTGATATAATTAGTTATATTCTTGCGTGAATGTCATTTCTGTCGCAAACAGAAGTCTGTAAATAAATTATGTAAAAAAATACTTCTCAAGAGAATAGAAGTCTTCTTTAATACTTTAACCTAATTGGCCCAAGAGTTCGAATTTCTAATAACGCTGTAAGGAAAAGGTTGTACAACTCTTTCCAAAAGCTATTCCACAGCGCAAAATCGAAACGTCTCTGAATGCTACAAAATACCGCTTAACTAAGCCAACTTGAAAATATTCAACGTATCATAATTATAACTGCTCATTTCATTATACCGGTTGATTAATTTCCTAAAATTATTAATTCTTTAATAACTTAACGATCTTCCCTTTATTCCTTGAAATCTTATCCCGCCTTTTAATTAATCTAACATGCTTTTCCTTTGAATTCCACAAATACCGAAGAAGGAAAAATTATAAAATTTTATTATTATAAACTAATGTAATTCGATTCTTTTATACCAACTTCTTTCAAATTATACGATTCTTAATGTCCATAGTTCAGATAATGAAGATGCAAGTTGGTGTGGCTTGCCCTCAGGTATATGCTCACCAGTAAAATAAACGAATCACAAAAATTGAGAAAATTGGTTTGAAATATACCTAAAGTAACTATTTCAGGTGCACAACGCAAAGTCAAAGCAAGTAGGATCGAGAAATATCAAAGTTATCGATGTAACTTGCGATTTTTGTTGAGGCGGGATTTAAAAAATGCCCTAAATATATGTACTACTCTATATTCCGCGTAGCAATATGAATCAAACATACGAGTCCTAAAAGGAACTTAACGATTTTTTAGGAGCAAAGAGCATTATTGGCAGCATTGGTGGTTTTAATCTTTACCAAAACCTTTGAACTTTGCGGCTCATCTGTAGACAGTTTTTGATTGAACCACTCTATTTTGGCTCACTCTACATTTAAGTTTACGGTTACTCACGATTACGATTCACTTGACGAAAAAATTGCATTAAAAGCCGGCTGGAATCAAATCTTTAATATATGACGGTGATTGCTGTATATTCAACCAACAAGAACTACTTTTATGATTATCAGAACTCCAGATTGTATGAAAACGAACAAGGGTGAAAGGTAACCTTTCACACAGAGACGTGCTCCTACAAAAATTCGCAGGGAAAATGGACATGAAAAAATCTGACAAGCCTAGAATTTGAACCCAGATCTAACACTTTCCAGGCGGATGCTTTAGCCAATAAATATTTAGCCAAAGCATTCAGACATACCATTTTGGGAGACTTTTTTAGGAAGGATGATGCCGCATAGTCGAGCAAACCACTTTGCACTTGCCTTCAAAGTTTCCCAAAACGGAATGTCCGAATGCTCTGGCTAGATAGGTTTCTTATCTAAAGCATAAGAAAGGGGAAGATCTGGATTCGAGACCCGGTTCTGTGAGAAATTTTTCACTTTCGTTTTTCCTTGGGAAGAGGAGCTGGAAGAAATTTATCTCACTTGATCAAACAAAATATGTTATGAGTTGCCGTTAAAAAAAAACATTATGAGAAATTTACATGTTCGATTTGTAAGTTATCTTGATCAAGATAAATGTGCCCAGCGTATTATGTTTGCCAAGTACGAGTATGTAACAATTACGTATGAGCGCCTGCTTACACAATAGTAGTTCTCTTAGAACGCATTGATGATTTGAGTAGGTATTAATCAGTACCGTGTTGAAATACAAACTTTAAATTTAATCATACCACGTTTCATCTTGTTCTGCCAAGTTTTCTATAAAATCGTTGGCTAGATATTACTATCCCAGAGAAATCTTTGCTATAAAAATAGCGCTGGCTTGCTGACCTTCAATCTTTGACTTTGGGACCTTCATAAATTTCCGATTCCTTTTCAACTTAACACATTTAGAGAATAGTTTTTATAACTCCCCTATTTTCAGTACCATTAAAATAAAGGGAAAAACTAAATTATGGTCTAAAATCAACATTTCTGAACCTTCAACCTTGAGACCTGTATTCTCTATCACCTTCAAACTATAAATAAACTAAATGTGTAATAATTATCTTTTATTCTCTCAAAAGATACAACCTAGCTTTGATTAAGTCAGTTTTAGTTAGTGTTGTTTTAGTTGGTTTTATTTCAGAAAGTATTTCTTTGTGCTAATTTTATAAATTTAATCTCAAAATGTGATACACCTGCCTTGTCGAATGTAGCTCAAATACGAATACTCCGTGATATTTACTCTCTAAAACTTCAAATAGATGAAAATCATAAACTATGCCAAACTATCCCGCAATTATTAAACATAAGACCGTTTCGATTACGCCATTTCCTCAAGTAAAAGAAAGAAAAAATTCTTAAGCGCAACTTAGGAACATGCCTTAAGCGTCAAGATGTTCGACAACATAGATGAATGCCCTGTATTTATTTAAAATGAGTGGAGATGCTACTAGCATTTAAGACGAGCACCACAGCTCCCAAAGAATCTAGGTTTGCAAATACATTGATACCTCAGCTAATAAAAGTAACTCATAACGGAATAATTTTAGTCGGCCGAAATAATATTTCTGATGAGGTCGGACGTTATAAGTAATGCAGAAATACTGCTAAAAGTACAGCCATCCTTTAGTGGCAAGCGATGCTTGGATGCTTTGGCTTTAGCCATTTTGAATTGTTCTTGTGAAAGCCTGCATGCGCGGGCATCAGAGACGCCTCACATCGGTGCCCTGTGAATCATCTAAACCGGGCGTTGTGCTATAGGGATATTCATAAAAATCTCTTGTCAATGATTCGCTTACATTTTGAGAGAATTTTTTGTATAAATTTGAAACGCTCTGAATAATACATTAAGTGATGTAATATCTTTAATGCGCTATTACTATCATTATCATACTGCAACAGTTTCAACTTTTGTCGCAATAATAATACGAAAAGGGATTTATAAACGAAAAGCGGAATACACTGCAGGAGAATCAATGTAAGTATTCAAGTAGAGTGATGTTTTATAGATAGAAATGGATCAACTCATTGGATATTGTAATCGAAATTGATTTAAGAATTTTACTCAGAAAACCTCTATTTTATATCATCTACTGCAACTTTTTTTATGATCGTAAGATTTAAGATTTCGTCAGCAATTAGCGATCAATTCCAAAGAAAGATCTTATTTGGGATTCGAACACACAGTGAATACTCCCAGAAAATAGTTGAGGAAATTGGTCTATTAATGAAAATCTGGCAACGCCAACAAATGTATCTTTGGCACTGCTGAAGATTATGTGCAATAAAACAAATATGATTTGCGTACTTTTTCTGTACCTAGACAAAATCTGTCCAGGGCGAAATACCCGCTCCCGTTCGGGGCGAAAACAAAAACATTCCTCATGTTATGCTTCTCAAAAGAAAGAAAATCTCTCCGTTAGGCGAAAAATCCATAAGCACTTTGCTCGTTAGCCGAGGAATATGCAAACAGTATATGAAAAAATCCAAAGCTCTACTAGTTAGTATAGGTATTACATGGAGAATTCAAATTAAACACAATTAATTATAATGCATTCAATTCATGCAAAACTATTTCTGGCGAGAGCTGTTCTTTGGATGCTACGCGAATATATCGTAGACAGGAAATAAACCTGCTTCAGTACTGGGTTTCGAGATTCTCACGGGGTGTACGAGCATATGGCAGTTTTTCTCAAATCTTGTAGCACCTTAGACTCCGTTAAGTTTATCCCTACAAAAACAGCTTTATTTCACCCAGCTACATTTACGACCCAAAGTATCGAGCATTTCCCGGATAAAAGAAAAACTCCGCGCTGAAAAAACTGAAGAATTCGATTGTGGATGTAGCAAATTCCCTTCGAATTTTTTCGTCGCAATACTTTCTTATGCGAATCTACTACCGCTGATCTTCCATTTCTTACACAGGAACCGTATGGAGGAAGGACGGTGATCGTGAAGGCATCATCCTGGAGTAAGTCATTCTGCTGCGATTTCTCGAGGTTGAAAAAATTTACTCATTTTCATTTCTACCTTGATTCTTCGAAACACTGCGAATCGGTAGAGGCTACATATGACATACAATTATGAAATGATTTCTAGGCGCGAAAGCTACGGGACCGAGTCAGCTGCTTTAGTAAAAATATTATTACTAGCAAATGTTGATAGGAAAAGGAAAAGCAGAGGACGGAAGGAATAGTAATGGTATTGTTAGAAGTGCTTCGGCAGGTCATTTTGCTCAAATGGGCTCCGCTGGGAATCGAACACGGGACCGCTTTCACAAAAGAATAATGTGCTACCCACTTGGCTATCCGGGAGCCCAAGGCTGGAAGGAACGTCCTACAAATAGAATATCCTACAAATGGGCAAAATTGGGAATTTCAGTGATTCCTTAATAAGAGTAGCACATTGAGAGCGATCGATAAAAAGGGTGTGTATATCTAATCATACTACTTATGAATTGCTTAACCAAGGAAGGAGTCCGGCCTTTAATCCATTAGCGGTAATAAATAAAAAATGAGTAGATAAGGTAAATGAAAAGACGTAAAAAGCTATAACTTGTAAGGGCATTGACGTCATTTTCTTTTTGACGTCGATACGCTAATTGCCAAGAATTGACATTTCACAACATCTTGGCGCGTTCACTCAATACATAGATTAGATCATTTTCGCTCAGATGGAGCTGATAACGGAATTTTTCATGACTCTAATATACACATGTTATAATCTCCTTTTCTATCAATCTAATGGAGGGGAACCCTTATAAATGTACATGATCCAATCAGAAAGAAGGCTTATCTCTAAAGTATGAATTACATCGCTCTTCTAGAGTAAATTTACGTTAATTAAAACTATAGAGAGATAACCGGCTGTGATCAAGTAATTATTTGGTAATCTCTTATCTTTAGTTAAGAATTAACTAGATATGTAATTTTAAAAAAAATATATATATATATATATATATATATATATATATATATACATACATACATATATACAATTTATACCGACGGTTTCGATGAGTGATCGTCATCTTATGGCGATGAAAGATACCAGAAAATGACGATCACTCGTCGAAGCCGGTCGTGTTTTTAATAAATTTGCGGAAAAAGTACCCCTTCATCCTTTCCTTTCCTTCATTATACATGATGGATGTTTTTCTACACTATATCACCTAATTCTGTGAGTTTCACTCCAACGAAATAGTTCTAATAGACATCAAGTAAGTCTATAAAAGGGCCATTATATAGTTACATAATGTATGAAGCTAGCTAAAGTGCCCTTTGATTCTCAACGGGGAAAATAGGGGTAGAATTAAATGTAGTAGTCCCATTAGTACAAAAGAGAAACAAACATCTATCATCTTAACTTAGCTCAGTGGGACAGGTTATCAAAAACTAAACTTTTCCAATCAAAATTTTAAAAAATTTGGAGCCGAAATCCTTAATCGACGACAAGAATATGAATCTGTATAATTTATTTCTTATGAAAAATGTCTCATGTTCATACGATAATCCTCTCTTCATTTCACTATAGAAATAGAGCCCGCAAAAGATTAAAAGAAAGTTCACATATGTATATCTTATAGGGACGCTTTGACTCGTATGGGATCGAACCTGAGACCAGAAGTTCACCTAAAGAAATCAACATGTCATCGGTTTTTTTAAATCTGTAAGTTTGCATGGTTTACATCTACTGGTTCTCTATTATTAGGCAAGTATTCACGCATCCACACCCACATTCAGAGTAGCTGTACTGCTCATCAAGAAAAAATGGGAGAAAAAATCGATAAGTACCATGCTAATTATGACTCTCTTGAATCTCAGGAAATTAAAAGGATAGCCAATGTAGCAAGTGACACATGAAATTTCGTAATATTTACTTTACATTCTTGACACGTTACAGAGATCGAAGCAGAGTAATGGTTCATGCATCATCCGCCATTAACTGAAAAGTGACTTGCATGGTAGATATGTAGATTTACTCAACGAAAGGAATATTTAGAAGCTCCATCATTTTGTAATTCTGTTGACAAAATTGAGCGCATAAAAAACACTCCTTAATGGTCGGGTGTCACTGCGATTCGTCAATGCAAATCATTCACAACTGCAAATGCTAAAATCTCACAAAATTTCTTCCTCTTCACTTAGTCTATCATTAATCTTTTCTATTTATTTTATGTAGACCTCAACTCCCAAAGTGTTCTTACAGGAAAATGCATAAGCTCGGATTCAACAATGGAATTAGTCGTCAGAGGTACGGTTTGTTTACAGCCTCAAAATTTTAGTAGTTGTTCCGTTTATCAAAATTCTCGCAATTTTGCAAAAGAGAAAAACCCTGCGTGTGATAAAAGTAAATTGAAATGGATAAGCTCGGAATCAACAATTAGGTTGGTCATCTGGAGGACCGGTTGTTTAAAACCAAAAAATTTCATAAAATGGTCGTATATATTTTATACTCCACAAAAGCATTCTTTCTTTCCTTCTTTTCTGTTCTTTCGTTCCTTTTCTCTTAATTTATGACAAGGGTTAAATGGAAGATGGGACTCTTTAGTCCCAATTTCGCCCAATAATGACGTTTTTATTTTATTTTATTTATATTTTATGAGAATTCTCACAATTTCGAATCTCGAACTTCATTCATTCAATCATTTTGGGTCCCTAATGCAACAAACATACGTACGGATTAGTGCGCCGAGAATCATTGAATTAATCCTTGTGTGTTTGCCTTGGAGGAAAAAGGATTGGGACGTACTGCCATGATCTACCTTTTACGAGAAATCAATCAGAAACCAGTGGTCTATCTTATAAGAAACCACACCATCGGTTATGGATTCCTCGAAATCCGCCAGTGATTGTATTCATAAAATCCGCTCACTCTCCATTGATTCGTTACTGTCTTCGAACCCGCGATAGCGTATTCACGCGGGACGTTTTATGCTCATTTCCTCCGCCCACAACTCCTTCCTTGGACTCGCTCAAGCGCGGCAAAGCGAAGGCACTAACCTCTTCCCTTTACCTTCTCTTCCCAGAAAAATCCGTCTTCATCCGTGGACCATGGAAACTGACTCAACATAGCGAAACAATAGTCGAGGGAATATGAGTGTGATAAGGCTAACGCGTCATGGCAACTGGTGATTGATCGCTTTTCCTCTCCCGATCGCCTTATCTTGGGGATGGGGAAAGAGAGGGGCGGTGAGATGAATGCTTGGGTGAGGGCGGAAGGGTTGCTTGATGAGCACTAGATGCCGCTAAAAGGAGACATTTACGGCCACGGTCGTTTTCTCCCGTTTCCCAAAGTCAAAAAGTGCTTCCAGCACCACCGGCGTGGTGCGTGGCAGGGGTTACCCAGCCGAACCTGTCCCTATCAATTATTAGCCTTTCTATTGTAAACTCTAATGGTCCTATGGAAGAAAGGATCTTTTGTACGGCCCCTGTCGATATACCCTGCTTTGTACACACTAACGCCTCTACTGATTTGAAAGAGACCAATAGACGTCGCATAAACGTATAGGCGGCGTATAGACGGATATCGTAGAATTATAATACAATTACCACTTACATAGAAAATATTAAAGTAAATATACAGAATATAAGGCGTATTTTGTCAACTGTTACTCAGAAACAATTGAATAACGATTCCTCGACTCTCTAACAGTCAATCTTTGCTAAAGTTTTATGGTGTTTCTAGAGAAAAAATACGGCATGTTATTACGTAAAATTATTCACTTAAATATTCACAATTTTAATAAAAATAATTTCGTAATAATAGTGATAAATATTAGCGGGTTATTCCAACTTTTTTCTAAACTCAACACTCAACAAACCTAAACATGAATGAAGCCTAATTTGTATTGAGTGAAAATATATATTATCATTTTTCAATCCCTTAACAGTGTGAAAGAGACGCGGGATGGTAGTTCAGTGGTTAGAATAACTGCCCGGAAAGTGGGAGACCTAAGTTCGAGTACCAGTCATGTCGCTATTTTTCACACTTGTTATTTTGAGAACAGCTATAAGAAAAACGGGTATAGGGTGACTTTGCGCAAGATGGTGCGCACCCAGGAAAAATCCCAAGGAAGAATGGACTTGAAAAAAGTTGGCGACTCCAAGGGAATGGCTTGGAGAAATGTTCTGCCGGGATAGCTCAACGGACAGAGCTCCCGACCGGCAATTGGGAGACCCGGGTTCGATTCCCGGTCCCGTCAGACTTTTTTCAAGTCCATTCTTTCTTCAGCTATAAGACTTCGTGTAAAGAAATTCGCTTTTCCTTTCCTTTATAGAATAGTTTAAGCTACATGCTGAATATTTGCGAATCTTATAGCAAATTAACTAAAATTACTTACTTACTAAATATATGCCTCTTTAATGATATAAGGTAATATTTAATATTTGGTAATAATAATGCAAAATATAAGCAGGTTATTCCAAATTTTTCTCCTCAATAAGCCTAAGACTTGAATGCAGCCTAATTTGAATCGGGTGATAAAATATATTATCATATTTTGATCCTTTATAAAATAACTGAAGCCCAAAAAGTTCAGTTAACTCAAAGTTTTCAGTCAAAACGTGACCGATAGTGGTAAAACAACAGATATATCCTAGTTTTACGTATCCAATGCAAAATTCATCTTATGGATCCTACTCATTTTTTTATATGTTACAAAAGAAAACTGAATGAGGAAAAGAATAGCTATAAAAGTAGATTGATACGCCAAAACGAATTTGTGAACTCTAGGTTTATGAGGCGAAAAGAAAAAAACTAGAAGATGTAGGCATTTTTTCGTGGATGCGAGAAAGAAATAAAACGTAATTACGCTGCCTCGTGGATTTTTCCATAAGCTATGAAACGCAAGGGAATTAAGAAATACATTTTGACGCACGACTTCTCTTTCCGAATGAATAGCATAAACTACTTCAAATATTTTTTAGCTCATTAAAAGGAGAAAATCTGTCTCTCGCGGAGTTTTTGCTAGCGAAACCGATTCGCCCAGCCGAAAAAGGAAACGTTAGCCCCTTAAGGGAGACACGGCCTAAGATTTGATCACCAACGCTCATCTGTCGAAGTTTCTCCCTTAATCGCATGCGTCTCTATACATTTAAAAATGCCGTAGCAACGCATCAGCTCCTTCCGACTTAGGTTTTGAGAAAAAAGAACTGCGGTTCATTTTATTACTCGTTAACGACGTTTACTGATCAGTCAGGGTCATCAATGCGGGTTTTTTTCACTCGTAGTACATATATATAGAAGTAATCCACAAATCACTGTATACATCCTTTATACCGACGATAAAAAAAATATTTTACATAATACATCGAAGATTTCTTGTCTCACTATTTATTCGTTTACGTTGCACTACCAGTACCGCAACAATTCCCGACACGTCGCTATAAACAAAATAAATAAACGATGATTCGCCCCAGAGACCCAGTAAAAGAGAAAGATCCCAAGCACATGTAGAATATTTCAAAACTGTTGCGTGAACCAAAGAATGATTGCAAACCGCGAGGACCGGATCCTTCCTAAACACAATTGAGAAGAAAAAAATATCATTAGGTTCTTACAACTCGAAAGGGCATATAAGATTTAATTCAATGTAACTTATGCTGCATATTCATGTGATCTTCATGTTACATAGTAAGAGATGTGATGGCCTAAACCAACTTTGTTGCATTATTAGAAAAAAGAAAATTAGAATTAGAAAATCAATGGTACTAGAATAAAACGAATTGAAGGACGTTTTCTAAAAAGCAAGGTGTTGTAGAGAAAATACGGCTTGCGGCAATCATGAATTAGAAACAATATTCATAAATAAATTAATTCTAAGTTATTTATACGATAGGTATAATTACGTATGACGATCGAAAGACTGATATCAAGGGTACTCCACGAATATATAATGATAAACTAAGCAAAACCTTCCATATTTCATAGAGGAAAATGTTACAAGGAAAGGATTGAATGTGACTACGCGAGTAAAGGCGTGTAACTATGAAAATTCCCAAGGAAAATCGATGTGATAAAAGTTTCACAGGACCATGGCTCGAATGATTTTTTCTTGTACGTTTTTCCGTGGGAATGTTTTTATAGATTTCATAAACATATTTTTCCAACTCTGAATTACAAGTTTTTACAATTAATATATTTGTAAATATTGACTACCTATCAAAGCATCATATAATTAATACAGGCGCGCACCTAGGGGGTGACTGACGGGTTTATGTCCGACCAAAATTTCTTCAAATACTCATATTTCATTCAGAACCGAATTTTCTTCGAACGGTCTTACTAGAAAATATTTGCATGCTTAAAATATATCTTTATAGGCAATGCTTTTCTATCATTCGAATCAATTATTTCACATGGCATCGTAAATCGGAATGAGTTCAAGAGACTATCAGTCAAAATCCTTAAGTTCAGACCCCCCAAGCGAAAATTTCGTACGCTTCCCTGAATCAATACGTTAATTATTGAACCTAGCTAACGTTTTTGGATTCAGGAATTTGGAGCAGAGACACATTATTACTTTTTAAAACAGCACAGCTCACACTTAATTGACATTTTTCTTTAAGGTTACCAAACAGCAGAAAATTTTCGAGGGGATATGCAATAGCATTGTCTGAGTTGAGTCAAAGAATGATCACTAAAATTCATTCAAACACTGTTATTTTTAATCATTTTAAAAATTTAAACCCTAGTTAATCTATTCAAGAGAGCATCTTCAGACAATGAAAATCACCTACGACTTCTTTATTAAAAATTCCGATTAGTTGTTCTTTATCAACGATGAATTCATATGTCCATCCATTTGTTGCCACTACCACTACCATTGGAGTGCTGTAGCTGGAAAGCAACGTCAAAATCCAGCCACTAATAAGCTGTCTCAAAACAAATCGAAGGGCTAAAAGTCAGCATGTTATAATATTAACCTCTCTTCTCGACAGCAACATAATATTAGTCATCACGCTAAGAAATACGCATTCATTGCACGGAAAACAGTCGTATTCTAGAAAATACTTAACTCTCCTCGGAATTGAAGAGTTTATTCACTTTCACCAGAAGCCCCCATGATATTTCTCAGTGCATAATCTGCAGTAAATAGGATTGGAGATCCAGAGTTTCACTCTAAACTACCCATTCGCGGAGGGAAATCTTCATCAAATCACTCAAATCTCTTTACGGTAAAGAAACGCTGCAATGGAATCGCTCTTTAGCCGACGGTTCGCCTTATGCATCACTGCACATTAAACATGGGAAGTCTCCGACTCATGAAACATGCACGTTATACTTGAGTGCGCTTTGTACCTGAGAATGCGACTAAGCGAAATTCCCTATATACTGTATTTCATTTCGCATGCATAAGTATTCATAATGATAAATAAGTCCTCGTGTTAATATTCATCACATCAATCTCGTTGAGATCTCTCCCGGTGAATAATGTTTCCGGATAAGCAAAAAGTCGCTCCGTGATACATGGTTTTTTAACTTAGATTTTCTGCTCATTTAGCGGTAAAAGGAAGAACATTAAATTAATATTAAAGTGCATTAAATCATCCCTGGCTATTTTATTATTCGTATCATTCTCGAGAAAAGTAATTTCTTGCTCAGTATTTACTGAAAAAACGTGTATAAATCCACAGAATATATTACAAACGTTTACCGGATTCGGCGTGAGTTTACGCCATCATCAGTGGGCGTAAACTCCTCGTTACAGACAAACTACATATTGGCATGGAAATGTTAATCGGAATAATTACCGAAACTGACTGATATACAAATTATATTTACTATTAAACTATTCTTCAAAAATTTACTTATGATTAAGAACAAAGATTAATAAGGCATTACAAAAATTCAAAACTTTTAATGAGAAGAAAAACGCCCCCCCNCTATACGTAGTATTTTCTTCTCCATAAAAATTGAAGTTAAGGGTACTCGTTTTCGAGACCAAAATGTTGAGATAGTGTATTCTTTTTACCCTTTTCACAGAAATTAGCCGCTTTCCTTTACGTTAGTAAAATAATTATTACATAAAATATGATGTAATAGATGAGTAGATAATAAATAGGATGTAATCCTAAACTCGTCCCTATAGAGTGTTTTACTATAATTGTATTATAATATTATTGACAAAAATTAATATCGAAAAGATGAAAAATAGAATCATGAATAAAATATTCACTCATCATGCTTAATTTATGATAAACAATGGGCTACATTTAGAATCCAGCGCAGCTCGAACTGTAAATTAAATGCCTCGTGAGCTTTATGGACTATGTAACCCTTACTTGAGCATATAAAACCCGTTATTTATAAAGCTCTTAACATGAATTAATTTTATTTATTTTTATTAAAATCTCTATGCTGATAGATCTAGAAAGTTATTTATGCTATTATTTTGGAATTTGTTTTTAAATTTTGCTAATTTTTTTTCATTTTGGTAAAAATATTTCGAGATAAAATACGAATATGATTATGTCGGAGGCATTTAAAGGCATCTTTCATAAAAATATTTGAACAAATCAACAGAAACTACTTCCCTATTTACCATCTGGAGATCACGAGAAGCCAAATGAAGGCTCTGTTACTTATTCCGGAACATCCTAATCCGTGGAGGGGAGAAAAATCACCCTTTGCTGTGAAGATTCAGGATGTTGGATTCCTCCATGTACAATGTTACGCATTAAATCTAAAGGAGCTGGAACGAGTGAGCGGTTTGAGGAGGGGAATTGCCCTCGGGAGGGGTATCGTGAGGAGAGAGGGGGGCCCGTAGGGAGAATGGCCCCCGAGGGAGGGGAGGGGGCCGCGGGGGAGGGTTTGGCACACCGGTTTGAATTAGTTTGGGTTCAGTAACCTCGCGAGAAAAGAAAAGACCCAAACATCAAAAGGTAGAACCGATGGCCGTCGTGCAACAGCTTTGAAACTCGTGGGAAGAACGAGGGATGCATTTCCTTATGGAGGGACTTTCGTAGCAAAACGAATTAGCCCCGTGAAGGAATAGAGGAAATAATGGCCGCCGCTTTTCTTCGCCATCTTCCGCCGATTGAACCAACCTCTATCTATCCTCTTTTTCTCCTAATATGCCTCTTCCTTAACCCTTTACTCCCCTAATCCACGTTCATCCACTCGATTCTGAACGCTTTTTGCGGGGAATCTCTTTGCCTTTTCGTCTGTCTCGGAAAAAATAATTCATGATCTACTCGACATGGATTAATCAAGTATGAAGGAGCAGAAATTTCTAAGCGGTGAAATAAAGGCAGCGCCTCTTTGAATTCGAGGTTTTCTATTTGTGAGTCGAAAGGTTTACCTTGATGAACTTGATGTGCCATGAACGTATAAACAAAAGGACGTTTATGCCGAGGAAAATACGCTCTAATGGCAAACTAATTTGCTTCCTTCAATCCGTTGTTTCACAGATTATGCTCTTGGAGTAATCGCATGAACTATTCCACCTTCGCTATAAGAGAAATGCAGAAGGTGAATTCTATAAATATGAAGATTTCTCTAAAAATATCTGTCTACATCTTCATCGCGTTTTCTTTGATCGAAGCAAAGAAAACTAAGAACCGCAAAATGAAACCTGCGTGAGGACAAAGTACCTTAAGGCGATTTCAAGTAGGCTGATGATATAATTATGGAAGATTAGCATTAGAAAATTTGTGTAATTTATAAATCAAGAGAGAGTTATCAATTTAATTCCGTGAATCGATGTATTATCATGCTATCTTCGAAAAACATTAAAATAAAAAATAAAAGGCAATGGTTAATTAAGGAAGAAGTGGTGGAAGAGACTTCGCCTCATCCCTTACCAAATACCCATCTTCATGCACCAGAAGTCTAACGTCTACATCTACATATGTACCCTGCAAGCCGCCTTTCGGCGTTACGCAGGAAGTACCTGCCTCATAACTCTACCTCCCTAATCTATTACTTTTGCGTATCGTTCACGGGCAAAATTAGCTTTTGAAAGGACTAGTTCCACGTCCACTATAAAACTATATTCTTTGATAGATCTATTTCTCTGATTATTCTCTCAGAATCAGAACGGCCAACATAACAATGAGGACGCATAATATCAGCTACATCTTCTAAGAATATACCTTCTATTAATTTATTAAGTAAAGTCAGTCTTTGTTTAAATCTTCTATTTTTTATAGATTCCGATCCTGCGTTCCGAATGTATATATGTGATTCGTTACGAAATAATATTTTATCGTAATCCGTAAGTTTGCTGTTTTCCTGGAAGAAATAAGATCAATGACGAGGAGTACACGACGATCCGATATGAATATTGCTCATTTAACTAGTGCCTCTGGTTGAAATAATGACCATTATCCATAAGATAATAAAATAATAACAACAACTTGTACTTTCCACAAATATGATATGAAAGTACAAGTTGTTGTTATTATTTTATTTGTAATGGAATTCCACCATATCTCGCAAGAGAATATTCATTCTATAAGATAATCTTACCTTTTGAAATAGAGCATGTTCTTTCCATTAATATAGCAAGCAGTTGTTATTTTTAGATGTATAATTTCATTTTGTAACTGTAACTTTTAAACTTACAATCTCTGTATTTTATAGTTCATAATTCGATTTTCATATTTTTTCCTCATTCTTGATTACCTTAAATTTATTGTATAATATTTTGTATTTATATGCATTTACTTTTTTTGCGGGTTTTTTTTCACCCCTATTCTCTGTGGCTGTTTTCCTGCAATGCGGGGGTTTTCTTTGTCAGCCTTCAGGTACAAAGATTTTTTCCCACACCGCATTCTTTCTTTTAGTTTATAGTAATATTCTGTACATATTACAACGACATACGAACTTAGGTGGAAGTAAAGGGTCTATCTATCTATCTATTTACCTTGCAACTGACAACAACAGTTACGTAATATACATTTCGTCTCAATCTTGACAAACTCACACCACTGCAATACATAGCAATTCATTTTGAGGAATTTATAAACTCCCAGAGTAACTCATTTGAAAAATGCAATCATCTTCTCCCAGATTCCAATCGAAGAATCAAAGTTTTGCCTTAATTTCAGAGTAGAAGAAATACCTGAGCGCCTCATTCAATACTTAAGTGGAGTGATATGAAGAATAGGAAGAATGAGAATATTGCTTAAAAGAGCAGCAAAAAACTGATTTCTGGAGTTGGCATTCGTCCATAACTTCACTTCCTGTAGATTTAATTCCCAGATTTTATTGAAATACCGAAGCTGAGCAATAAAAAGATGGAAATAAACGGAGCGCGACGGAGTTATTTCAATTATCATTACACATTCCGATTCAAAAACTTTTGTAAAAAGCTGTGCATAAATCAAAGATAAAAACATCTTTCGTTAATGCATTGTTACTCAGAAATTGCATACTTCCTGGGTGGCACGTTAAAACGCCCTATTTGGTATCTCTTTGAACTTGGGATTCCTGATTTCGTCACTTGCCAAATCAAATAAACGGCAAAGCCGAAAATGTCTCAAAGAAACAAAACAGTTGAACTAACCACATTAGCATGTAATGAGATTCCAATGACAGTTTCAGAAAGAGAGCTAGGTGTATTAACTACAGTACTGATGAATTAAGCCTTTTTAAAATTCCTTCTAAAATTCATAGATGAATAAGTTTATAGAATAATTTTCCCCTCATTCTAACTTTTGCCATATTCATAACACTTTACACTAAACTCGTTGTAAATCAATGCTTTTATGAGAATTGATTTTAACGGTCCTTAAGTATTAGGATACCATGGCCATTAATCTTCCAAAAGAAACATCCAGATTGGATTGAGTCTCATTTCAACCCATTCGCCCTTCATTAACTCAGCCCATTTAGTGACCTTTAAAACGGCTCCTCTTTACCAGTTTTTTGACAAGAAGTGAAAAAGGAAGTACATCGACGTATACCTCTGATTAACGTCATTATGATAGTCAAAAGGAAATACTTATGTTAGCGCAGAGAAAGAAAATAAATTTTTAAATTGGAAAAGAAACATTGCTTGTGAGTGCAAGACATTCATTCCTACTTGGTCGAATAGGTTACAGTAATTTGTGGCGCAGATTGAGTTAGAAATACGAAAATAAGTTTACTACTAAACAGCGAATAATAACTTCAAGTAGAGGAGAATAAGAGCGGTTAAATGCATAAATAATAAAAATTTAGTGTTTTAATAATTCTTTTTTGGGATAATTTGATAAAAGGTTAGTATCCAGCAATAACTATCTATTAAAGGGAAATAGAAACGATGAAATTCCTTAATTTCTTATGATTACAACGAATATGAAACGTTTGCAGTTTTGTTTGCATGTAAACTGTTCAGGAAATGACTATTTACCTCGTCAAGGACTTGAAATTGTCATTATATTTGATTGTAATGATATATTAGATATAGAGTTTTATATTTTTCATTAAAAATCCGCTTCAAATTTATTCTAGAAGCAATGCCTTTCGCCTTTTGATAATTTTTTCTTACATTCGTAAATGCTGACTTTATAGCGAACAGAAAAAATATTCGGTGCCCTATTCCACAATAACGAAACTGATTCATCGTAATGGAGATTTACTAATCATCGTTAATTCTGCGAAAATGTTCCATAAACTTAATGAAAAATGTAGTATTACTGGACGTACGTATATGTGCATGTATGTGTGTGTGTGTGTGTGACATTAGTCTTCCTATCAAAGCATTTCAGTTATATATACATAAGGAAGCAAAAAGACATATCGATTCCGGCGTCCTCCGTTTTATAACGCTATAAAGAGAGAGGAAGTTGAAATATTTCCCTTTCTGCTGATTAGCGAGTAATGGAAACGTCATAATGGTCTGTTTGAATAAAAAAATCCAAGTAATAATAACGATACCAGGTATTTCATCTCTTTTCATTGAACTCATTATCCAAGAACGGTGCCCTATCGTTCTTCCGAAAAATTCTTTGATAAATTTCGAGTTGGAAAAAGAATTTTTAAATTTTTGCCTCCTCGACCACGAAGTAAATCCATAACTATTAATGCTTTATCCTTGAGATTCAAATTCAAAGTAAGAAACTTTTTAAATGTAATTTTAAGTGGCAATCGGTAAGTAGCCCAGGTATTCAACCTTGCTCAAGTCATAACCAAAATACAAAAGTGGGAATTTTTACATACGCTCATTCACATCACTCAACTGTCATCCTGGGTAAGCCCGTCATTTACCTCGTTCGTACACTGCAAACCATTTTTAGCATGAATCTTCCAACTAAGACATTAAACAACTTTCTAAAATTCTCTTTTATTCTTAAAGCTGAATCACTGCTGTGTAAATGTGAACCGCCACATTTAACGAGTTATTTCTTGTTCTTTATTATTTGTTGTTCTTTGTCTTGGATGGTAGATCTTGGTCTCTAAGATTGGTAACCTGCTCTACTCTACAAACTTTTACGTTTCTGAAAAACAATGATCGAAACCGATTGATAGAAAAACTATTGTACTAAAAATATCAAACAAAAATTTCAAGTTTACTCTTAGGTCTGCTGGTTACGTTCGATTGCTAAATACAGGATGACCAAAAATGGTTTCATGCAATCATGTTCTGATAAAATGGAACAATTTTTAAGTTTCCTTAAAAGTGGTTACAAATATTTATATTTCATTACTTTTTGTTTCAGTCTTATTGATAACTGATAGCATGAAAGTCACTCAGGTAAAAGTAACGCTGAGTAATCTTATATTAGATCAAGAACCAGAACTCGCACGACTTTCAAACATTCAAGACTTAGAAATTTCTTCCCAGATTAGAGAATAGGCTTTTTTATTCATCTAACTGTCCCCGGTTCGAATCCAGACGTTTAAAACTGTTTGCATAAGAAATATACGTAAACCTCTCACCGCTTGCAGGCTTTATTTCTTAACAACCGGTCCCCCTGACGACTAATTCCATTGTTGAATCCGAGCTCATGCTTTTTAGCTCACTTTTATCGCTTGCAGAGTTTGTTTCTTTTGCGAAATTAAATAAAAATTAGTCGCATAAAATTGAGACAAGTATTAAGAGAAGGGAAATTGTAAAAATATTTTTATTTTGGTAGTCGAACATAGTTTTCTGCTCAAAATAGCGTTAATTTTGATAAAATAAAGGAAATGCTTTTAAACTTATGAAGTTTGAACAAACTATCCCTCGGACGGCTGATTATAGTGTTGAATCCGAGCTCATGCATTTTCATATTTCCCTCCTTGAGAAACAGCGGGCACTTTAGCTAGTTGCATATATTTTGACGATTCTATGTATTGAATGCTTTGAAAAATGTTGGCTTATTGTATTGCATTTATGTGAACTTCGTCCTCTTATTGCGTTCTGTCTAAGCGAGGAAAGCAAGAGCTTCAGGAAAATTTGCAGGAGTGTACATGCGTCGCCGAGATGTTTGTGTACCCCAAGAGGAATTATGTTAGTTTGGTTATTTATGTATGTGCTTGTAACATCGACAAAGGTAGTGCAGTGAAAATTTAGTTTTTTATTAAAAACACTATCGTTAGAGACGGCCGAACCCATGTGCACTTTAGTTGCCGACTTGAACCAGTACTGAGAAAACGAAATTATAACGAGGCGAAGGAATGCAAGCACCGAAAACGCGGTTAAAGCAGCTGTTTAATCTTTCGCTTCATGGGCGAGTAGCAGCTATCGGCTTGTAGCACGTCCTTCTTTTGATAAGATCGCTAAATTGCGCCGGTTCCCAAACAACGAGCGTTTAACAACAGGCCTCCGCTCTCAAAATAATGTACTCAAATCCACACCTTTAATGGTCTTTTAGGCCACCACCCGCCATTATGTACATTTTGTGTAAATCATTTCGAAAAGAACTCTTCATCTTACGAAGAGTAATCACCGTTATTAAGGAAAGTGAACGAACTTGAGTGAGCGAATCCCCGATCATCTGCACACATAACGAAACCAATCAAATCACTCTCGCCACCAGGGAAAAGGAATCCTGATTGATAAAGATTAAAAATTGATATCTTTGACCAAATCTCGTTCTTAACAGCACGTGACAATTCGAAAATCCTACCGCATGCTGAGGTTTCTCGTTTAATATCTATGTTTTTGCTGAGTCACTAGGAAAGTTCCATTTTGTTAAGCTAGGGATCCACTATCAGCTACAGATTTGCATCCTAGATAGGTAAAATATCGAAGCAAGAATGCCAAACGAAGGATTAATGCCACAGAATTGGGATCAGTACAGAGCAGAAAACAAAATAGTAATATAAAACCAAAAGACGGAAGAAAAAAATAAAGAATAATTTAGTTTCATCAGATAACTTATCTCCAAGATCTGACATCTTAATTTTACCAGAATTTTATAATGAAAGTTTTGTGGTGAAACATACTCGACCACTCTTTCCGCGAACGATAGGCGAAAGTAACAGATTAGTAGTCCTTATGCATGCACCCCTTGTTACACGCCGAAAGGCGGCTTGCCGGGTAGAGGTAGGGTAATGCATATTTAAATACAGATGTAAACTTAACCATTTAAGCTTGAATGACTTTACATTGAATTTGTTATTTTATAAGCAACTGATTTCTTATTCGGGAGAAACTAATATGCACTCTGTTATCCTATTGTCATAAATACCTATTTTCATGTAAAACTCTCACAAAATCATCTCGTTATCGAAAAGGTTATAAGTCCTCCTTAAATGTATTTAGAAACAAATATTTAATGGTTAGTGGAGGTTGTTCTTTACTTTCCATCACCATAAGGGCGAGAAAGATTCTCTCCTGTTCTTAGATAACATGAATAGCTATAAAACGTGCAAAAACGCGAGCTGTCTACCTTCCTCGTACACAGAGAATGCTAGTCAAAAGGGAAAGTCTCTACGCGTCTTCAACACTTGCTTTTGGGATTTTTTTATTGAAATTATACCTTTAAATCATCAGGTAGTAGTAAGATTTCAGGGTGGCTTCATTAGGTAACCCTAACTGGCAAAGAAATTCGTTAGCCTATTTGGGTTAATATTGAGAAACGGTTGCGCTTGCACTTTTCTGGCCAAAATGTTCCGAAACTAACCGGCATTGGTGTCTAAGTCGTTAGGGGGAATATTGCACATGGCGCCGGAATGAAGAGACAGGCAGCCTAATCTACTGTATCACCATCTAATTGCTACACACTCGACCTTACTAATATCGCTAATTGCTATCCACAACCTATCATACAAGTTAAACGCCACACGGAGACATACGATATTTAAAATCATAAAAATACATAAAAGATTTAAGTAATTTAACCTGATTCCTTTGTTCAAGCATGCTACATTCTTAGACGGTAAATATGATCCTAATGAATATGTTACAAAAAGTAAATTTCGAGCTCAGATGTTTTTCTATCCAGTTTGAAATGAGGTATGGTAGACAAATTTTCTACTGAAAAAAAATTAATCTTGAGTAAAATTCCACCAGAACGGATATTTCTCCACCCTCGTGTATGATGAAAAGGCCTCAAATACAAAATGAAATTTGTGATGTAATGTTCCAAAGAGAGAAGGACGCAAACGTAAATGCGGTATATAATTTGGAAAGATCTCTGACATATTATTTTCTTTGATCCTCCATCTGCAACCGAATCGTTCTGACCTAACTTCGATATAACTATTTATTTATAAGAAGCACTAAGTGACAGAAAAGAGATTAATAGACTAACATGAACTAGTATGTACCAGACATACACTGGTGAGCCACCATGGAAAGAACTGCAGGATAATGCCTCCGTATTTCATGGGGAAAAACAACCAGAATTTCAAAGTTAGAACAAAAGGTCACAGAAAAGATGTCGGTAAATTTTCTTTTTTAAACAGAGCGGCATTTAATTGGAATGGCCCACTCAAGAGATTCTCAGTCCCTTCCCAGAGAACAAAGGTAGTTTTAAGAGGAATATAATTAAATATGATGTAAGAATTGTATAAGTTTAAGGTATTTATAAGCAGTGGATGAAATACGGGATAATGATGCTGTTAGCAGAGTGGGAGATGACATGCTACCTTGATATGGTTAATTTTGTTGATGTGTGTATTATTGTAAATGACGTAATAATGTTGTTGTGACGTTACAAGTGACGTTATCACCCGGTGTCTGCTTACTTGTAACTATGTATAAATAATAATTTATTTACTTCATAAACTGTAGAAAAACTATGACTCTTTCACTCAGTTCTCAGATATTTACAACAACAAATCCATTGAAATTTGCAGATGAAAATGGACAGCCGGTGACTAATGTTCTAGCCCCGAAGCCTTCTTCTCACGCTCTTGTACTGATTAGAAGGAAAACGGCGTAGGACGATGGTCACTTTCTGCCCGAGCTATCTCGATATTCGTGTAGCGCCAGCTAACAAACCCAAGAAATAACACGGAGAAAAATCTTCGAGAAGCTTTATACTTTCTCTGGCTCTCACTCCATTCTCCTTTACTTTCTTCCTCGTCTAATCATTCGTTTAGTCTCCCACTGGATTCCCTTCCTCCGATCCAACCCACAAATCCTTTTCCTCCATTCTATTTCTCCACGCAGTCACGTTCAAGATAAGAGATCTAAATGAGCCCACTGAAAATACGCATTCACCTACCCATCGCCCTTTTCTCATTCTCCTTTCTTTTCGCCCCTCCACAATTCACTCCCCTCGATTCCTACTCTTTCCGCGCGGCGTCTGAGAAAGAATAGAGACGAATCGACCGTGCTCCCAATACTACCCCCTTCATCCACCTTGACACTCTTCTCTTTGCTTCCTCCCCCACATTCTTCAAATTTTGTTTCTTACGCACATTCTGTTTCTTACGCACATTCTGTTTCTTTCCTTACTTCCTTTTCCACTCCTTTTACAAGTGTCATGAAGATAGTGCATACTCTATTTCATGAGTTCGATGATGGTGAATTCGACAATGGCGAAGAATATGTGAGAAAAGTTCACCTCCGTAAATCGAATCAACCGATTTGCATCTTCACCATTTACTTGTACACAATTATTTCACCTCTCACGTACAGAGGAAACCGATTAACACGAAAACCGATAACACGAAGTATTGCATAGGTTATTTCCATCTCCTATAACTTTCAATTTATACTGATTCGTTTAACGCGAAACTGTTAACACGAAAACATTTTATGGATCACAAGGAAAATATCCCTTTAAAATTCTACGAATAACACGAAGTGGCCTTTATGGCGGGATTTCAATTAACAGTAACTAAGAAATAAAATTCTGAATTTTGATTTACCTTTAAAGTTTTTCTTTAAAATATAAAATTAGTTTGCAAACTGCTGAGTTAACGTAACTAAGTTCTTGAGTACACCGGTTTAAAGTTTACTTATTGAATAAATGTAAACAAATGATAAATTAGACGATAAATACTCGTATACTTGTATATTGAACTCAAAGTGGCGGGTTTCGTTTAGCAAGGAATCCCGCGAAATCTGGCTATTGCAAAATGAATACGTTGACCCTTCATATTTCTTATTAAGTTAACTGAATTAGAATTAGATTAGGGAAAACTTGACCATCAAGTGAACATAGTTGAGTGAAGACAAAACTCGAAGAGACTGAAAAAACTTAATATGCAGAAGTGTTTCCAGTAGCAGAGCAGCGTTTACAGCGGTTGAATGACATATATACCGCTCAACAATGTTACTCCTTTAGGATAATTAACTCTTAATTTCGCTTCAGATTTCCGCTTTTGCTTAAGTTTGCTAAGAAGAATTTGCATATGATTGCTGCGAAAACTCTAATTTACAATCAAATCGCAAAATAAAATGTTCAAAATATATATCATATGAATGTAAGCTTCAACTTACTACAAACTGGTACACCGATTGAAACATTGATTGAAACGGATTTTCTTTAAAATGCTGAATGTGACAAATTTATGTTACTCTGTTGGGCAAATTGAGAAACATGACAATCTAGAAACTCTGCTGACCTAAACTGCCAGTGTGACTTGATAATTACTACTTGTATCCAATTATCCGCCATTCGTATATTTGGCAATATTTCAACGCGGAAATACACTGAAGAGCCGTTCCAATTAAGACATCATTCCTAGAAAGAGTATTTTACGAAAGACCGGAATCCGCATGAAGTAAATTTACGTGCAAAGTCAACTTTAGCCTTTTCCTTGAATGATATATACGTTCATACCGTGAATTTTAAATTACCCTTTCTCCATTGGAATAAGCGATCAATTTTAGTACTTATGCAGCCATACTTAATGCTTTCTAATTTTTTCCTTAAAGTTTAATCAGAAACATTTTGGAATGCTGTCTTTTTCGCTCTCGATTGCACTCATTACATTGCATTAATTTTCACTCTAAGATCTCAATCTTCCTATCTAGCCATTTTATCCCTTTGAAATCAAACATTGGCTTTTATTATCTCTATGAACCAGCAATTATTAATCTTTCCTCCACTTCTTTACCTTTTCTCGTGCCAATTCTTCTTCAGTACCTCCCTTATCTACTGATCTACTCGCCTACTTCCTCTGATTCCTTTGCTATTCATTATGAAGCCTAGATGAGTTACTTCCTAACATTATTCCTCTTAAATATTTCACTTTTTATCAATGACTCCTTGCCATAAACCAGTTAGATACTTTCATTTCATATTCAACCCTTTACTTTAATCATCTCTATTTCTTATCCCTGATTTTTTCCATCTTTAACGTATTTCAATCTATACTGACAATCTCGCCGTTCCCTCTCAAAACCTCCCCTCCCTCCTCAAAGTTCTAAGACCTCTCAATTAATGTCTGAACTGAACAATAGCATGGACTGACATTGGATCGCCGCTAAAAAGATCTATGAGGCATTCAAAATATTTTAACTGAAATTAACTGGGTAACCAAGTATATCGAGTACATTTCAGCAGTAATGGAGTAAATTTATATAACTTCATCGTATTCAAGGGGAATAAAACATTTCCTAATTTATTGATTTTCTTTGGAGTTTACAAAGAAGGCATTGAGGGGGAATCCTCCTGCACCGAAAGTTAAAATGAAATCAATAAATTATTATTGAAATATGAGGCGAGTTGGATATAACGCTAGACGTTACCAAAAGTAAAATGCAGATGAAAATATTCTAATGCGAGGTATGAATTTTCAAAATGACACCTAGGAGCAGTTGGAGTTGATAATTTTCTTCCTAAACGAATCCTCCTACGTAGGGTTCGAATTCGAATCCGAGAGATAAATCCGCTAGACTTGCAGGACAGTCGTAGATTCTTAAGAAATACAATCGTTGAAATGACTAACGTGCATCCCTTCGCGTCACGGAGATGTAAACAACCTTTTGTCCTAATTTCAATGTCTGGCGATATCAAAAAAACATACAACACGACTGCGCAATATTTTAAACTTACATATATGTTTTGATCAGTTCAGACGCACAGCAGGGAGTATAAATTATAATAATAATGACGACTTTATTAGGCGAATTTTAGTCTTAAAAGACCACTCTTATAATTAACCATTTACCAGTCAGAATCCAAAACAACCATGCCCTAAACGGGCTTTGATCCCAGGACCTCTACGTTGCTAGACTAACACGCTAACCACTACGCCACCGAAGCCGGAAGGGCAAAAAGAAGGCGTTGAGGCAGATGTAGAACTAAAGAGTGAATTGCAGTCGATAGGAATTAAATCCGAGTTCAAATCGTCGAATTTCCTTATGATGACAAAGAAAACATTAATTAACTTCTTCGCTCAATTTATTGATAAAAGTACGAAAATCCTTTGGCCGCGAGTTTCCTTCAAGGGCCGTTGATAACGAACCCATACTTCTCTCCCTCTAACGCTCTTCCACTCACTTCTCCACTCTAACCTGTGTCACCACCTAATATCTTCCCTATCCCAAAAATCATTGCACTTCACGATCTGTCCCTCAACACATCCTTTACGTTCCACCGTTCCTCACCCTCTCCTTTTTATACCCCCTTTCTCCACATCCTTCCGTTTCCTTACCTTTCCTTCCCTCCCGTTCCCACCAGCATCTCTCTTCCCTTACGTATCCTCATTAAACGAACAATGATTTATTAATAGTCGCCCCGGGGCACGCGCAATAGAGAGGAGTCTGCAGAGTGGAGGAGATTAACGGGGAGTTAGCGTTGCTATGGAGTGAGGCAGGCGGATTCCTCAAATAGCGCTCTGAGCCACAAAGACTCCATTGTTCGCGGGAACGCGGGGGATGGGGAGGTTTAGGGGGGGCGATCACGCTGCTGAGGAAGTGCGGAGTGGGAGGAGACCTTTCTCCATTTTATTGGAGGCCCTTTGATTATCCTCTAATCCGTGGATTCCCACAGCTTCACCTTGCACGCAGCGCCAGACGTGGAGTAGAGAAATTTACGCCATATGTGGTGATACCTGACGTTATGATGCGTTGATTTTCTGACGGACAAGGAAATCCCTACGATACCGTCAACGTCGCGATAGAAATCGGCGTATTACGTCTAAGAATAAGGAAGAAACTTCTTCTAAAGAGACTAAATTGAGATTTAAATAGAACAGTAATTGTAATAGAATAGTAAGAGTAATTTCCGAAAGAAGAAATCGGTGCTTAAAATTCTCATTTAACCTTATCTCAAAAACCCCTTTACCTCAGTGGAATCGATACGTTGCGGTAGAAATCGGCATATCACGTCTAAGAATAAGGAAGAAACTCCTTCTAAAGAGACTAATCGAGATTGAAAATCGTTATTTAAATAGAATAGTTAGTGGTTATAATAGCCTAATCAGAATAATTCAGAAAGAAAGAAATCGGGGCTTAAAATTCTCATTTAACTTTATCTCAAAAACCCCTTTAAAATTCTCAAAGGAATCGATACTCGTAAAGTACTCTGAAACGTTTCGTACTTTATAAGGGGTTGCACTCGAATTGCATTGAGATGGAAAACCTTATTTAAATAGAACAGTTAGTAGCTATGCTATAATAATAGTCAGAAGGATTCCTAAAGAAAGATATCGAAGCTTAAGTTCTCATTTAACCTTATCTCTAAAACCCCTTTACCTCAGTGGAATCGATACTCGTAAAGTCCTTTGTAACTTTTCATACTTGACAAGGGATTGCACTTGTAAAGGATGGGATGGCTATTAAAGATGTCAGAACAAGGAGAGCGATAGCAGAGTGGACTTTTATGAGAAGGGGAAAATTAACGAGGGGAGGCCTTGATAAAGATATTAGGGAGAGATTGCCAAAGGTGTGGGTCTAGATCGTTTTGTTTTAATGAGAGTGAAATATCGGCTTTAAGGATAGGAGCAGATCGAAGGAGAGTGGGGCTTGGGATGCGAGTAAATCGTAGATTATAATGATTGGATGGATATAAGAAAAGTTATTAAACAATAGATCATAAAGGTGATGAAAAAAGTTTTGGCTACAATTTGCGTCGAGAAGAATCATAAAAGATAGAATCTAAATGTAACAAGAAGAGAAGAGGATGAAAGAAAATGAAAACGTCTTAGGAAAGCGTGAGTATTAAATAAGGGAGGAGTATGATTGTTAAAATTGCTTCGACAGCTTAGGTCATTTCGCACGTAGTCCCCCACCGGGAATCGACACCAGGACCTCTTTCATTCAAGTCGAACAGGTTGCCCACTTGGCTATCCGGGAGCCTTTAAATTAGGAAATACTCATTGCTAAACAAAGTAATATATCTCTATCACTAGTATTGTATGTACTAATGTACTAAAAGTATTGTCGTCGGATTGAAGGATCAGTAATAGGATATTCCAGCAGCTACTACATGACTGCTATTACTGTTATGCCTAAAAAATATGCACTAGCCAGCCTTCGCATTATGCCAAAAAAAGGTAAATAATAATAATGAGAAATAACAAGTGTGCAAAGTAATTACACCTTTCCTTAATCCTTAATAATAATAATCATGCGACTTTATTAGATCAAGATTGAGACCATCGAGTCTCGTCTTACATCTAACTCTTCTTCATTTGAAATTTAAAAGGAATGGCTTGAAAAGTGCGAAGAAGAAAACTATTTTATGGGTTTAGAAACTTGAGTTAGAGCTTATAAAAATATACACCGCACCAGGAAAATACCCACAAGAAAGGGATTGTGGAAAACCTGCGAAACCTACTGATAGTTAACTAAATTTTAAGGAAAAGACAGGTTGAATTTTTATCTGAAAAGCAAAGTTAATGGTGCATGTACATTATTTAATAATATAAGATAATATATAATGAAAACCACAGCGTATGACAATGGTGGAAAGAACAATTAATGAAACTTCTACACTAAACTTCTGTAGTTCAGCGGGAGTTGCAGTACTGTAGTGGTTGCTATAAATCAGCGCTGCATGACCAAATATTCGTTGACATTTGTAAAAGGATAACCTTATCCCTATAAATGCGAATAACGAGGCCTACTAAAAACGCTGAATGAATATGTAAATGCATCGAAAACGCTGGAGATGATATTAAAGCAATGCGGGGACGAATCCAGACGACAGCGGCGCACAAAAGCACCCAATCCATAATTGGGTATGGAAACGGAATTATGAGATCTGGTTTTTGGGGAAAATTATGGATTCGCAGAATATTCTACCTTCTTCGTAACTCGTTAAAAATGCTATCCTTTCATATTTCCAAAACACGCACATTCCGTTTACTTTTTTCAAATTCTGAGAAGGAGAAAGAAATTAAATATCAGGTCGCCCGCTGAGACCCGGAGTGCCCGAAGAACAAAAAAATCTCATTCCCTTTCGTTTGTTTCTACCGCGAGATGGGGACTGGAGAAGGGAGCTACCATAGGGAATTCCGAATTCAAAGAAGAAACAAAGAGAGTAGTGTTCTCACATAAGAAAGGTCATTCTCTATTGGACGGGAATGGCTAGCTGCCAACTATACCAATCTTCGATGTAATTCTTTCCTCAACAAAAGTTTCAGCCGCACTTTCACGTGGACGAGAAAATCTTGTCGATACTTTACTTCAAAACGTGGGAGGTAAATGTACTGAATTAAATAATTACATTAGTGCGAAATAAATCCCCTAGTATTATAATGTAACTTTATCTTTGCTAAATCTCCCAACTACTTTGCGTAAGTACCTGTTTAATAAACCGCCTTTTTGTAACATAAACGCGCTATAGTTACTTTATCGTTACTACGTTACATAAAGGTGCTATGGATACTTTTACACTTATTGCAATTATTCAGCGTAAGTTACAGTTTGGTGATTGTCACCAGTCAGTTTGTGGCAAGAACGGAGTATTATACTACTTTCTCTTGTTCTGGGAATGAAAACGAAAAATATCGAAAAACGCCAAACTATCTTCCGCACCTACCTATTTAATTTCCGAACTTTTTAAAATATTTAACTTTCTCCATCAAAGCGTAACTAAATTTTTACACATTTTAACAGGTTTTCAACCTGGAACACCCGTATACCGAATGAGTACGGAAGGCTTTTTCAGAGGATAGGTGAAATGTTATTAAATATTCATGATGTGTTAGCAAATTATCCAAGTTATTCCTTGATGATACTGTGTGTCAGATACAGCTGTGGACAAGTATTTACATTTTCAACGAAAAGACATGGTAAACGATAAACTTTATTTCTCAAGATAATAAATAGGGGTTACGGGCATAAGGTGCTAATAGCCAAGGTGGTACGAGAACCACAAAGGTTGGGAACTCCTGGAGTAAAAGGAGGAGTGGCGAATATATGGCACCCATAAGAATATCCTAGCCACATAAATCTGTAAAAATTGTGACATATCCATATGTTTTTCAACAGCAAAACATTCAGTGGTTTCGAAGCATACTTATGAGAAACTGAACTCTAATTCCATTTATTAGTAATGATTGATAAAAATTGATAACGATGACTTTTAAAAGACAGCTTATGCACTTAATTGCCTTTTCAAAATGAAAAATCCCCATCTCAAGCTATGGCCACGGCGAAATTAAGGGTTAGATGTAAGAAGAGACTTGTTAGTCTCAATCTCGCTCTGAATAAAGTCCTTTATTATTATTATTATAAATCTAATTTCGCTCCTCATTTAAAGTAAAAATTTGGCCCTCATTCAACATTAAGTACATTAATGTACCCTACCCACGCATTGGAATAGTAGAGCAACAAACCGAAAAAAATGAATGAAATATAAATTTTCGTTGAAATGAAAATAAGAGATAGTTTTGGGAAATTTCGAAATAAATTACAATTTAAGAACCAACCTGACTTTAACCTGGCATATAATTTACGATAGCGAGAAATGAGGTTTGCTTCATTCAATATGTCAGCTCAAAAGACAAATGATCACAGCAACCTACATATTCTCTCTAAATGCATCTTATATGAAAAAGACCTGAAAATACCTTACTATCGAGATATTAAATATGTTAAAAACGGACTTTCATTCCCTGCGGAGGAATAAAAAAAAACGATTTAGTTAGCTTTCGTTTGCGGAAACCATTTCTTTTTCGGTCGTCCGACCTCAAAATTGCACTATCTCTCTTTTCTACGCTCTGAATCCTGACACGGGTCCTTCCGTAAGCTTAGTTTTTGCTTTCCATTTTCCAGATTCTGAAAGGAAAAGTGTGAGAATTTCTCCGTAATACATTTGCCATCCACCCGTTGAATATTTTAAAGTAAAAAAGTAACGCGTGCATGCATTTGCGAAGTTGAAAGAAGGAAGAAAGCGGGGATTGTGGAACCGAGAAATAAGAAGGTTGAGGATAAGTAGAGGCTGGATTATTTTGCTGGAGGGAGTGCTGCAGCGGGAGGCTCGTAACGCTCGTAACGCCATAGAAACACTTGCTAGTCTTTCTAAATATAAGTATTGTCTAAAATTTACACCGCTTTATTATTTCTGCGCTACGATCATGGAACTAAGTACTCGCAGACCGGGTATTATTATGTATAATTAGAATGGTGTAATTAATCTCCTTAATAGGGCCCAGTAGTATGATGGTTTTTTTAAAGTGAAGATTTCAGTGAATCTTCTCGTTAACCCAACATATACATAGGAGATTAACTATAAACTTTATTTAAATCTAAACAACCATTATCCTCTGTATTATAAACACCATTATAATACCGAATCTTAAAGCGAACATCAGTTAAACTCTAAGCTGCCTTATACATTTTAATAATATATTTTAATAAGAATACTGAAGGAAGCTTCTCGAAAGTTCATCGATTCAGAATTTTTAGAAGTTGAAGACATTGTCATTCCAGTAAACGAAGAGCGCAATCTTCGAGAGGCGACGACCAAGCGTCACAAGGAAATATCGCTAAAGCCCTGTTTTCCAAGGTTCACGCCAGCGTGGTCGAAATCGGAACAAGTTACGCCTGCGAAATAGAGCACGGTGTTGTTTTGCAAGCGCAGTAGTCAGTTATCACGCTGTAGTCAGTGATAACCTAAGAACTCAGGCTCTTTATATTTTAATTACAAAAACTATTTTTCAATTGTATTAGTTGCTCTTGTTGACGCAAAATTTTTAGTATATATGTTGGATCATATGGGAAAGAAGGTGATGCTGGCATTTTTTCAAAATCTAAGTTGGGGAAATCCATAAATAATTCAACTTTTAAATTCCCAGACCCCATGCCATTACCAGGAACTGAGAAAGTATTGCCGTATGTAATAGTAAGTGATGAAGCCTTCAAGCTTACAGCCAATATCATGAGGACTTATTCCAAAGAGCAATCTTCAACAAATCTACAAAAGGCAGTTCACAATTATCGCCATAGCCGTGCAAGGAGAACAAGTAAAAATGCTTTTGGTATTCTTTGCCAATACATTAGGGTATTTCATGTGCCAATCGCTGTTAAACCGGAGACTGTTGATGAACTTACAATGTCTGCATGCATTCTACATAACTTTTTGATAAACGATCGCATTTCCCATTCAAAGGAACCGGTGGAAGACAAACTCTATCTCCCAAAGGAAAACGTGCAACCTCTGGCAAAATTAGGAGGAAATGCTACCCATGAAGCTTTCAAAATACGAGACGATTTCGCTGAATATTTCAGTAGCAGGCAAGGAGAGGTTCAATGGCAAATTAAACATGTGACGAGAACAAATTAAGCCATATATTTCATGTATAAATTTGAAGAAATAAAAATCTTCAAAGTTTCCGTTTCTAACGAGTCAATCGTATGACAACATACTTTTTAATTAGTGATCAAACTTTAATGAAGCAATGTTGCACGTGTTGCTTTTGCTAACCACTTTTCCCCAGTTCTTTTCCTACTTCTTTCCACACGTTTTCCTTTCATTTTATGTCCTTATATGTATTCAGCTTCATTAAATACAAGTAAGGATGTTTGCGCACCAGCTCGATTAGTATATCGTCCGTAGCTGGGTCAAAAAGCTTCGACTCCATCTCTGAACTTCTGCTTCACGTCACGCTGAGGTTGCTCTGGACTCAACTGCTCTGCGTGGCGTTAGCGTGGTTCACCCCAGCGTGATTCGCGCGCGCTGTCTTGGAAAACACTATCAAGAAAACTCTAGTGAGCAACTTCAGCGCTAGCGCATTTTCATGCATGCGGGATCTTTGGAAAACAGGATTTTAAATAGTAAATTCCTCAAAAGAAATACTTTTGTAATTTCGTTCACTAAAAATTCCATCTTATTTTCTCAGGCGAGAAATATATAAGGGATAGCTGTAAATCGTCCATACATCCGGTAAGAACAGAAGAAGTTTCAAAATCTCTCTTTCCAGGGGACGTATGAGCCGTTGCACAACAGATGAGCCGTATTCAAATCGAATCGGAGTAAATCCGGGTGCAAACATTGATTTCAAAACTTAGGAATGATAAGTTAGTTGCACAAATTTTTGCGAAGAACCTAAAATCTGGGAATTTTAACGGACGCATTAGAAAAACGGGAAGGACTGTGACATACTTTCCTTAAGAGAGAAGTATTTTAGAGTCTGATCTAAGCCAAAAATTGTGATGCAAGCTAGAAAGATAATTAGATGATTCCAGGAGATTAACACGAAAATTAATTCCTCACCGAATATAACGCCAGATTTGCTGGTTACCGTGCATAAGGTGAAAATGATAATACTCACGGTACAATATATACAACTTTAAACCCGATAATGAAAGTCATTTTATTATAACCCTCTTAGACGAAAAGAAAGAGTAAAATCAATCGACAAAGCCTTAACCTTGTAAAATTCCATAACAGGAAGCATGGTAAATAACTGCAAATTCAACAGAAAGTTCTTTCTGTATAATTTGCACAGTTATTTACCATGCTTCCTGAAAAGGAAGAGATTTTTAAAGGTTTGTATCTGTTCCAGAATTAAAGTAGATTAAATATGTTCAATGAACTACTGCTAACACTATTATTCTTTGAGAAAGGTTTAAGCTAGGTTGTTTTGATGAGCAACAAGCGATAGGAGCAGTGTGTTAATGAAACAAATTAACCCCCGCTCATACTGTGTTTCTTTAATTTTATCAGCATCTTGAACAATTAATAACAGGCGGAAGATTATCAAGTTCGGCGAACATGCAGACCTTTAACCTATCAACTAAAGAAGTGTTGCATTAATCTGGCATATATAGTAATCACAGATACTCTCTGGTGCTTTTCGTATAAGAATCCCTTGCACATGTGACATCAAATTCCCTCTCTTACAGCAAAAAGTAAGATCTAATTTACTTTCCATGATACTAAGGTAATGCACCCATTAGAAAGAAAACCGAAACATAACGTACAGTATAATTTCCCACCCACACATAGCATATGAACATATATATTTTTATCAATATTTGACAAAAATCTTCTTTTTCTCGATTATTCTTAGATTAGACTATGAACTCGAGTAAGCAGAACCTCGGGCAATAGGGAAGCTGTGTGGGGAAACCGTGAGAAATTTCAGGGGCACGGAATGTACCAGACGCGACGCATTCGGGGGAGAAAAAGAATGGGTCACTGATAAACTCAAATTTTGGAAAGGATTCCGTTGGCCAAAAAGATACGCGTAACGTATAAAGAAAGAGAGGGTTGCGATGGGAACGAAAGAGTTCGTTGAATGGAAGATTTTTACATTTCGGGAAAGGGTTTTTGCATGGAAAAAGTGTGGGAAAAGAATAAGAAGGGGTTTATAGGGAAAGGCTGCGTTATAGAATCGCATCACAAGGGTTACTTCCAACTGAAGGGTAAAGGGGGAAAGGGTCTAGGGAGAAATCCTAATTTCAGGATTCGATGGGGATGACAGATATGGAATGAATAGTGGAAGAAAAGGGTGGAAAAGGACTGATTCTCCCCGATCTCAGAAAGGGGTAGCTTAGCAAATTTCTATATATAGGGAAATTCACCAAAATGCGCACCGTGACCCTTTTTTTGCCAATTTGGGGAATTCAACGACGCAGCTTTTACCCTTTTTCACGGTGAGGGGAAAAGGGTAGGAATGAACCCTTCCCAAATATCGGATACTCTCCCATGATTTTCCCCATTTTTGGCAGGGATGGTTTTTTACCTGCTGTATTTTTTATGATTGCATCGCACCTTTTTCCTGCAAAATTTCAACATCCCCTACTTTTCGGAGAACCCCACTATTCCTTTCCGATATCTAGGTGAAATTTGAGATTCAAAATAGAGATTTCCCATACTAAGGGTGCCACCCTTGAAGCTTAGGTTGAGAGGGATCCACATAAAAAACTAAATCCTTGCTTATTCAAGGAATAAAACGGAAGTATTTCGCATTTCAGTCGATCCGTTCCGAATCCATGAAGATCATGTTTGTAATTCGAGGAAAAACTCCCATTTATTCTAATTATATACTGATCTACTTGTACTTAACTTTTGAACACTAATCAAGAACGTATACCCAGTCTGAAAACATATTTTTGGATTACAATCAATTTCTTTCGGCTTGACTTCGTGATATGTTTCCATGACGATGAGAATATTAGAAGACACAGCGTTTATCCTTACCACCAGTAGTTTACTCTGCGACCATGGTATCAACGCCTAGACATTGCGCCTGATGATGACGCGAAGCGTTGTAACCATGTTCGCAGAATTAACTCTTGGTGGTACGGGTAAAAGTTCTGCATTTTATTACTCTTATCGTCATATTTTTTATTGACGCAACTTTTCACAAAATAAGGGCTGCATCTAAATATGTATAGAGTATACGTTCATAAAGAAACTTTAATGATATCATTTTTGTGTTATCCTAAATTGCAGGAGTCATTCCAACATACAGAATTGTAGTATCGGAGCTAATGTATGTACTGTCCTAACTTTAGTCGACTTTACAAGTACACCTAATCATATTTAGATGCCTCATCGGAAACAGCCAATCCATCAACCTACATTCATTTCTGAACTCGTTACTTTTATAGTAGTACTAGTATTTATAAAAGTACTTCTACAACTATGGTCATTTCGCACTTTTGAGCTTCCAGCGGGAATCTAACCAGGAACAACTTTCGCCAAGGGCGAGATCGCTACCAGCTTGAATCTCCGGGATCCCTGTAGTTACTTCAACTGTATGTTTAGATAAGGAAGTTTGCTAAATGAATGAACACTTCCTTCTCTTCAAATTCTCAACAAAACCACTAAATCAATCTCTATATCTATCACGTCCCTACATTGATCACCGATGTTCTCTATTACCCTGCAAAATTATTTTCTTTCGGAATATATTCAACATGCCTACATGCCTCCCTCATTCCAGAATAATTTCTGAAAAAAAAATCGCGTGGCACGGAGTGCATCCACCATTAGTATTCTTCAATATTCCTCGTATCATGTTCCGGAGAAATGGAATTTGAAGCAACTAGTCTTAGAATCTATTCCCCTGAACTTTCTCGCAGTATCAGAACGGCCTATGTAACACGGAGGACAGATCCCCACGTCTTCCGAGAAACAAACTTCCTCTCAATTTACTGAGTAAATGAATAACAGGTGTGAAAAATAGCTACATGACTGGGACTCGAACCCAGGTCTCCCTCTTTCCGAGCAGGTGTTCTAACCATGCTGCGTCTTTTGCACACTGTTTGGGAATGCAATTTTGAATTTTAAAATATATGCCCGGAAAGAGACCTGGGTTCGTGTCCTAGTCATGTCCCTATTTTTCATATCTGTTATTCCTTGAGTTTCAGCCGTACAGCTCTTGCTAAATTATTCACCTTTCCCTAATCCTTTGAATAAATGATGCCTTAGTTTCAATCTTTCTTCCAAAGACTCCTGTCCTAAATTCCGAAAATTCTATCAAAATGTTATTTTGTAAATTCACCGAGAGCTATATCGTTAGCCTCTAATTCTCCTTCAGCTGATGGTCAATATGGTAGAAAAAGTTAATTATTTGCCTCCTAAGCTTGAATTTATCCATCGACATGATAAAAATACTACCGGAAGAGTAAATGAAACGGGATTAGCAAATCAAAACGCAACGGTTTCGTAAAATATATGAGAATTTCAGGCCAGAATCACGGACAACGGAAAAAAATGGTGACAGAATTTTTCTTTATCTTTTAAGGTAAACGGCATGAGCCAGCACTTTAAATGATCATATAAACGTCGACTAAAGAGGCGCGTACCCACGGGGGTGGCTGAAGAGCTCAAGCCCCCCCCCACAAAGTTTCTACTAGTATTAAATTCAGAACCAAACTCTCAAAGGTCTTATCACTAATGATTTAGATACTTGAAACATTTTTATCAGCAATTCTTACTTAAGATGAAAATTAATTACTTCGTATCACAACGTAAATTGGGACACGCTCAAGAGAATATTAGTTACAATCAAATTAATATGTTGAGGCTTAACTTGGTGGAACGCCATGACATCGAAGAAGTAAAATAAAACTTTGTAAGTTCCACAGCTTGGTTTATTTTCACGACCGGTTTCAGCCTAATCTGCCTATCATCAGGTACATTATATAGAAATGCCTTTAAATACGCTGTGTTTATTTTAAATTTAATTTAAATGCCTTTAAATACGCTGTGCTTTCTATATAATGTACCTGATGATGGCCAGACTAGGCTGAAACCGGTCGTGAAAATAAACCAAGCTGTGGAACTCACAAAGTTTTATTTTACTTCTTCGATTAGTTACAATCCTTTCTTTTTTTAATCCAGCCCCCCAAACGAAAATCCTGGATACGTTCCTGACAGTAAACGTCCAAAATGTTTTTTTTTTTTACGGTTTAACATCAGTGACACTAAGAAAAAGTTGACGTAGTCAACTGCATAGAAATATCTCAAAAAGTAGAATATCTTATCGAGAAACATATATAGAGACTTCATTTCATTCGCTATCTAAAGGCAAAGCCTTGTCGCTGCAACCAGGAGATCTTATCCTCTACCATTCTGTTGAGATTAAGGTAAGAATCCACCCTTATTCTCACCTGGATGTCATAGAGACTTCATAAGAGTTAGATGCAAGAAAGGATGACGGTTATTTCCGATACAGGTTTTAGCGTATTGAAATCATACGATTTGAAAACCACATCATTGCAACATTGGCTAGTATTTTGCTCCTACATACCGCTTCGCTATAATTTCGAACACGAGCCTAAATTCGACCGCACCAATACCGACATTCGTATACCCCAATTCGCTCAACAATGAGCCAAAGAATCGTTCGAGATTCGCCATTTTAAGCAGCCCCCATTTTTCGTCCGGAACCGATGCAGAGAGGATCGCGTGTGCCATCGAAAATGAATGCCACGGGACGTGTCGCACTCAAGCAGTCGGCACGCGAGCTTCCGCTATGAAATCTTTTGGGCTGAAGACACGCCTCTAAACAGACCAACTCTGCAACGGGTAATGGTGCGCACCTTTTCACGGAAGGCCATGCGACCGATTCGCCCCCACCCCAAAAGACCCCATCGGAACCCTTTTTTTGCGCCCTAAGATTTACTCCTCGTTTTTGTAGCCGTTCCCATCCCATCGGGCACCATTCTCTCGACCGCGCTCGCCGCCTTTCTCTTTTTAAAACATTCGCTCTATTGTTGCCGAAATTTTTTGCCTCGGTCCCTATTCCTGAAGTAGTTTTTGTGCGCGACTTTCGAGCCCTATCCTTCCCCACCTCTGCCTTCCCTTTTCTCGATCCTTCCCACACACTATCCTCGTTTCGGTTCTTAGCTTATAACTTATGCTCCGTTTCTTGACGTGTTGTCGATGATGACGCGCTCTACGCGGGGACTTTATAGCTTCATCATCATCAACATCACGGTGGCGATGGTGAATATAATCCCTGTGCATTTATATCCGGGTGCTAATATTCTTTGCTTAACGAAGGGAGTATCTTTTCGTAAAGCCTTCGCAGTCTGACCGTCCCTATGGAAGTGCGGCTATTTCTTATTTCGTGCAGGGACATTTCTAGCTCATTTCAATCTCGATTAAATATAATGCAATACTTATGTAATACTTGCATAATACTTACAATACTTAAAATACTTGTATATCGTTAAAATAGAAATTATCACTGATGGCAGTATAAAGGTGAAGGTATTAAAACGCCAAAACCATCAAAAACCAGTCGATTCATACCCTATACGTATACCCTCCCAAAGAAAGCTTAATCATGGGTAGAGAATGAATGAGAATCAAAGGCCAGGCAGTAACTTTGAAAAAAACAACTAACGAAACCAACCAAGCTATACGTATTGAGTTTGGTAAAGTCAAAATCAGTTTTTATAAGACAGTAAGCAATGATAACAATAATAATGATGTTTTTATTAGGCGATTATTAGTCTTAAGAGACCACTCTTACAATTAACCTTTTACAAGTCACGACCACAAACAACCATGCCCTAACCAAGAATTGAACCCTGGACCCCGGCGTTGCTAGACTAACACGCTAACCACTATGCCACCGAATCACTGTTTATAAATGTGTAAATTTTCTTAGGCATCTACACCTGTATTAGAGTGATGTATCAACTTAATATTATTAATAGATATACGATGAACATGTTCATGCATATGTTTAGCAACAAGGTGTAATTCTGCCTGTGGATCATGGGTTAAGTTACACAACTAATATCAATTAATATTTTTTAAACGTGAGATGTTATCTTGACTCTCATAGCTCTAGTTATGCACAAGAATATAGAATGTATGTGGGAGTACCGACGACTAAAGAGTAGAGTACTATCTTTTCTCATTTATACCACAGGTGGGAAAATTGCGGTCTTCAGGCCAAAAGCAGCCTTTTTGGGAATTCATTGTGGTTTAGTCACTTCTTGAAAAAATGCCCCTGTTTAAATGGTTCCGCTTCTCAATCTTGATAATGACTCCTAGGGAAAATAAAGAAGAAAATGTCCTCTTTTAGTTTACTTGGCGAACGAAATCGTTTTTCATATACAATTCCATATTAAATTGTACGCGAATGTAGGCAAAATGCAATTCAAGAGCGGCCTGATGGCTTCACATGCGGCCTATATTATGCGATGGAATGGTAAAAGTGGCCTTCTGCTGAAAAATTTTCCCCACCCTTGGATTTGCCAAAATGAATGTCTTAAACATGAAATTCCTAAGCAATGACTTCCACTTAAAGACAGACACAAAAAACAAATATAATTAGATTTGGTTCTTTTTACGTCAAGTATCGGCTACCGTTGAACTTACTGATTATGTTCACTGCTTATGAAAGATTTATTACAGAGCGTAAAAACATGATACTCCCTCCGACTGATGATGTGGAAGGTAAAGAAAAATTCCTATAATGATTATAGAAAATAAAAATAATGCGACTTCATTTTGGGTAGATGTAGAATATAAAATCTCTTTTCATACACGTAGTCCTCCGTCATAGAAATTTAAAAGAGAATGAAAATCAAGAAGCTTGAAAAAAGTGCTCAGAGGAAAACTATTTTGTGGGTTTAAAAACCTAAGTTTGCACAATAACCACACGCTGTCACATAAATTATTCGATTCACATGAGTGGTTAAAGAAGGGGTTGAGAAGCAAAACACGACCAAATTGAATCTATTTTCATGATTCAGCGAATAAGTTCTTTTGTTTGGAAAATATTCTGACACTGTCTATAATAGGGGAAATAACTAATTTACACTCAGCTTTAATGGGCATAATCCTCTTTTGCAATTACCTTTAAAAATCAAGCTCTGCAAAATAGTTCATTGATGAATGAGATAAGAGACCGTATTAAGCTCTAAATTATACAGTAAAATTTATAGCATTCCTTTTTTCTGGTAACTAGAAAACCATTAAAGAAAGCCATAGGGAATCTTAAGCTTCATCCTGGTTTGAGGAGGAGCCTAACTGTTGTAATTATTGATGTAATTTAATGAAAAGTATTCTGCTCAAAACGTCAAGTCTAATTCCAGCATCATTGATTCCCTAGACCTAAGATATTAAACACCTCATTTCCATGATCTTGTCCACACAGAAAATCCCCAGCCAAAGAATTTATTCTCGATTTTTCCACTTATAATTTAGGCAGAGAAAAATATCATCGAATCAGATTGGTCGTATGTCAAAGAAAGAGACTTATTACTCCTCTAATTCACACATTTTCAATTTTCCTTCAAATGAGTACTGTTAGTTATTGATCATAACTAAGATTAATATAACTACGATTATTTAAACCATAGTAGTATTGTTAAAAGTGCTTCGACAGCTTAGGTCATTTCGCACGTAGGCCCCCACCGGGAATCGAACCCGGGACCGCTTTCATCGAAGCTGAACGCGTTACCCACTTGGCTATGTGGGAGCCCCTATTTAAACCATATTAGCATGTACTTCATTATAGGCTGAATGAATATTTGAGTAACAACCTTACAGAGATTGCGTGAAAGGGATCGCTTACAAAGATGCAGATGAATTCACCGCGAACGTTAGCGAAGCTTTTGGAAAAATAAGAAAATGATATTGAATGTAATAATTTTCACTACAGAAAAGATAAATTTCCGATCCCGGGATGATTTTCTGGATACATGATACTTCCGTTTAAAATGATGGTAATACCTCTAGAAGCTTAGCAGTAAATTTTTTCCACAAAATATAACAGCATTAATAAGAAGCATCAATACTACGAGAATTGGCTTGTCGGATTCATGACGGGAATCCAAAAAGGTGGAGCGGATATTCGTGATCAAAGTAAATTTTGGGTCGAATCAAAACAACCAATCGAATCTCATTCGTGACACGCACTTACTTTTTTTAACGTACATTAAAATCATGACGTGCATGCAAAATTAATAATTTTATAATTAATTTTAATTAAGTTTAATTAAAAACTCCTTCTCAATTCCTCAAGTTTTAACAGACTTTGGGTAAATATCCATTTCAGATACCATATTAATGACATGAAAGATTATTCTCGGCATCTTTTAAAAAATGCAACTTTACTATTGCGGAGAACGAGATTTCTTTTATGCAATCAATCAATTCTTAATGCAATCTAAATGCCTATTTTATGTGTATTGTGCAATAAAAGTAGAATATATGTGTTGGGAGATATACCGGAGGGATGATTTGGTGTAGTATTACTTTATTTGTGTTGACCTGATACTGTTTATGATATCATGATGTTGTTTTCTAGAGTGTTTGTATATAATTTGTAGGTATATGTAATAACAATGTAATACGCTATATATGTAATGACAATGTAATGACATGTAAGTCTATGTAATAACAATGTAATACGCTATATATGTAATGACAATGTAATGACATGTAAGTCTATGTAATGACAATGTAATACGCTGCCACCTGACGGAAGTCTACCTGCAGCGATTAATGATAATAATAAC
>KZ308299.1:1211893-1279699 GCA_000376725.2 Ladona fulva | reverse complement strand
ATCTATATTAAGTTTTATGTAGGTATTAGTTTATTTTAGCAATATTTTATATACTGTAATTAGAACATTTCTTTTGCCCTTATGTTTGAATTTAATCTTTATGTTTGAATTATTGTTGAGATTTCTTTTTCTTTACATAAATTTAAGTTAATTTTAGTTATTGTTTTAGTTATTAATGTAATTAGTAGTTATGCCATGTAATATCCCCAGAGGTTAGGTGGAAGAGAGGCCATTTTGGCCTAGCCTCGCCGTAAGTATAAATAATAATAATGATGATGATGATGGTGATCATTCGCTGAAACCTGGTCGTATATGTATTAAAATCCCATAGAAAAAGTACAAAGTCTCTTTCTTTTCCTTCAAACATCAACCGTGAGATTCGTCAAGGATTTTAGAGAACTCATATTTTACTAATATAATCCGTTGTTGCTCAATTAGATGAGTGTAACATCTACAGGAGCTATTGTTTCTCCGTTCCAAGTAGTCCTAAATCATGAGTGGGAATGTATAATTATCGTGTTGTCAATCGTATCAATATCGTGGTCAATATTCCTAGAAACGTATTTTAGGGTAACTGCTCATTTTATTAATTTCAAGACCGTTAACCGTTTAGAGGTGTAGATTAATGAGGTTGATGTAAATTCTCAGCTCCTAATCCATTATACACTCGAGAATAGCTGGTCATTTATGGTGCACGTTTTGTTTGTGATGCACGTCTAGTTGACGGTAGGAGGAAGGAAAAAAGATGAACTTTGCTTCAGAAACCTTTAAACTATTGCCTCGATACTGAAAAAATATATGCTACAGAATCAGGAGTAACTTTGAGGTAGTTATTAACATTCAAATATTCCATGAGGATGAACTTTTTTAAACCACATATGGTGACAGAATCAGGAGTAAACTGTGTGGAATAAACTTCTCTGTGGTCTAGGAAAAGTTTATCCTCGTGGACCATCTGAAAAAATATTTTTGGCTTCAGTTATTGTGGTGCTTTTCGTTTACACCCAGAAATGTTTAATTTCACATACAATAGTTATCATCTTCATAGCATTATGATCTTGACGCTGAAAGTTGAGGTAACGTAAAACGAAATAGGAAGTACATTTTCTGAGGTTACTCTGGCGCAACACGATTACTTTAAATTTCACTGCAACCACCAAAAGTGAATGAGTTCACGTTTCCGCCATCAGAACCGGAAGAAATACTCAGCATCTGGACCAGTTATAGGCATCCAAAGCTTAAGAAACTTAAAAAAAACATTTTCTCGAACAAATTCAAAACATCGAGTCCTAGAAAATTCAGCACGTTATCGAACTAAATTTCCTCGAGGGACATATGGATAAGCTGCGCTGAAAAAATGCGTCTCGAGGAAAAAAGGGTTTGACATGTCTGCGGAAGACACGTACCACGCCTTGCTTCATGTATCGTCCGAAACATTCACAAAACCTCCGAGTTAACCGTTATAACGAAATTCTGGAAACCTTCCCCACCGAAAAATATGGCTAACAATACATCACCCACAAGTAACGAAACAAAGGCTCAGTGGTGGTGGCAGATACCTAATCAATCATACTTCTCGCTTCAGCGCAATTTTTCACGGACGTTACCAAGCGCCAAATCCTCCTCCGTATTTCTAAAAAAACAGTATCGTGTACGGCGTTTATACCGAAAGCCAATTCTAAGGCGCGGAGGAAATGGGGGAAATGGTAGGTGGAAGGAGGCGTTCCAACGTATTGTCGTTTAGCCCGCATAACGTAACCCCTTCGGTGAGCAGATGTAGGGCGTTAGCAGCCGGGTGCGGTCGCGAATGAATTCGAAATGGGGGAGGGGAAAGGGTGGCAAAGGGGTGCGGGATTGGCTGAGGCGAGCACCAAAGTACCACCTACTCAAATCAACCGTTTCAATTCTCCATATAAATCACGCCCTTATACCCCCCCGCGTCTATCAGTAACCCTTTGTCGAGTTGTCCGTTTTTCCCGACGGATGCAAGTGCCGAGTTAATTTGCCACGGGAATGATAAGGACGAAATCTGCGGGAGCGCTCAGGTTTTTTGGTCTTTGAGGCAATTAGGAGCGTGCCTCCTTTGAGATATTTTTTCGTGTATAATTGTCCGATTCGAATTTCTCACGGCGCCTGCGCAGAAGAGAAGATGAAGGCGCAAAAACTGAGATGCCTTTCACCGAGGATGTGCACTTAAGGGTTGAAGAATTGAACCAAAAGCCGCATTTTTTCATTCATCCGATTCGACTTCACGTTTTGCAATGAATGTGCAAGAAAATTGTCGATTTAACTACGCCGATGCTCAATGGGATAAGTGGAATGATCATTAAGACGTTTCGTGAGAACGATCACTTGAAAGTCACCAAATTTTTTATAAATGAAGCGCTTCTAAAGAATACTGTGGCGAATACAGACAGTTCAACTAAGCAACCGACACACAGTGGGCTAGAATCGAAAAAAGCTGGCCAAGAGGCCAAAAATGGTTTTTTAGAGTGAGGAACGTGAAACTTCGCATAGGTATTCAGAAAAGATTGAATTTTGTTGTTCTGCCTTATATTTTCCGTTTTTTCTGCGCGTCAAAAAGATACAGGGTGTCAAACTTGGGAAATTTTCACAGCAAAGAATGTTCTCGGATTTTTCTGAAAAACATTCAAGTTTGCTGCGATGCAGACGTGATTAGAGGAAAAAAATGGAAAAACCGATAATGCCATATTTTAGTATGGTTTCTGATCTTTTGATTCGTTATAGTTTTGTGCTCAAATATGGATCTCTGCTCATTTTTGTAGTTGTTAGGAACTCCTCAAATGAAAATTAGATCATGTAGAAATATAGAGGGTTGGAAACCCCTGATTTAATCCGCTCTCAAAAATAGATAGCGAAAATATATATTATGAAACATACCGTATAAAATCCCTTAACCCTATTATTCATAATAATCTTCAGCCAGTGCGTGGTGCACCAAGCCATAAATCCACGTCGCGACGGGGACTTCCAACCCTCTATATTTCTACGTGATCTAATTTTCATTTGAGGACTTCATAACAACTACAAAAATGCGCCATAAGCTATAATGTAAGCTCTAGATTTCAGTGGTTGGTAATGTTAAGTTTGCTTATATTCTGAAAGATATTTTGTCCCTGGATTCAATGTGCCACTAATAATCATGATCAGTCAATCTGTACTCTAACATCATAACAATCACTAACAATCACCTCTGGTGTATGCGCCATGGACTTCAGGGCAGAAATAGAGAGCAAAATAATTGTTTCCTTACGATCATCATATACAAAAATGACCTGAAATCACAACAACCTCCTCTTAACAAGTTACTAGATGTTCCCCTGATTTCTACTGAGGATTGTTTTTTTCCGTATATCAATAGTGAAATTTTTTAAATTCAAAAGTAGCAAATATGTCCACGACAGAAGAAAAATAGTTAGAGCATTATGTATAGATACGTGTATTATAGTAAGAGACAAGACCGACTCTAATTTTCTCAACCCATTCTACAAATGATTGAGAAAATTAGATTAAATCAAATTATTATATAAATTAGAGTATAGTTCATTCTACAAATATGGAAAATCTCGTTCCAAATACTGCAAGCAATTTAGTATATACACTGTGGCCACTAACATGGTCGGTAAAAAGAACTCTTTGATCAATCGATCGATATTTCTTAATTTCAGTTTATAGGGAGTTCATCTCAAACAAACTCAACAGGTATTTGGATTTAAATGCGTCGAGAATTAATCTGCCTTGAAAGCTGTAGGACCTATAGTTAACTAGTTCATAGATTTTCAATACTATTTTATTTACAAGTACTCAGAATTTCGGTCGAACCGTTGCAAATGATAAATGAATGAAATTCGAATATTTAATGGATAATTTTTAATAATTCGACGTGCTCTCTATTGATGTAAAGAGGGATATGATGGAAACCTTTATCTGTAACACAATCTATTCTGAGGCCATGTGACCATTTACGGGCATGGTGAGGATGCGAATCGATGAAACCTTGGTCGTGGAATAAAATATTTTGTGATACGGGCAAAATTTTGTATTATTTAATTCTTTGCCTTACGCTGTTCTACCACAAAGTCAATCCAGAAGTAATTGATAGTGCTATCTATTAACGTTTATAAACAGGAAGAAGAACCTTGATTAAACTTCAACTGTTTGATTAAGTACAGCATTAATAAGAATGTTTTTTTTTCATTCACTGAAAGCAGTTTTTCCTGCTATCAATAAAAAAAATCTTCTAAAGAGTAGTTATCGACACCAGAAAAGAAAAATTACTGGAAAAGTTGATTTTCCTATAAAGTGTCGGTAGTTCTATTTTCCATTCATTTCAATTCTCAGTATCGACCGTTTCGTTGCTTTTTCTCGAATATCGTCTCTAATCTCTCCAGTAAGGTAAGGACACATTTTTCAAATTTCTCGTTTAAATATTTATGCAATTGTAAATCATTCTTGAGCAGTTAAGATGGAAATGAGTCAATAGACTCTGGCAAGACTTTGTGGTAGGAAGCTATAACGAACTGACAAAATGAATACAATACGTACAAATCAAAACGGGTAAACGTTTTGTATTCAGTTTGTCGGTTCGTTATGGAGATGATTTTTAACTGAAATAACGAATATCTCATAAGGACATTATGACACCACTTTTAGTTTTCAAACTAGCCAAAGAGATGAATTAAACGTGACAAGAATCTAAGAAAGAAATAAATCTAAACAAATGAAATAAAATGTATAGCACGAACGAGAACTATCCTACTTCAATTCCCATATGTTCGAAGGTGCAACGCGCTGTAGTATTGCTTTTAGCTTATAAGGTTTGACTAATCACTGACTATAAATCTTCATCGCAACATGACATCCTGCTACTGAAGGAGATGGACTTCAGACGAAAGTAAAACCTGATTTATGATAATAACAAAAGCTGCAATTAACTTCCTATCGGGGTCATTAAGCCTTTCTCATGGAATAAATATCAACTTGATGAATTTAAATCTCCGTATGTGAAAGACAAATAAAACATTTCGAAAGACTGTCGTAATAAATTTCTTTTATTTTCAGTAGAATCTTGCTGACTTTAACTGTCATTTCAACTCATGCTTTCCATATTAATCATAAGTAAGCGGAAGGGAAGGAATGCGGTGTAAGGACTATTAAGTATTTGCGCGAGCGTATCTAATAGTCTGACTAATTAGGAAAAGAATATGCCGTTGGATTGATTACATAAATATTTATACCTTAGCTAGAATATTTCGATGTGAATGATTTCCGGTTGGTAAAAGTGCACATTGGTATTTCAATAATACTGCTACTAGTACTACTAAATCTTTTATAAACTAAAAAGTATTTTGGGCCTAGTAACAGCGAAACGTTTTTAATCAATTTTAAGAAACTCGAATTTTTGCCTTTGGTTACGTATTAAACATTTCTCACCGATGTAAGCATTTTATAGAATTTAGCTCTCACTTCCCGTTATATGGGAGGCAGTTTCAGTCACTCCAACGTTACATGAGCTCCATTAGAATTAAATATCCTCAAGGATTGAAAATAAGAAATTACTAAGGAAAATCTATAGCATTTTGTGCTGTACAAACATACGCGTTTGAATCCACATGAAAATAAAACAATATATTTTTCAGAGCAATATCATGGAACGGATAGGTCACGTAGAGACACGCCTTGCAAAGAAGTGTTCCGTTTTCGTCAGATTACAAGGTCAACAATAGACTTGGTTTCTTCCGGACGATATTTTCAAAAGCCTAGAAAAAGCGAAAGTGCGTTGAAAAAGAATGCTCGAGAGACATTATGGCGCACTTAACCAGACCTTCGGAAATCTCTTTAAGGACATTTCTAACGCGACGATACACTTAAAGCCTTCTCGCTACGAAGCACTAGAAAAAGTCCGTAATGCAAATAGTAGTACGAAAAACAGTTACCCCAAGGCCCTCTCTTTTGATTAATTAAAGCAAAATTGGAAATACTACGGAGAGGAATCAAATCATGAAAAATTCAGCTTCAGAAGGAACTAATATATGTGCCAAGTTATTCGTCGATTCCACTATGAGAATTTAAGTTGATCTAATTTGGATTCATATTATCACATCACTTTACGAGCTATGATAAATTGTCCTGATTCTCAGTTAGTATACATCTAATCAAGTTAAAAGAGAGAGGATAATCCTTACATTATATTTGTTTTCTATGTAAATTGTTCATCATATAGTAATGCGGAAACGTGGGTAATCGTTTTCTGAGAAAAGAATTCCTTTTCATTAGCTAATGTCCATCCAAGAATTTGCATATTTCTAAATGAATCAGGAAATATCTAAATGGATCAGTAAGCTAGTATAACCGCCGCGAAAATGCTTCAGCTTTGAGTATCCGTCATGTGAGACATTCTTTTCCAATGCTTTCTCTAACATCAAGCTTTAGCCTCAGCCTCTCGTATAAATTAAAGGTTTTAAAATAAGAATTTGGAAGGTTTATGGTTTCGGCCTTTACTTGGTGGCTTGCCATAACAGAATGAAGTAAGATTGTCGAATTAACTCTTTAATTTATACAATACCACAATAAATACACACACTCACCACCTAGGTTTCATTGCTTAGCAACACCATCAGGTTAGGTCAGGATAGACCTGATGATGTTGCTAAGATACGAAGCCTAGGACGTGAGTGTGTGTATTTATTGTAGAATTGTATAAATCAAAGTTTCTTAAGAGTAAATCTTATTTCATTCTAAGAATTTTCCTGCGATTGATGTTAGTTTATATTATTTGTCTTGTGGTATGTGTCAACTACGAATGCATGTGTGTGGTTACGCATGAAAAAAATAAGCTAGAAAAATGTGTAAGACTATGAATATCTATGTTAGTAGGTAATAATAACTGTTTAAAATTAGCACTCAATAAAGTTATAAACATGGTAAATAAGATTTAAGCCACGCAATAATCTTCCATGCGAATGAAAAACATTATACGCGTAAATGAAGTTATAGTACTCAGATACCTATAAATTACTCAGCTACTACACTAAACATTTACTTAAACATGACACGCAATTATTCAGAAGTCAAAAAAGAAATATAGCCCAAGTTAGACGGCGCAAAGAACTGATTAGCGACAGAGGAATGATAGTACTATAGATCGTGTTCCTGTTTAATTACGGTGAGTCTACGAATGCTTTTCACGTAATACGAGATATCGGTGAGATTAATGACTTTTAAAAAGCTTATTTGTGACGTTATATCTATCTGGACTTTTTTAAACTCCACGAGGCCTTACATTTGCAACTCTTTTCTCTAAGGAAATAGAAATCGATCTCTCAACGTAAAGCGTTATAATGTGTTCATTAATTTAACTCGCCGAGAAAATAAGACAAAATCGAAATGAATATCTAAAAATAGAGTTTAAACTAATATTTACTTTTGGCCTTTGAATTGTTGGATTGAAATTCAAACATGTTAACTTCGTCGAAATTATGTAATGAACATTTTTCTGAATGACTAATGAAATCACTGTGACCACGACGCTTCGTATATGCTTATTCGGACGGTTGAAATTGCGCATATCTGGAATAATTCGTTATTTTCCATCTTGCTAAGAATACATTAATATCGTAACACTTATGCGACAGACTCTACGACTGGCCTTTTTTCCGGGGAAATCAAAAAACATATGTTATGATTAACGTTACTCGCACCTAAAAGAAGACCACGCCTTCTGTATCCTCCATTTCATCCGTTCATCAAGTAAAAGCTGATCATTGATTTCACTAACCAAATCAGCAATTAGTTATACCAAAGCAGTATAGATGAAGAATTAAAAATTTATAAGAAGATTTTACTATACTATATAAATTCAATTCACTGACGTCTTTAAATTAGAACATCGCTATTATATCAATAGAGTATAAGTTAATATTTTCTGTTTGGTCTCTCCAAATAAATTATACTCTTCTAATTTTTTATGGAAAATATACCTAAAATACGAAGATAATATAAAATACGTATATATGGGTTGAAAAGTTAAAGAGATACGATTTTACATCAAAAGAAACCAATTGAATATCGACAGCCCGGATGTTAACCAAAACCGTAACTTGAATCAACCTCGCTTGGAAGTTAATAACTACAACCGAGATATAATAATTCCCTAAAAAAATCATTGAGATTGTAGTCGTTAAAAATGTGAACTGGATTCATAACTGAATCGGAAAGGCATATAGAGGATGAACTTACACTACTTTGTAGTGATACTCCAAACGAGGAAACAGCCAACATTATAAAAATACTCTAGCAAAACATATGCACGTATATATTAGTAATAGCATTTAAGAGATGCTTCGACAGCTGAGGTCATTATATTATATTATATGGGTCCCCACCATGAATCGAAACTGGGAATTCATTCATCAAATAGCAACGCGTTAACCACTTGGCTGTCCCGAAGTTCCCTCAGAAACTATTCCTCATTTCATTGAATGTATATAAATCACTGAGCAATATAAAACATCATCAAATCTTTCATAGAACCCGGAATTAATTGATGGAATCTGCAACAAACATGCTGATATGTATGTACACTAAATACTGCAACAAATTACTCAATAACAAAAACGTTTAATGACCTTTCGCTGGGGAGAGTCCTGATGTCCATCGTTGGAAGTGCCATTTGCGACGCTTTATCACTGACCTTAATTTCATCCCTCGGCGATGTCCATCGATGAAAGACAAACCGCCACTCCCTCTCAGCTGTCAAATATCTCTGTTAAGACGCAAGAACAAACTATTTGAGGCTATGAAATAAACACAGTTACCATATCTTCATACGTCTAAGATACTGAAAACATAAAGTTCGAGCAAGTCCTATGTAAATGATACGCCAATAAACAATTGCTCTCATCTAACCTCTCTATTAACGATATTTCCTACCTCGTGCTATGCTGTATGCAATGTGTCATTCGCTTATTTTTTCCTATCCTATTTCACCCAAAGAAGGCCAGCAAATTGTCTGCGTGAATCTTTACTGTTTAATTAGTTGTAAATATTTAAATTAGGTCAAATTCTGATTAATTTTACAAACTATCATGATTAGGTGAAACTTATATATCATGAGCGGAGGACTAACATGGATTTTAAGATAAAAGCGAAAGCTGGTTAACTCCGAGGCAACGAATATACTGATGGTACATTTTAGTACATTTGGTATTCTGAAACGGTATGCACGTACTCTTGTGAGGGTCGGTGAATATGGACATACTTAAAATATTGAACATTTTCTCGATTAATTGGAGTACTTAATGAATGTCGAAGGAGCCTCAGATACTGACAGTGAGACAGTAAGACGATCTTACTTAATGTATCTTTAAAAAGTACCTTTAACAAGTCTAATAATCTGATGCGAATTTGCTCCTGCAGAGATACAACAAAGTTGCGAAGTTGAATACGGGAAAACACGAGAATACTGATACTACTAAGAATACTGATTAATACCTGTCACTCACACTATTTATAGACTGTGCTTCCTCACTCAAGAATAAAGACGAACTATTTCGAGGAATTTAAGAAACTATTTTAATTAATAAGGCATGTAACTTATTACACGAATTCTTGAATTAAAAAGTACTCTCTGTACACGAAGTTATCCCCATTCCGCTGCTCTTCACCATCTTATAATATCGCGGAGCGTATAGGAATCAATTGAAATTATCGGAAGCAGCTCATAACTGCTCAAGATATGACGTACATCCTCCCCTGAATAATTCTTTAATACCCTCAGACGTAAAATCTATATATCATTGCTTATTTCACGGCAAGCAAAATTCAATTTTTGGAGATGTGTATTGATAAATACTCACCGAAGTTTCGGCTCCATCGTGCCAGTTTTCATAACGTTTCTCATCCCTTCAATGCATCCTTCCAGTCCAGCTGCTCAATCATGCTAGGCTCCTCATCACGCTGATCCTGTGTGTAACACACGAGGGGAGGCTTCGCGAGGATCTGTGGAATTAAACTTCTTCGTACTAGAAAACCACACATTTCTCTTTCAGAAATATATTCCTTAAAACCTGATAAATATATCAGTAGATCTCAATAACTCTCTGATAAATATATTATCCTTATCCAGCCAGCTTTTAAGCTGGCGAAGTCAAAAACGATCTCACTAATATTTCAATAAATTAGATCGTGAAAATCATCCGCTACGCATTACGTGCGGAAAAAGCTGTCTATCTCAGATAAAAAATACCAAATTTAAAAATTTAATTATACGGAGTAACTTACGTAATGCATAACGTAACTAAATTGTTAATTTAGTCAAAATTTCTTAAGCAATACATAAACTAGCAATTGATACAAAAAATATTCAACCATTTGAAAGGATTCAAAAATTTGAATCGTTTCCATTGTAACGGATACGGAATTAAGAAAATTGACTCTCGCAAACCACAAAATCATACAGTTTTCAATTACTACACCTCAAATGAGACGATTCTAATTCTATAGCTCACCTTACAGTCCATGCGATGAACGAACGATGGTTAAACTATTCTCTTCGTCTCCGAACGTTAAATTCACTTTCACTTTCAATACGAGAATTATCATTTTTTCCCTAAAAATTACTCGCAATGACACATATTCTACAGTATTTTCGATTTTTTTAAAGATTTTATATAATCAAAACGAAAATCAAATTTAAACGGAACAGCGTAACGGAAGTTTTTTAAATTCACGCCCAACTCGTAATCCCTCCCAAAAAATACTAACCGCTCATCAGTTGAAACTGAGGTTAAATCGTAACACAAGACGCTAATTGACTGTTCATTTGCTAAGCTCCTCCCCCAAGCCGTTTATTTCGAGCCTAATTTTTCAAATTATAAAAATATAAATAATTTACAATAAATTTTGAGGCGAATAGTTATCATTAGAAATTTTATAAATTTAAATGTTATTTATAATTGAAAATAGTTAACATTTAAAAATTTCAATAGTGCGTATGCAGTGGTGAAAAGAAAAACAAAGGAAAAATGTTAGCGCATTACAAGTGTGAGAATATAAGGTTAACTAAAATTTTTTCGAGGGTAGACTTTAAAATTAAAACCCGTGAATATGATTAACATAAACTTTGCATCAAATGAAGAAATTTTATCCCATAAATATTTACCCTGTAATGTCAGGGAGACGTTCATCAATAATATAAACCGATTGAACTGACGATTCAGCATAATATTTTGAACCTCATCCTACTAATTGATTCTATCGTATTAAAGAATCAATTGTAATGTAAGGAAAGGAAGAGCAAAATGAATTACTTAGGCTTAATTATCCACATGGATAGTCTGATATAATTGCACTTGCTAATTAAATAAACCATCCTACGCCAGATGGTAAGTCATATAACTTCTTTATTTTATATTCGCACAGAATTAAATGAAAAGAAGTATAAATCGCTTCACTTTTTCTTATTAATGTCTGAAAAGTATGAAAAACTTCGAGATATACAATGCCTGTCTATTCCATGTATACATGTAGGCTGGGTATCCTAAATTCGATCAAAGTTATTTCCAATAATTAAGCTACAGTACATAACTTTTGATGTTGAATCAATATTTTAGTCTCCACCATAACTATACAAACTAACTCAACCCCAATGGCACTAATATATCATTGAGCTATAACTGTATTAATTATCATTAATTGCATTTTAGAAGATCGATAATTCGAAGATTTAGATGAATACTTCACAAAAAATTTTCTAGTTCATAAAAGGTTCAGTGTACTATTGAAGACGGTATATTTCTGTGGAAAATCAGGATTATATCTAGTCGAGTAGCAACAACATAATCTTAAAGAAGTGAAACCCCAATATCAGAAATAATTCTCCTACAATAAATCTTATTCTTCAAAGCACTTCTTCGATTCGATTGAATAACGACTGATTAGCTTCAACTCGACAAAAAGTCAAAAAAAAATCGAAATCAATAATTTAGTTGATTAACAGAATGTATAAAAATCTATAAAGTCATGCTTAACATGAAACAAGCTATTTCCTCGAAAGCAATTGAGGTTTTCACACACTTTTACAAGTATACAACCCTCGGAAAAGAAAGATATCACCGTTACCAAAATAAATTAGATATTTTGCTCCATTTATTACAAAGAATCTTGCAAATATTCCATCCTTAAGCGGTAGTTTGTACGTTTCCAAACCAGTGAATAACTCAATATTGTCGCCAAAGCAAACCCAAATGCTCTACATTGCAAACCAAACAATGTCAATCTTACCTTATCATTCAAATTCATGTAGAGAAACTTCTAGTCCTACTTCCTCTTAAATGTAAAGGGATTGCTAACAATAAAGCTGCAACGCTGAAAACCCTACAATAAACCACCTCCAGAAACATATTCACAAACAGCTTTAATACGCTTTTATTTAAAACTCGGTTAATATCACTCTGAATCACTCACTATTGAACATTGATGGACACATTTCTCCTATACAATGTGCTTGACTAATTCACACTACTTCACTCAAAACTCCAATGTGCACTGTACACACCATGTTCCACTAGTTATTATTACTTGTATTCGTATTTATCTAGGCACATTTGTGACTTGAAACTACAGCTAACCATTCTCATTGCAAAACTGCATGAATGGTATAGCTTGAACTTTTTCCAATGAAAAACGAAAGTGAAACACATGGGCTTTCCTTTACTCAAAGCAATCACTCTCAAAACACGAAGTGAACATCGAAACTCCTTAAGATAGCACAGATACACCTAGACTAAGAGTTTATGCATTCATTCTATGGGTTAGGCTTGATAAGTATTTCTTCAGTCCGAAGAGCGCCTCCGTCGCAGGTGCTCTACTGCGAAATTTCAAACGGCGCATAGTGTCTTCCAAGCCAAAAACATTCACTCACCGGAATAATTACTCAGCTTTGAGAAGGATTCCTGAAACTTATTCATAGATAAGACTGTCCTGAATGGAAAAGTGTTTTCTTCTGGGGAAAAGTAGAAGGTATGATGCTATGGCATTCGAAGCAGGATAGTTTCAGTGCGCTCATTTTTTCGCCAGATTTTTCTTTCAGATATTTTCGTTACCCCCGGTGTCATTTTGAGTTGCATGGCAGTAGAAGTATTCGTGAGAGAATCCAAAATCGAATTCTTTGTACCTTTCAAATTTAATTTCTTTTCCCTTGAGATTTTTTTCTATATAAGACGAATAAATTTCAGTGATATTTTCCATGCGATTCTTTCCCCGCATTCCAAGTTGCTTTCAACAACTGATAATATTTGCTGATCTCAAACACAAGCCAATAAAATAATTTTTCTCTAACGACTCATACCGTTCTGTTTACTTGATCTTCCAAATCCTCCTGATCTAAAAAAATCCAAAACTAATCACAGAATTGTATTCCATATTACGTTCACGTTCTCTTTTAGATGCATTCCTATTCCACCCAAAGTGAAGTTTCAAATGTTGAGCTCCCCAACTTCACGAAGTATTTGAAGTCTTCTAACGAAGCCAAAAATGCTCTTTCTCCATTTTATTTTAGTTGATTTCTTCTTATTCTTTGTCATTAACTTATCTTGATTTTATCTCTACTTCTTCGAGCAACGCTTTCAAGCAAATCGCAGCAAACATGCTGACCACCCTTGAACAATTCTCTAGCAAATTATGTTATACCCTTTGAAACAAAGCGTCTCCCAAAGGCAATTGGGTAAAGTATTTCCTTGTCATGGTAAGTTATTTAAGATCGTTTGCAGCGTAATTGTCACGAGGTTATAAAGTTATGACAACTAAAGTAGAAAATTTATTTTAATCGCTGCTAATTGCTTTAAATACGTAGAAATTTTGCTTTTCCTTTAAATTTGATTTACGATATAGTGAATGCTATGTTGTTATTGGGTACATTTTCCCAAATCAATATTGTGAGTCAATGAAAAGAAAAAAAACGATTAGAATACCCACCTGGGAACGAACGTGTATAATATTAATCTCATGATGTACCGCGACAGCATCTGTTGGCTTTAAAAATGCCTTCACAACAAAACCATGGAATAAAAGAAGGTGAAAATTTTGAGATGCCGGGAATCAAACCTGGATCCAATTTCGTAATTGGCAAATTTATTTTTATTTTACTCTTCCGTCCTTCTTTAGGAGTGTTTCAAAGCAAAGGTTTTGCATATTCCGTCTGTAACGCTTTACAGTTGAACAATTTTCATCATCTCCTCTAGTTTCATATCCCAGCTTATCTTCCCGCTGAAAAGAAATAAATGCAATGTTTCCTGTTTTTTTCATATTTTTGTTACGTATAAGCACCCTTATTTCGTAGATTTCCGCGGTCATGATCCGTTGATCTGTGGATATTTCTTTCGGTCTCTCGCCTCAATCGTAGCTTCGGATGGTTACAGTTTTGCTTGCGCTTCAGCTGGCTTCGAAAGAAATACTTGGAAATCATGGGTACGTTCGTTACAACTGGAATTAGGTCCCTAAACTAAAAACTAAACTATTTCCTTGTGGTCTAGATACTTGAGGAATTCATCACCCGCATCGCTAGGACTGTTCCCGATCAGCCTCAACCCTATTTCTCGCAGCTCTCCCTCCATTTGTCTAGAAACGTCGAGAATTCGGCAATCACTTCCCTCCACTTCTTCCCTCCCTCTAGATTCCTTCTCTTCCAAAAACTTCTCTCCAAATCTCTTTATTTCTCAACGGTAGCAGTTGGCCATTCTCGCCACTCTCGGCTGCGGCCCACGGCCTGCTTTATGGGCAAAAGGGAGTCACCGCGGGAGACAGGGAATGGCAGAAGGGAGGCGAGCGAGAAGTGGTCACATTAAGTAGATAGGAGCGAGTGGGCGAAAGAAGGTGGAATGAGGAATAGGGCCGAAGGGAAGGAGGGAAAAGACTGCCAAGAAATATTGCTCCAATTACCCTTGTAAGGGAGGAGGGTGCGTATTAAAAGATCCTTAAAGGAAACATAAAACGGCAATTAAAGAGTTCGTGGGTCGACCCAAAGTAGTAATTACGTCCTAGGACTTATACGCGGTGAATTCAATGCTCCTAATGTCTACTGCGGAGAAGGAGATAGATGAAGAGGCAGAGATAAGGATCGGAAAGGAGATGGAGAGGAATGGGAGGCGAAGAGATGGGGAGGGAGGCAAACAGAGAAAGTAACGAGGAAAGGGAAGGAATGTGGCGAAAATGGAGGTGAGAAAGGTACACGAAAGGAGCGGGAGACGGAGAAAGGACGATAGGAGTAGAAAAAGAAGACTGAAAGTATCGGGAAGATAATGGATAAGGTAGAAAGGGAGCATGAGGTTAATTTAAATCAGTAGATGTACAGAAGGATGAATAAACACAAGAAGTAAACTACATGGGCGCCATATATTTCTGCCAAACGTTCAAGATTTTCTGAGAGCTACGATTTTTTAATGGCAATGCATAAACGTTTAAAGAGACTTGTTGTTCTTCCATGGAGTGCCGCTGCGGAATTCTGGATTTCATTGCATGTGCATTGTCACCTGAAGCCATTCTCAACTTTTGGACTCCAAATGGGAATGGAACCTGAGATCTTTTTCGTTTCAAAAGAGCGCGCTACCTAACCAAAGGGAGTTGTTTGATCCTCTGGACCCACCATTACACATTTTTATGGCCGTTTTGGTCTCTCTTCATCCAAGTCTTCGGAGGTAATAAAGTTATTGGAAAGGGCTTGCGATTTTATTTTTTTGTGGACCAATATCGACTTTCAAAATGCGCGAAATTTTTAATGTAACGAGAAAAAATAAAGGTATTCGTGTAGCTACTAATTTGAGGTAAGACGAGGAAAAGTGTTAGAAGCAAAGCGTAAACTGTAATGATGCAAATCAAAATTTATTGAAACGCGGAAATAGAGTTTGTGTGAGAAGCGTCTTTTAAATCGGTCACTCAAGAAAAGTGTATGTGACTAGCAAGTGTCCAATATAAATTAAAGAAACCAAATACGTGGATATTAGTTGAAAGTGGAGGAAAAGGGTTAAAGATAAATTTTCACATTAAGGTGTGACCCTAGGGATATTCCCTTGGAGAAACGAACATGAAGAAAGACTGGCAGTATAGGGAATCGAACCCGAATCTTCCACTTTTCGGATCACTGGTCTAGTCAATTGAGCTACCGTGCCAGAAATGCTACCCTAAGCTATGGGTTCGAGTCCCGGTCCTGCCAGACTTTTTTCGTTTCCGTCTCTCCTCGGGAATTAAAATAGGAAGATTGATAAATTAAAACAAAGAGATTTCCTTATAAAAGGATTAGAGGAACGAATAATGGGTAGATAAAGAAATGAAAGAGAAAAAGTCTGCCACTGCCGGGAATATAGACCGCGTCTCCTACCTTCCCGCCGGATGCTTTGTCATCTAAGCTACCACTCCAGTACAAACTCTTCTTCAAATAATGCGTAAATTGGGGATTAAATTTCGAAAAATAAGGTATGAGAGAGACACAAAGAGGATCAATTACCTGAAAAGTTATGATCGATTGATATATGTATATGGACAGATGTACTAGCACTAGCAAACAGTATTTCAAAACAAATGGCAGCTAAAACGTAAATATAACATAGAATATAGAATATCGAATTGGCATTTTGAGAATACCTAAAAAGAAGATATACCTAAAAGTATATAGGAATGATAAAAGGAAAAATAGCCGTTGGTAGAGCATCGGCACATATGTAAAAATATCCGGCAAAATCAGCGAAAAGTAAAGAAAGGGGGGATGGACAAGAGGATTCAATACCTAAAAAAGGGCTTAGTTAATCATGCTGCAGGAATGGACTGAAAGTTAACGGGAGAAATGCAGAGGAGAGGTAATGAAAAACCAGAATATGGTAAGGATGAGGAAGGCTCCGAGGAAGCGGGCGAGAGAAAGAAATGGGACAGAGGGAGTATAAAGAAGAAGAGGAAAACATGAGAAAGTGAGGAGGGTGAAGATAAAGTTGAAAGGGAACGAGTTGGAGATAGGGTTGAGAAGAAACGTTGAGTGTCCGAAAGAAGAGTGCGTTGGGCATTTGCCTGCTAATTGTCGACCGATAATCATTCGAACGTCCGGAAATCGATATCCAACACCAGACGGCGGGATTATCTGAGGAATGGGGGAAAGAAGTAAAGCTTTCAATGGAGATATATCCTCTTCAACTCATCAAGAGATGAGCATCATTGATCAGAAACCTGATGCTTATAACACATCTTGTAAACTGAGGAAGTTGTTCTTTTTCTTGAATTCAAATATGCTATCGTCAAGTATGCGGCTCGTTCCGAAAATGAGTTACGAATATAAACTTATCACGAGAGGAATAAAGCAAAATTATAATGGGAAACGTGATAGGATCTTCGGTAGAAGACTTTAAGTCATGGTAAAGAAAGTATGCTATCAGTCGGGTATATATTTCCTCTATCGAATGCTGCAAGGCAGCCAGGTGCATAGCGAGTCTGCTCATAGTTCTGGACTCGATTCTCAATGGATGTCCGCAGGCATGAAATGATCTTTGCCCCCGTAGAATGCAAATAATGTGAAACAGAATAAACCACTAAATATAAAAATCTAATTCATAGGCAGCGTAGATGTTAAATCGATAAAATACATCCATTTATAGCTACTTAAAGCGAAGACAAAGAGATGGCAAAAAAAGTTTTTACGAGAAATCTGAAATTGGAGATTTTACTCGTATTATTTCCTCTCTTAATATAAATTATGATTTTTAGGGAGTATTCAACGAAGAATATTTTATTTCTTCGGAATGCGGATTCAACTTTTTGCATACCTCTGATTTCCTTAGCCATTCATTCAAACATCAACGTGAATTTAGAGAGTTTATGTCAACATATGTATTTCGCTAACCAGCCTAACATCCCCAATATTCTCAACGGGTAAATAAAATTTATAAATAAAATAGCATTTGCGGGCTAATGGACTCTCAAGAAAACATCACATAGTTAGTTTAATTAGTTAATGGGAGTAATAATTGTTTACACAAACAAAGGTATATATACCTTATGAAATCACGTTTATCGACAAACATTTACTTTTGAATGTATGTACATGTAGAATATGAAAACGAAGGATTTGAAATTAGAGTAGAAAATAATGATGCAGAAACTAACCAAATGTGAATTCAGCAAAAGAATGTCGATGAGAACCCACCCTGTAACCATAGCGCTGAACACTGAACGAATTTTTCTACGTAAACTTAAAAATCTCTCTAAGTATCCTAAATTATTTCCTTTTCTGTCCTTGCATTGATGAATGTCCTTGATATTAAAAACAAATAAAAATTAACAACTAGCTGTCCCCCTCGTAACACGTGAACTGATAAAAAAATCTCTCTTAATTGGTCATAAATTTGACTCAGTTATCTGTCATCGGAAACGCCAAATGTTTAAATTGCCTCTTCTTCATTTAGTTCATCATTGTTTGTTACCCTTACTTTTAAATGTGAAGAGGTATAATTTCGGGTTCAACAATCGTATTGGTCGTCTGGGGAACGGGTATTTTACAACCTATTTTGGAAAATTTTCTTCTATTTTATCAAAATTATCGCAATTTCAAATATAAATCAATATTCTACCAACAGATTAGAAATTTTCATTTAATATCACTTCTTTTTGTAATTGTATCGATTTGATCTTTCTAATCTAATTTTGCAAAAGAAATAATGCTCACAAGCGATAAAAGTGAACTTTATGTCTATATCTATGTGAGTACCCTGAAAGCCGCCATTCGGTGTGTGGCAGGGGGTGCATGCACCATGACTCAATTTCCTTAATCAATTATTTTCGCGAATCGTTCGCGGAAAACATTAGTTCTTGAATCTATTAGTTCTGGCATATATTTCTCTGATCTTTCTCGCATTATCGGAACGGCCTATGTAGCATGGTAAACGCATTATATCTGCTACATCATCTCTGAAAGTGCTTTCTCTGAATTTATCCAGTAAATTGATCCCTTGTTGAACTGAACTTTACTTGCATATATTATAGAAACGGGTGTAAGGGTGATCTAGCGCAAGATGTTGTACACCCAGGAAAAATCCCAAGGAAGAATGGACTTGAAAAAAGTCTGACGGGGCCGGGAATTGAACCTAGGTCTCCCTGTTGCCGTTCGGGTGCTCTGTCCGTTGAGTTATCCGGTCAGAGCACCCGAGCGGCAACTGGGTCTCCCGGGTTCGATTCCCGGTCCCGTCAGACTTTTTTCAAGTCCATTCTTCCTTGGGATCGAAGAAGATTCTCTTCTTCAATTTCGATAGTCTGGAAGGGTAACGCGTTCGACTTCGGTGAAAGCGATATCGGACTCGATTCCAGGTGAGAGCTCATGTGCAAAATGAGCTGTCGAAGCACTTTTAAAATTACTACTGCAATTATTTTTAGCCAAAGTTATCTGTTTTGTGACCTAGAAAGACTTCTGTATTGTGAGAATCTTAGACAAAATTTAGCAAAGAAATAAATTCGCGGCAGATTTTTCCCAAATATTTTCGGAGATTTTAATTTTAAATAAAATCTTGATAAATGAAAATAGTCCCATGCCTCTCCAGGAAGTCAATGAATGAGAATAATTGCGTGATATTGTCATCAAATTTAAAAATCACTCTTACACGTGCTTAACTAAAACTACTAGTTCTTAACTTTCGTCGTGGTGATAAATGCTATTAAAATGTTATTAAATTTATTCACTTTCTTAGTGATTTTCTTATTTTTATATTGGGAACATTCGAAAGGAAGATATTCATTATAAGAGACACCAAAAACATGAATTTTGATACAATTTATAGACACGACTCGAGGATAATATCTATATTCCGAATTTCTATTCAGCATCAGATGCTTATCCCTAAAGATATCTAGAAATCTTACTCTGTTTCCACTGTTCACTGGAAAAATGAAAGTTTTGATGAAATAATTGGCGCAAATAACCGAAAATTATTGTTTTTATGGGAGTAATAGTAGTATGAAATAGAAGTTTCACTCAAGTTTAACATTTTATAAGACATTAGAAGAAACTGGGTTTGAAGGAAGGATGTCGTATTGCGCAAACGGTATTCTAGAGAATGATAGAGGAACAAGAATTTCTCTTTCGTTTGTGACAGCATTTCTACGGACGATTGCGGCTAATGTCTATTGCGTTGTTTTTCGGTTCAGAATACTTTCGTTTTCAGGCAGAGATTCTCTTCTCTTCGAAAAATTGGCGAAAATATTGATCGGAAGTAATCTGATCAGAGATATACAGGGTGTTCACAAAGCCTTCTTCCGATTTCAAAAAATCGTAGTGTGAAAACGGTGTATGGCATTTGAATGAACCACCAACCATTTGAAAAAGGAGGTTCTCAAGTTTTGTTGTATTGCCAGTAGAGGCCTGTATTATGCGCGTGATGCTACTTTCCCGTCAGTGTCATTCAAGTTGTCGATCCCATAACAGAAAGCGTTTTGCGTTCTGAAGTTCCATGAGTGCAAGCCTGTTACAACTGTACAGTTCAGCACTTCAACATCGGCCTCCTAATATTATATAATTTATTTTGTGGACTCTACAAAGTGAGTTTTCCTTTCTCTGTGATTACGAAGAAGTTCAACCAAGTCACACCTCAAACCATAATGTTCACACATGACATGCTAACTTCAGTGTGGCAGGAATTCGAATATCATGTTGATATGTGCCATGCGGCTGGAGGGGGACACATTGAACATTAGTAACAATCTGAAGAAAAACTCGAACCTATCTTAAGTGTATTTAACTTTTAACTATGTTTGTACATTATTATTCCATTAAAATACAGCGTATTGAAATCGGATGACTTTGTAAACGCCCTGTATATCAACAGAAATTATTTTGATAGTGGAGTGTTAGAAATAAACGCATTAAGCTAAACTTTTAAATTCAAAAACGTCATATTCCTATTCATATATTCATTACCTCGTATAATTAACCATCATAAGTAAGATCTTTCGATCATTTAATTACTTCCACTTCCGAGAGTTTCCCACTTTTAATCCGAATATGTCACTCAAGCGTAAGAGGAGAATTTTCCACTTTCTATTCGAGAAAATCATGTTGACCCACATTTCCATAGATCAACTTACGAACATTACATTAGATAAAATAATTCGGACTCCCTGTAAATGACCTTATAATTAATATAAAATATGCTGCGCGCTTACAACCTCTTTAATTAAAAGGAGAAACTCGTGTTCCGCTTAAGAAAATTACGGAGTATTAATTAGTCATTTGTAAGTCCAAGTAACAGTTCTCAACATTCGCGTGACTTAGCTTTAACTAGATGGATACCAAATATTGAACCGAATCGAGGTTTTATAAGGAAAACCTCTTAAAATATACAGCTGAACGACTTTATAGAAGCGGAAACAATACAATAATCTGTATCATATCCTTTCATTTAGAAGATTACGGAAGAAAATTAGGTCACTTCGCATGAAAATCCTCATTCTCGCAAATAAAATACGTATAATTTTATCGAGCAACATCCACGAGACTCCCAAATGGCCAAGTGGTAGCGAATTCCATTTTGGTGAAAGCGATCCCGGGTTCGATTCCCAGTGGTGTGCCACGGGCCCTTATCTCACTAGTCCACAAGTACAATAAGATCCATTGCCTACCGGTTATAAATTATAGTGCATTATTAATAGCAATTTAAGGTGGAGATTTAAGCTTCTTCGCCTTCTGAGTTCAACTTTTGTTCCTTCATTAAGGAAAAGGTAGAAGTAAAATTCACACTTTCCACATATTTCCACGGGATCTGTTAAAAACGACCGATTTCGGCACAGATCGGCCATCATCAGGTGATGTAAATATATGTATAATATAATATATAGTATATAAGTNGGGTGTTGAAATGGAAATAACAAACCATGGGCTCCCGGATAGACAAATGGGCAACGCGTTCGACTTCGGTGAATGCGGTCCCGGGTTCGTTTCCCGGTGGGGTCCCACGTGCGAAATGACCAAAGCAGTCGAAGCACTTTTAACAATAATACTATACTAAATCTGTATTGAATATCTGTGAAAATCTGTAAAGTGTGGAATTTATTTCTACCTTATCCTATTATGCATATCCTCCCAGTTAAGCCTTGCGCAATTTATATCATTTTTACCTCAAAATAACTCCTATTTGAATTCAAAAATATTTTTATAACATTTTTACATACAAGGTAATATTTTGACCTTCAGCTAGAAGTCAGTATTTATCCTTATTATTCTTATGTCCGGTATTATACTGTATAATTAAAATGGACTTTAACTAACATTCACTTTAGAGCCCAGTATTACATTGTTTTTAGAGTCTAAGTGAAGATTATTGTGCTTCTCCATGCTAATTCATTATACATACAGGAGATTTACTATAATCTTCACTTTAACCCCAACATAACATTATAATAACAGGCCTTAAAGTGAACTTTAGTGAAAGTCCATTTTAAGTATACATTATAATACCGGGCCTTAGTCTTAATGGATTCGCCATTCAATGAACAAACAGAATGATAATTGTTTTGCAAATAGAGAAAGAAAAGGAAGACCAACTACACTATGACCTGATTGCTGTTAATAAAGTGAAATTCTATACGCGATCCCTTTTGGTTTTCTAATGTCCACTGCAAATAACCGAATCGACTTTTTATAGTGAAAATTTCTTAATTATCAAAAATAATCGAAATAAGTATGCAGGATTTTGATTTGAACAATTAAACAACGACATACTGACAAACAAATTGGAAATTTTCGCAAATTTCGTAAGAAAACTAATTTCTTGCCGTGTATACATTTCAGCAAAAATGAATTGCATGAAAATTCAAATTATTACGCTCAGTTAGAAATAATAAATATCTGTGCGGTCATGGCTCTTTGTTTCGGGCCATTCCGTTCGCGAGCGCAAGAATAAAAAAAACTGCTAAACGTGAAAATTAAAGTACGTTTCATGTTTCATCTTCGCTGGTTTTACTGAATTAACGGGCACCGAAATTGCGTGTAAGATAAACGTGAACTTCCGGTCGCTACTCGTGCCAAAAATAATTATCTCCTCCTTAATGATTACTTCCGACTGAGAACCAGTCTCATTCTTCCCGGGAAACCCATTCTCCGTGATTATGGCAGTCATATTCATCTTCTTGTCTTTCTTCTGTTAACTTTAGGCCACGCTTACTTAGCATTAGTGTTCCGCGCCACATCGTCCCTTTAAACTCCCACTATTCCTCAGGGATTTAATCACGGGTCGTCCTTATTTCCTACGTCATTCCATAAAACACCCGACTAATGCAATCTTTCCCTCCTGAAATATGGTTTGATCAACAGAGAACTGAATTCCAAAAAACGCCAAGATTTTATCCCTTTTTAGACGTATAATGATAGGTAAGCTTCGTTGATTTCTCAACTACGTTCTCATCGCCTTGTAACCCACTTATTTCCTACCTTTTCTTCTAATTTGTATACCCGTAGAATACAAATAAGCTCGTTGTGAATGCTATGACGACTGACGCAAGGCCTTCATCGGACGTAATTAGGTTATTCCATTCGGTATATTGAAGGATACCAGAGGACGTGGGAGGCAGTGTATTGAAAAAATATATCCCATGATATAAAATGTAAAGGGGAATGTATTGTCTTTGAGGTAACCAAGAAAGGAATCCAGCCGCAAGAAGTGAAACATATGGGAGCCTTCAGCCGTAGAACACTCAAACGGGACAACGAAAGTCTCGAAACTAATTCACTAAAGATCACGACATCGGGAGAGATATTTATGATTTTAATAGAATCAAAAGACTGTTTCAGCCCCTGGGAACTAGAAATTTCCCATCGAAGAAACGCGAAAACGATGAAATTCTTTTTATACTCATGGTAGGAAAACTAAATATATTAGTATGGTTTTCATAGAACACGCGTTTCCGCAATGAGTTCTACATTCAAAGATTGATCACGAAAAAGCATACTAATTGAATAATTAATGACTAAGAGCCACTGCCGGGGCTATCCGCACTTATGCAAGGAATTGCGAGCTATAATTGTCTCTCGTATAGAATAAATGGTTTCTGGAGACGTGGCGTCGTAATTTATGGTTGCTGCGATATGAATCAAAGATTGTTAAAACAACGTTTTTAGATTAAGTAAAGCAATCCTAGCTATATTTTACTTCTTTTAATACATCATTCAAGCTGATTTATGACTAACACTTCTTTCATGTCATTCTGACGTAGTTGTTAAGAGTATTTTTATTCATTGCCTTTGAAGGAATCCTAGGATAGAATAGAATAGAAAAGTCTTTAACGAGGTCCAGACTGGGACTATGACTTTACCTCCTACATCTAACCCAATTTATCTTAATAAACGGAAATAATAGATCAGTAAAAATATATAAAAAACGGAAGAAACTATGGGTTGATTGAAAAAACCCAAAGTCAAGAGATTAGGAAAAAATATCCACAGCAGGAGAACACACACGAGAATAGTTATGTAAAGAATCTGCGAAACCTACTGATAGTATAGCTAAATGTTAAACTAAAGAAAATTTCTATAACCTGATAAAAAGAGGAAAAATAACATTGCCAAAAACTCAAAAAACCATAAAGCAAAAACAATATACACCTGCTACGGCGTGGAAAAGTATCCAAACAAAATGACCTTAAGCATTGAAAAGTACAAAACAAATTAAATGAATGAATGAATGCGTAGATGACGTAACTTCTACACATCGCTTATTGGGAAAGGGGTGTTCATAAATATTTTCGTATCCCAACATATACATTAGGAATAGCTGAGTGGAAATTGAAAGTCTTGTTAGAAATCATAGCTACCATCTGAAATAGATTTTGGAATAAAACGCAGATAATGAATTACGTGAGACATTTACAACTACGTGAGCTCGGGCATGATACAAACCACATGAAAGCATTACGACCACCAATCCTAATACTTAGTATTCCATTAGGTTTTATCGTTGATATTCAAGCATGCCTAGAATCACATTCAGTTGTCTTATCACCAAATCTATAATTAACACCATAACACCACCGTACCTTGTATTTCCTAAAGGTGATCAATGAGTCAAATACTATACAATATTTTATAGAAATAGGACCTAAAGAGAGAAGTCTTATGGTAAGTAGAAATATACAATTACGATAAGTAATTCATCTAACTAAAGGAGGACTACATATAGTTTAGAATCTCCGAGATGGAGAAAAATATAGAGGTAATGAACGAGTGAGAGAAAGACAACGTTATTTATGGCTGCGATTTAATAACATATCCTTAAAATGGATTCAATTCCAGGTCCGATTTGGAGGGAAAATTCCGATTCGGAAGATGAAACTCAGCAAGCTGTCCATTGTCAAACGGAAAATGAATGGGATCGATTTGGGTGGGTTTTCGAATGGTTATAAGAAATGAAGATTTATACACACTTTTCCCATAACGACGATATGGGCACTCCTCTTATTTTGATTTAAACATGATGACATTTTCATCTTAAGAAAAAATTTTCCTTAGCAATGAAGGAAGCCGTTACTATGTAAAAATAAATAAATATTGAGTCGAAAAACTATTTTCTTACTTTTTAAGGTATTTCAGTGAGTTAGGCATGAGTTATTTCATTTCTTTATCAGTAGTCACATACAGACCACTTTTTAAATTCCAATGCCACAAGTATAATGAAAATTAGCTACTAGGAAACATATTCTACTGAGATCATATATCATGCTAAGGTAATACATGTATTCCCTTGTCGGGAATTCTTTGAGAGATAAATAATAAGCACTATAAATACTAATCACTATCGTAGATATTTGGTATATTTTATCTATGGTATATTTTATCTTCACTATGGTATATTTTATCGATTAGTAGCTGAAATAGAGGCTTAAGAGTTAAGTATGTATTTTATCTTTTGGTATTATTTCACCGCAAAACTGAGTCAACGGTGAGAATATTAGTAGCCAAAATTAGAAATCGATTGAAATGAAGAAGTGAGCAAAATTTATTTCTTCATCTTAAGTTTTTGATTCTTTCTCTTCTTCCTTGTAAATGTTTGTTTTGTATTATTCTTTTATAAAACCTTCATGGCTCATAATCGTTGTATCGTTTTCATATGTATGATTACTAATGTGAAGTAGCATCGCTCTTTAATATTTTATCCGACCGATGGCTGTTTTGAAGTTTTTTTAAATACTTTACGGCAGATTTTTCGAATATGCGTTTTAGTTTGAAGCTCGAGATTTAACGTTACTACTGCGAAAAAATAATTACACAAATAAGGCTTCAAAATAAGGGACATTATTGCCAATGTTGATTTTATGTAAAGAAGATAAGACAAAATGGTAACATTTCCATAACTAGCAAACAGCGTTTCATGTTACTTCAGAATTCTACATCGTTTCATTACCATTTGCAACTGCAGCTGGTAAACGATGTCTCTCATACGAAGGAAGGAATGTTTATGTTAATCACTTGCAGTTTATTGAAATGGAGAAGTTTATGGCTTTTTCACAGAGGATTTAACCACATATTGAATAAGATAAGTTTTCAGATTTCTGCATGGTTTATTTCCCGATTTATCTATTAAGCTACATATTTTGACATTAGATGAAATACACTTTGCGATCTCAAAATCTAATCAGCAATTTTTGTGTAACAGGATCTCTAACCCTTGTTGGGCATTATACGCCAGTATACGTTAAGCTTTTCCTATTCATAATAAAATACCGTAAATAAATACCGTATTTAGAAGAATATATTCGCTGTGAAAGCACAAGAACCTGGTCACACAATCATCACAGATTACGAGATAACTCTAACGGAAAAAAGGAAATCAAGGATTTAAAACTTGCAATTTATTTGTCCAGTTTTACACCTGTAGCGAAATTAAAACTACCTTGATAATCATCTAGAGAAAATAATTACCCAGTGTGTGTAAATGTTGCATGCGATTCGTTATGTTTACCTCAAAGAGGATCTAATAGTTTACTGGTTGGGTTCTCGGATAGCAGAATGGGCAGCTCCTTCGCCTTTCGTGAAAACGGTCCTGGATTCGATTCCCAGTGGAAGCTTATACTATGGGAGAAATGACATCAGATGTCGAAGCACTTTTAACAATACTACTATACTAGTTTACTGGACATTTATTACAGCACCAGACTTAGAAATCACCAAACAACTCTGGTAGGGCCGTAACCAAGATGTCTAATAGAGCCGTGAAGTAAACACTGTATTGCCTAAAATCCAGGGACAGGATTACATCCTCCCAAAATCTAATGAAAATAGAAACTAATTCATTTTAAAATATATACCCTACATCGAATATACAGCGTTTGTATGGCACATTGCGAGAAACTATGCTGTCTCATGCTTTCGTTCGTTGTTGACTTTGTTCTCATGGGGGGGGGGGGATTGAATCCCCAAAACCACCCCCTTGACTATGCCTCTAGCTGGTAGTATACTGCGTTACGTTTTAAAACGTATTTGAAAAGCTACCTCACAGTGTATAAGATACGACACGCATACTGATACTTTAAACTTACCACAGAAATTTTACTCTTAAAATCCACCTATTGCATTTATCCCCAGTCTTGTTCAATAGTATTATGGAAGCACTAATAAAAGAAAAATGGGAAGAACGAACTGTTTGAGTGCAACTTCATTCTTAGGCATATTCTTCTGCGTTTTGCGGGCGTGAACGATTGTCTTTTTTCCTTGAAATCTGGCCAAATCTCACTCCATTGTTATCTTCCTCCCTCCAGTCACGACTCACGTTTTTCACCTTACACCCTTTCCCATACGCTTAATTCATCCCACCTCTTGCTCATTATAATTCTGCTTCACATTTTCACCTCCATCCCATTCCACCTTTCTCTACACCAATCCTATTCTCCACTATCTCTTTCTAACCCTTCCCCTGCCATTCCCTCCTTCACCCCATTCCATCCCATTATCACATTAGTCTTACCATAATGTTGCATCCCCACCGCCCACGCCGGCCATATCCATATTAATGAGCCTCGTAATTATTTTCAATTCGAGCAGGCAGACCATGTCGCTTTTTCATCTCACGTCTCCACCGCTCCACTTAGCTGAAGGCTGGTTTTCCAGGAAGGGGTCACTACTGGCAGCGGGGCCTTACATCCTCCCCACTTCACCCCCGTCGCTCGGGGTGGCCGAGTGATTCAAACCCGAGATAGCCTCATCGGCCATCTCCTGCCTGATAAATATTCCTCCCTTTCCTCCGTGCCCCTTCCCCCTTTGTCGCTCACGTTACTGTCGAGATCGAGGAGTCGAAACTAAGTATGATCGATCGACGCGTGCATTTCACTCTGTATTTGGTTCGGCGTCCCAAAAAGTGAAGAGTCATATCTTGATCACGCTCGCTCGGTCGTCGAATGTTTAAATATGGCAGGTCCCTTCTTTTATTTCCCGTCGGGCATTGCGTGGGAGGATGAGCGGGGCGGACGTGGAGTTACGAGGCAGATATCGACGGGGCAATGCTTATAAATTAGAGGGAGGCAAAAATCTTGCGTTTGCATCGACTTTAAGAGATGGAAAGTTTTTGCGACGCTGGTTTTAATAATGAATGAGGATGGAGAGCGATCGAGTCGTGCCTGAAATAAGATCCCTTCCGGTGGAATGGAATGATTACCTTCCCTCCTTTGGCCTTAAACTGTTCGGTAATTGTCTATTTAGCGTTTTTTTCGAGGATATTTACGTTCACACCTTGGAAACCGTTCCCTTATGAGGAAAACAAGGTCGTAAAGTAGATGCATCCCTTCAGTTCCATATTATATTCACGAAACTGTTTCTTTTCAGAGCTCATACGGGAGATTTTCATTAAAATGGAAAGGAACGGAACTTTGAGTAGTTTTAGAGTTCCTTGTAACATTATAGGTAGAACATTCAAGAACATGTTGATATCTTTTTAAGAATTTTATCCTTTAATGTTAAGCCAAAAATATTATATCATCAAATCAAAGCGATTTCTTGGTCTTTAATCATAACCTATATCAATCATTAGGACCACAAATCCACTATAAATAACTATTGACGCAATAAAGAAAAAGACTTGGTGATTTCACCAAGGAAATCACCAAGTCTTTTTCTTTATTTCATTATGTCTTTCCACGAAGTACGGCCAGATAGAGTTGATTTTAACTATTGACGCTTTTTTTTGTGTTATGAAAACCCGTGCATAAAATTTCAGGAGTTCAAAAACTTCACAACGGGTATCTCATTGTGTATATTTAAAGCATATATATTTCAGAGCTATTGATATTCACTGTAGAACCTATTGATTCGGCATCGACTGTGTGGCAGTTCTCTATTATAGGAAATAAGAATAAGGAAAAGAACACTTCTACCCTTACCACAATAATTATTATTGTAATTAAAATAATAGTAACAACAACAATAATAATAAAACGTCTAGGGCGAGAATGAGACATATTAGTCTCTTCTTACGTTATACGACCATGGTTTGGACCCTTCAGGTCATCATCATCACCTGATGATGTCCCTTGTCTATCTCAAACATAGGCCCATGTTTTGCTAACGAATCAAGTGGTATTCAGTGTCTTTCGTGCCGATTTCTTGAAATAACGGACGGCGTTAGCGGCGTATGCATTTCTCGGTCAATTCACATTCTTTTGTGCTCCTAATTCCGTCTTCACGTTCCTCCGACACTAAGTATGGAAAAGGGATGGGGAGAGTGAAGCAACAAGGTATTGGGTACTTTCCAGAAAATATTTGCCAAATAGACCTCTAAAGAATTGATTAATGACACCAGCTGACTGAGTTTTGCTTTATTCTCAAATGCATCGCTGAATGCTTCCTGTAATAGCTCGGTTTAAATTCTTGCTTTTTCGTCGCTATAACAGCAGTTCTACTCTTTTGAAGACTATATTGTATAGTAAATATAAAAAACTCAATGATAGTCATGGTTAGAGTCGCGCCCAGCCTTGCTGCCGCCCGGGTGCAAAAGTAACTAGCCGCCCCTTAGAATTAAATACTAAAACCACACATTTCCTGATAAGCAGGTAAAAATTCTTTTGTAAGACTTTAAAAAAAGTGTTTTATGACTTCGTTTCCCAGCTTACATTGGTCGCAAAACATCAGTAACTATTAGTTATGCAATTTCCGTATCCCGACGTAGTGAATGTTCATTGTGAGTTTATAGTTCACATTGCTTTTGAGTATCATTATCTCAGCAGCAACTCTCCGGAAGTGTCAATAAAACACGCAAAGCTATTTTAAAATTTTATAATTAGGACTTATTCCAAAACCTGAAGAGGATTTATTTTTGGTACTACAAAAAGTTTCTCGATTCCAATTCTTTGATTAAATCCACGGCACAAATATTCTTTTCTCGTCTTGAGTTATCCATAACTCTTTCCCCTAAACGTTTGCCAATCTTTAATTTCACATAATAATCTTTCCTAGATAAGTCGTGTGTATCACACAGGAAACAACAAGTAATGTTGTTCCAATTATGATAATAGTTGGCTACGCTTCTGTTGCCGCCCTTTAGATGCCGCCGCCCGGGTGCGATGCCGCCGCCCGGGTGCGATGCACCCACAGGACGGAGAAGCTCTGGTTATGGGAGACAATTCGCCTAATATACTGGAAGATGATTCTTTTGCATTACATGGAAAACTATTTGGAAGCCCTCTGGGAATTTACTTATTTTCTTTCAATTTTATACCAGTAAGTATCTGGTATCAGATGGTTTTGTTTAGTACTAGCCATTATCTGATTCAATTTATTATTATCGCACACAATTAGCTACTTACAAAAAATAATTACAAAAAACGTAGAGATACAGTTAGTTACAAAAGTCACAAAGTTCAACAGCAAAGCCAAAGCTGAGCCAAATAAGGCTCATCAGAAAGTGTCTGATTTATACAGTGTTAAAAGTTATTATTTTTAAAGTTTTATAGTTGCTAAAGTTAACCAAATTATATATTAAATTATTTAAAATATTACACAAAATATAATCTACCATATTACAATATTTACAATGTTACAAATTACATGATTTACATTATTACATGTAGTTAATAATTACACTATTACATATAATATATTTTTACTCTAATTCCATGGAATTTCCTAGAAGCCCGTTTTTAATTTTTCTCTTCCCTTCATACAAAAAGGCCAGTCAATTTCCTTTGAAAAAAAAGGCGAGTTAATTTCCTTTGAAAAACGCAAAATTGCATATTAATAGGAAATTCTAATAAAAGAGGAGCATGTAAGAGCAGATTCCTCTTACTTCAACATAAGTCTCGAAGATGAAAAGAAAATGTCACCTATTTGAAATAATTCTTCTTCAATGACTTATTCCTTTGACTGAAACTGTAATAACATACACGTGCTCACAAATTCTGTGTCGTGCCCGAGGCAAAGTAGCTCACGGGCGGTACTTTTGCCTCGATTTTTCTACTCGATGACTTGCGGAATTCTAGTCGGTGCCATTAATAACGGCTGTCACAGTACGATAACTTTCAATATTTTATGCTCTGAGGATGGATATGAGGAGTGCATTTTATCTGCTACAAACGTAGCCATTGTAAATCACTCGCATTCATTTGTCTTTTCTTTGTTTTGAATATGTATATAGCATTCCTCAGAAATAGTCATCTTTTGGTTATACCAGATAAATATTTGGGTGCTTCGCTGAGGACAAGAAGACCGAAGACTGATGCGATTTTTCGTAATAAATATTTTGCTCGCAGTATTTACTTGTATAGTATTTCACAGTATACAAGTTTATACATCTGAATTTGTATTGCCTTACGGTCCTTGGGGAGAGCAGAGATATTAAGATAATTCCACCGCCAAAATTTCAATAAAAATGCGATAAACGCTGAAATAACCTTTCTCCCTAATTTTAGAGTTTCCTCGCATCTTACATTGAAATAATTTAAAAGTACTTACTCTAGATATGTTGCCTTAATAAATCATCCTAAAGCCAGCCTAGATGAGGTAGGGATAAACTTGCTAGCCTAGCGATTTCGAGGTTCTGAGTTAGAAATCAGGATAGGGTATGGTTGTTCGTATGCGTTAATAAAGGTTAATTGGTTCCATTTCACTCAAATCACAACTTACAAAGACTTTTAAATATATTACTGCCTCATATTTCATTGCCGTTACTAGCTACGATTCAAAGGTTTGGAGGATACTACACAACCTAATGGACCTTATCTCATTATTTGTGCAAAGAAAGGCATTGCAGATGAAGCTCACATTTAAACATTCTCTTCCCATTTTCACATTCTTCCTCTTACAAAAATTTCACTTGGTCTACGAAATTTGCACTTCAAATACCATTCCAATTATTGAAATTCTTAAGAAGAATTAAGTACGCTGCATTTTTACAGTTTCCAAATTTTCAAGTTCATCGAAGATTTGGAAAGTGTATTTATAATATTTTGTAAAATTTCCAAACCTTCAAGTAATCGATCAAGAGTTTCAAAGATCTTTTCTTTTTCACTATTAATCTCTATTTGTGTCAAATTTCAAATATTTGTATGTCAAGAACGTTTAAATACAGCGAAGAACTTCCGTTCTTGTTCCTTCCAGATCTGATTTACAGTGATTCGTAAAATTCAATGTCAATGGTTTTGAACTTCACTGCTAGAATAACTTTCATGGACATTCCTTGATAATTTAGGTATATTCCTGAAGAATAACTCCTTTAAGGATTTATGGACTAGGGAAACAAGTACTTATGCTGGCTATTCGAACAATTTTTATGCGGATAAAAAGGTATCAACTTCACATTCTATCAGTTAAAATATCTGGCCTTGTAAATGATAGCATCTAAGTCGAAAAAGAATGAAATCTGAAGTGTCCTCCTCTCACAGTTCTTTTACGGAGAAAATTAAAAAGGAAACGCCATTAATTTTGCACTACAAACTCAGCAAAATCTGATCAAACTTAATGTTTCAGCAAGAAAAAAGAGAGAAGAGTCTCGTGAACATAGATATAAATTAAAAATGTCCGTTTCTTAGATTCCGAACAAAATTCCAGTATCCTCGGATAACGTATGGAAGTCGAGGTTGGAGTTGGGTGCTGGCTGGAGCATCGTCGAGAAAATAATTAGAAAAAAGTCGCAGAGGGTAGACGATCAAAATTTCATCCTGTGTTTTAAAAGAATCCAAAATAGGCATAGTACTAATTTTGTGTGAATTTTTTTATTTAATACCGCGGACACAAAACGCTCCGTTAATAAGAAAATGCGTTTATCAGTGATTTATTACTCACATTATTTACTTACTCGTTCCTTAAAGTCTCCAGAAACAACCACTCATAGGTCGATTACGGCGATGTACCCTACAATGGACGAATAATGACATTCATTCTCCATCAGAAAAATTTCGGATAGCGGGGGCTCGAACCCAGGACCTTGGCGTTGGAAGACTACCTTGCTAACCACTCCGCCACGAATTAAGCATTTTACTACCTTGCTAACCACTCTGCCACGAATTAAGCATTTTACATGAAAATTCGAATCCAATAAAATTCATATAACTCTCCAGTTCATGGCTGATTACTACATTAGTGGCTATATTGTATTCTATTGCTGAAATATATCGACATCAGTGAAAGACGATATCACCGGGAAAAACAATAAAATGTTATCTTTACATCAAGAGAATATATTAAGCCTGTATAAAATACAGCATGACCTTCTTCCTGTAAGGACTTTTTCAGGAAGGAAAGAAATATTAAACGTAAAAAACGGTTTCCTTGAAAATGATAGGTTAAAGCGAAAGCCTTGGTAATATAGCTCATTATATGTCTGGTGATGTCTTATGTATATCTGCTTGATTCAGTTCAATTCAGCGTTGTTAATCTTCAGAAAATTAGGGTATCTCTCAGGTGTTCTACATTGCAGCTGTAAGTAGAGAAATACATTTGCTTCCTCAGTATTCAACAATGTTCCTCAGCCGGATATTGCCATAATGATTGCGAGTTGATCCAAAAACTGAAATTAAGCGCCTGCAGAGAAAACCCAGCTGGCATAAATGATTCATTTGAACGTACGATCACATTTAAAATCATAAATTTGAGCGCGAAACGGGCTGCTGTTCATTACAGGACGGCAACAAATACCGGCACTCTCGTGAAAAGATCCGAAGGTGGTACAACAGCTTTCATTTCCTCAATTTGACGTCTTAAACAATGACGCCGTTCGGAAAAGTTACGGCTTTAATCGATCAGGGCTCGACTCTGGGAAATCACCATGTCGAACACGAGCACCGTCACAAATGATGGACGACGCAACTTCGAAAAACGACGCAAAGCGGGCGATACATTTATCCTCATTCGAGTCATCCCTCAGCGCGGTATCCGGAATCTCCAGTGTTATACAATCCAATCTGCACCTCGCGCGTTGTAACTTCTCTGATATTGGGCTTTATCTCCCACGTACAGCACTTCCCCACGCCGACCCTCCCAACCCTTCCCTCCTCTCACTTATTAACTTTATTCTGCCCTCCCTCGGTATTCCTGCTGCCCACTTTGGAAAGATCAATCGGAAAAGAAACTGCGCACGCTCGGGTTATTGACACGGCCGCGGCGGCGAATGGAGTGGGGAAGATGTGGGAGAAAGAGGGGTTAGGTGTTTAGAAGGAGGTTATTAGGAAGGAGCGGAGGAAGTGCGGGAGGAAATGGTGAAGTGCAGAGATAATGAGGGCAATGGAGATGCTGCGGATGATGGTGCGCGGGGGTGGAGGCGCAGAAGAAAGAAATGGTGAGAGTCTATGAGAGGCAAACATGAGGAACTGGGAACAGCAAAGGGTGAAATACTATGAATTTACAAACTACATAAACAAAAATACTGCAAATAAAAAATCTGGTGGTTGAGAATAAACTATGACAAGTCTAGATCAGACCTGCGCAACTAATAAGAGAAGGGTCGCATGGATATGACAGAAATGACCGCAGGCCGCAGACAGAATTTTGGGATAGTAATTACTTTTATGAATAACGAAGAATGTGAATATGAACTAGGAAAGTCTGCCTGGAAAATATATCCTTACAGAATCCATTCTATGCATCAAAAATGTAATAATAACCTTTTTCAATGTGAGAAAACATCGTTTCATGAAACCAAGACAAAAATCTCAAAGTGCGATTTTCATAGAAATACACGTCCACGAAGATTAACGCAGAAAATAGCTAACGTCACGAATGCGTTAATGAAATAACTACAAATTTAGCAATTCATTACTATCTAAGGAATGAAGGAAATCAATGTAATACATCGCATTAATAATAAATGTACAATGGTTACATACATTAAATAATCAATAAAATACGTTACATTTATCCGGTAACATGCTAAATGTAATGTTTGAATGGAATGAAGAATATTCTTGAAACCTCTCTTCGAGAACCTCTTTTTGATAGCTGCATTAAAGTCTAAACTTATATAGGTATCAATTTTTGTGAACAACTGTTATTTATAAAATCCATAAACAGTTGTAGGGTGAATCTTAGCGGTCCGTATGTAGTGCAGATAGTCTAGATCAAAGCTTCTCAGACGATAAAGCCGATGTGCACTGCTGAGCCGCAAGAAAGCCGTTCGATTATCGATCTTTGATAACGGTCCACTAATTACATCACATATGCAGATATGTTTGCGAGATCCTTTATTATTCAGTTGTGAGATACAAAAAGATTATTCTCTGGCATCAATACCCATTCGACGCGTAATGTTGTTCTTTCCGTGAATCCGAACTCAAATTAGCAAACGTGTGGTAGAGTCCCGCAAAGTTTGAATAGATAAGAAAAAGAATCATGGAGGAAACTTGGTTTAGATCCACTAGAGTAAATATCTATATGTACATTTTGTTTAGGAGTACCCTTGTTTTAGAATCAAGCTGAAGTACCTGGATTCACTACTTATTTTGAACTTTAGGCGAAACGTTAATCTAACAGGAAAAGGAAATCGTCCACAGATGATTGTGAGTACAGATGCTTACATTGGTTCGTACATTACATAAAGTTGATACTTGATATCCTAAATATTTCTGTGACGGACGCGGAAAAAATACTATAAACAAAGACATTAGGAAGGAAGTTTACCGTAACTTGTTCGAGTTTTTTCTAGATACGCTCGAGAGATCTGTTTCAATGAAATAATTTCCTGTATTCGGTTGCTGATAAGAGCAAGTTTCCAAGTTATTCGCTAAAATTCACTGAAGTCTCACACAGAATAAGCAATCACGTTTGAAGAAGGTTCTTTTATTGATTTCAAGTAGAATAATCGAGGTTTGTTTTCGTGGATGAAATTTAAATGAATACGGATGAATCGTGCACTGATGAATACCAACATACATTTTTTAATGAGTATACAGAAAAAAGAAGAAAAGAGTATTCTCCGGATTGGGAATTTTTTACCATAGACCTTCACTCGGTAAATGAAGGTAATGAAACAAGTTCGAATCAAAATAATGTTTTCGAGTTTTAGTTCCACGTTAATTATAACTTTCTTTGTGTATGCAATTGATCCTTTTCATTTAAAAAGTTATTTTTTTAAGAAGGTAAAGAGGATCATAGAAAAAGTAAAGATATAATGTAATGATGTAAACGATATTTGAAAAGACAGACCTTGATCATTCCCTTAAAGGGTTCAATAAGCCTTTTTTATTTTAGATATATAAAAATGTAAATACAAACATACTTAAAATAAATATATAACTTATAGAAATAAAACTGCGCTATATATCTCAGGGAAACTGACAGGTAGAAGCTACCTTTATGGATCGCAATTCTAAGACCACAAATAATAATATATTCCCTACATCTATTCTCGAAGTCTTTGATCTTGATAAAAATCTTTATACTTTTTTTTGATGAAAATCTATTGTCCTTGAAAATAACTGCGAAGGGGTTAAGAACAATATATATGTAACAAAAACAGTGCCTTGTTGACTATTTTCTAGTACGTTCTTCCCTAAGTATGAAAGGCTATCACGGCTAGACAATTCATAAGTGTATGAGATGAAATGACATGTAAGTTTATGAGTATTTAAACAGGAAGCGACTCTTCAATAAAATGATCGTATCGGTATTCCGCGAAGGGTTGAGTTCATTGTTTCCTGCGATGTACGCGCCTGCGCATTGGTTTAAAAGTACCGCGCTGCATTTCGGTTCCTCGCACGTAACTGGCTTCTTTTATCTTGGTCCATCTCCGAAAGAATACGAAACAAAATACAAGTACAGCAACTTCTTTCTGTTAGTAAATCAGTCTTTTCTGGTTTATATAGCTATCTCTTTCCCCATTACTAATATTCTAAAATATTGAACCGTATGGTTCAACATTTAGAACATCAAACACAACTCTAACATAAACAATTAAGGGAAATTAACAATGAATAACAAACAATGTAAGGCTATTTAGCCTTACTAATACAGCCGGTTCAGTAGTTACCTGAATAAATGTCAAATGCATCGTTATTAAAACTTAGAGAATCATTGAGTGACTGAAAATAATTGAATATCTCGATAAAAGTAGTTCGACATAAAATATTGGATATCAATATTTCATCTGGAATTGAAGTTTCTGTTAAATACTTACTTAATTCTAAGCGTCAAACTAAAATATTCCAAATTGTTTATGAAAGAGATTATTATTAAGAAACAATATAATGTTGCATCGGTAATCATCAATTATATTTACACACTTCCACTGATAAGTATTTATTAGTATACTAATAACAAATTTCCATAACAAATAACTAAATGATTTCTTCTACCTTTTCTTCAGGAATTTTTTGAGAAAAAATTCAACCACAGCATATTATATGGTAAATACATAATGACTAGATGTTATTCACTTAAAACCTACGCTTCGTCTCGAAGTAGGAGCGCTAATTTCAATCGCAGCATAAAATCGTAAATAAGATGCTATATAATATGACATTAAATAGCTTTCTATTCAGAAAATTAGATCGCGAACCCGAAATTGCTAACGACTGGATAAGGTTATCTTCGTAAGAACTCATCGGGCTGATTTGTACCTAGGGACATGATTTAAAGTTACGTCAATAAGAAAAAATAAGCTGATTGAAACGGGCTAAAATGTGCTTAGGTTAAGATAAATCCCATGATACTGAATGATAATAAATGNATAAAATATTTATCCCGGTTTGGGACTTCTTCACCTCTACCATCAGCTCTGAATAGCTAAGAGAGGGAAATGAGGCTTACAAGGCAAGATGAGGAGTGAGGTAGTATGCTCTTGCTTTCCTCACTGAGGCAGAATGCTACTTATAAGCAGAACAAGATTGTTTCCTGCGATGTACGCGCCTGCGCATTGGTTTAAAAGTACCGCGCTGCATTTCGGTTCCTCGCACGTAATTGGCTTCTTTTATCTTGGTCCATCTCCGAAAGAATACGAAACAAAATGTACACATACAATTTTACTAATAGTACGCATAGCAATTTTTACTGAGCTACCAAAAGAAAATAAAGATGGAAATCCATTCCAAATACGCTTAGCTACTAATACTGAAGCTAATATTATACATGGTAAGAGTAACCAAAAATCTCAAGAAAAAACAAGCACATTGAGCATGTTTTGAGACTGGGAATTTTGCACGAACATGAAAGGGAAGAATTACTGATGAATACCAAGGATGCGATATTTTAAAGTGAAGAGTTGATGTCTGAATAAGAAATTAGACAGGATTGCAGAAATTGGCTGACAAGGAGTAACGTCCTACTGAAGGCTAATCAACAAAATAATGATTGATGTTGTCGAAGACCTTATAGACTTTACAGCAAGCAGTTTAGTAAACGAGGCATTTTAATTACTTTAAGTTTGCATTAATATCAGCTATTTCTTATATGTGACATAAATAAATAGAAATGGACAACGTAATTAATTGTGTTCGTTTTATCATTCCTACATGTACATAGCAAATTTTACTGTGACGAGTTAATTTTTCAGTAAAATCTATAATTATTAGTTTCCNGGGTTGAGTTCATTGTTTCCTGCGATGTACGCGCCTGCGCATTGGTTTAAAAGTACCGCGCTGCATTTCGGTTCCTCGCACGTAACTGGCTTCTTTTATCTTGGTCCATCTCCGAAAGAATACGAAACAAAATACAAGTACAGCAACTTCTTTCTGTTAGTAAATCAGTCTTTTCTGGTTTATATAGCTATCTCTTTCCCCATTACTAATATTCTAAAATATTGAACCGTATGGTTCAACATTTAGAACATCAAACACAACTCTAACATAAACAATTAAGGGAAATTAACAATGAATAACAAACAATGTAAGGCTATTTAGCCTTACTAATACAGCCGGTTCAGTAGTTACCTGAATAAATGTCAAATGCATCGTTATTAAAACTTAGAGAATCATTGAGTGACTGAAAATAATTGAATATCTCGATAAAAGTAGTTCGACATAAAATATTGGATATCAATATTTCATCTGGAATTGAAGTTTCTGTTAAATACTTACTTAATTCTAAGCGTCAAACTAAAATATTCCAAATTGTTTATGAAAGAGATTATTATTAAGAAACAATATAATGTTGCATCGGTAATCATCAATTATATTTACACACTTCCACTGATAAGTATTTATTAGTATACTAATAACAAATTTCCATAACAAATAACTAAATGATTTCTTCTACCTTTTCTTCAGGAATTTTTTGAGAAAAAATTCAACCACAGCATATTATATGGTAAATACATAATGACTAGATGTTATTCACTTAAAACCTACGCTTCGTCTCGAAGTAGGAGCGCTAATTTCAATCGCAGCATAAAAACGTAAATAAGATGCTATATAATATGACATTAAATAGCTTTCTATTCAGAAAATTAGATCGCGAACCCGAAATTGCTAACGACTGGATAAGGTTATCTTCGTAAGAACTCATCGGGCTGATTTGTACCTAGGGACATGATTTAAAGTTACGTCAATAAGACAAAATAAGCTGATTGAAACGGGCTAAAATGTGCTTAGGTTAAGATAAATCCCATGATACTGAATGATAATAAATGCTATACTTTTACGACAGTAACCCCAGTAAATTTTCCTCAAATTATAAAATTCCAGTAACAGAAAAAGAATAAATTTATAAGAATCTAAATATATAAAGATGTTTAATTGTATTATAGACATCTTCTTGCAAACTCTGACGGCTATACAGAAATTAAAAGGCCTAATTTTCAATTCTGGCTGTCCAAGAGAGTATCCCGGAACACTAACAATCTAAGCAAAGCTAACTTTCTCTCTATTCTTTCAAAAATCTATACAAATCATCTCTCACCATTGTTACAGCCAGTCTCCTAATTTATTTCACCTACATTTGTACGCTAATGCCATCATTAGTATAATAAAGAGATAAAAATGTATCAACCTTGACATTAAGGAAATCGGATAGCGACTCCGGAAGTGGGATGCCTCTGTGGAAGCCTTGGTCATATCCTAAACGTTATCCCCAGTACAACTCCATCCTACATCGAAACGATAAAAGACAAAGATTTCTCTATGAACGATTCTATAAAACTGAGCTCGATTACATTAAATGGTGCGTTACGGAAGAATTTAGTCTTCGTTGGAGTTCGACGACCTTTTAGGGAATGACTCAAATGCACGTGAGAGGGGGTTTTGCAGGTGGGAAAGGTTATGAGAAGGAAGGGGTTTTAAAGGGGAGGAGACATAATTTGGTGGCGGCGCAAGAAAAGCAAGCCATCGTCTGTTCTTCGGTTCGGAACGGCAAACCAACCGAGACGAGCAAATGAATCGCGGCACCCATTCCTAGACTCCCCCACCTTACTACTCCTCCTCCACTTACCGCATCCCTCATATCAACACTCGTCTCGTTCACTGTGCTCAAATGATTAGCTTTCTCGTTTAGTTCTAGGGTGAGTAGTGAATTGGGGCAAACTAAGCGGGGTCCAGATTCTGGGTACTGGCTGATATTAGAGCTCCTAGTGAGTCCTTTAATTCCGAGATGAGACCTTTTCAGAATGGTCCAGGATTAATGCTGATCGATACCATAATGTGCGATTCTGGCATTTATGCTCTCCAAGATATAACTGTTACAAATTGGCTGATAGCTATCTGTCGCGTATACTGATCTTCCTCCAATGCTTACATTTATTCGAGACAAACAGAGAAAATGTCCCGATAAATTCTTTTCAAGAAGGATAAGTTAAATACACAGTTTGCAAATAATCCAATGTTTTTCTCAATTTCGCTTCCAATTTTTATGATGAACAACTTTTCGACTTTCTTTAGCATGTTCCCGTGTGATTAATCTCCTTGACGTGTACATCTATATATTCTACTCTGCGACAGTTTTTCGTGATTGTAGAATTAGCAAAACATTTAGCACAAGAAAAACTTATAAAAGTTATGACTTACTTCAATAATTGCTCAACTGTCTATAAAATATTTATCCCGGTTTGGGACTTCTTCACCTCTACCATCAGCTCTGAATAGCTAAGAGAGGGAAATGAGACTTACAAGGCAAGATGAGGAGTGAGGTAGTATGCTCTTGCTTTCCTCACTGAGGCAGAATGCTACTTATAAGCAGAACAAGCCCATGTTATTGAAGCACAATGAACGAATAACACTTTTCGTAACATTTCTTAAGGAGAATCCTTAATTAATACTATTTTTCGGCGTGACTCAAACCTCAGTAGCTTTCATAATGTCACAGCTATGAACAAGATTGAGAGAAAAGTAAATAAAAGATACATTTATCTCTATCCCGTACCAAAAGACAATGATAAATATTCCATTCATCAAGATGTGGTAGCAAGGCCACTTGTGTTACATTGTCTGCATTGAGGTTAAATGTAAAATTATGTAATTATAAAAAGAGAGAGTACGAGGACAAATCGATTCTCGATAAAACAAGTTTTGGATTTAAATTTACACCAACGACAAAATCGCTACCATATCTCTGTTTCCTCTACGATTACGTTTGAATGTTCAGAACTCTGAATCTCACGAATCGATCCAAACATTAGGAACCAAACCCATGAAATTCTTCAATGGAATTTGTTTCTTCCTGTGCCCGCCTCTTTCCTGGGTTTTTGTGTAGCTTGAAAGGATTCTTATTATCGATGAATGATCGTATACATTTCACAGTGATGCGATGGAGCAGTGTTAGATGAACAGTCGTTCCCTTCCTTCGTGAATTTGAAGTAAAATTTTAAGGATTTCTTAAGGTTTATGGACGAGAGTAATTGGCATAGCGGTCGCAAACCAACAGCCTTTGAGTCTCAAGATGGTAGCTAAATTACGATGGTCAGAGTAAGGCAGAGATTAAACCATCAGGATATACACTCGATTTATTTCACGGTTTACGTAAGAACTGTGGATACAGACCTGTACCCAGGGCTGACGGGCTTGAGCACCCCAAAGTTTCTACAAGTATTTATTTAGAACCTAATTCTCAAACGTCTTATTAACAAGTATTTATACACGTGAATTATATACTAGGTCGTTCAAAAAGTCCTTAGAAAAATATAGAAAAACAATTTATTTTGTGTAGATATTTTCTATTTTTCAACATTATCTCCATTTAGCTCTATACATTTTTCCAACCGTTTCTCCAGCCATTTCTTTCAACCGTTTTCTAAGATATCCAAAAAGTAGTATACTGGAAGGTCCTCAAAATAGGTATCCTTTTGGGGAAAGACCTCCTCGTTCGACGTGAACTGTTGTCGCCCGAGCCATTTCTTAAAGTTTGGAAATAAAAAGAAGTCACTGGGGGCAAATCCGGTGAATACAGTACGCGGCATGGTAGTTCAGTGGTTAGAATACCTGCCCGGAAAGTGAGAGACCTGGGTTCGAGTCCCAGTCATGCCGCTGTTATTCACACCTACTATTTCCTAGAATTCAACCGCATGGCTCTTTCGTGCTTTGTAATTTACCTTTCCTTAATCCTTAACTTTGAAAAAGATTAAGATTAAATAGGTACTATTTGCTAGTAATAAATCATTTTCAATTATACAAAAGTTATTAAAGCCTCAAACACCTATTAATACAGCAAATTAGAAGACTCAGCGTACTTAAGTACCATGGTGATACTTCTATAGGAGATTCTAATGGAATAAAAGAGAGGAAGGTCGCAGCAAAAGGAAATCGACGATAGCTCAGAAAATATGTATTTTAAGCGTTTCCCGTGAACTACTCCTTTATTCCCTTGTATGGCGCAGAAAAATGGACGCTACGAAGGAAGGATATTCAGCATTTAGATAGCTTCGAGATGTGGACGTGGAGAAGAATACAGAAAATGAAAGGGTCAGATAAGATCAGGGAGAAGTTTCACAAAGAATTGGAAGGAATGGAAAATTTATAGGAGCTATAAAAAGAGAGGATCGTGTCGAACAGGGAAAACATATAAGAATTGAATTCATTTTTTAGGGTATGATGGAAGGAATTTGTATGTAAAGAGACTGTATCGATTTAGTGAATATGGCGGTTAAGGATGTGAAATGAAGGAACTCTGAAGGGGAAAATTGGCTGTGCTAAGGTTATGACTGACGTTAGGAAGAAAAATCAGTCTATTAGGACCGATTTCATAATGGATACTTAAAATGGACTTTAACTAATGTTCACTTCCGGTATTATAATGGTTTCTTAGATTTAATGGGAAGATTATAGTTAATCTCCTATTTATTTATTTACAGGTTTCTGCCACAGTTAGACAGAAGTCTGGTGGCAGCGTACCGTAGCGTATTTATATGATGCATTAGGACGAATATTAACTATAACCTTCACTTTAGCAAACGATTATAATATCAGGCTCTAGGGTGAACATTAGTTTGAATCGATTTTAATTTTAGATTATAATACCGGGCTATTAGTGTCTCAAAAAATTATTAAAGAGCATTATGAAATCAAAATGTATCAAGGAATAAGATTACTCCGAGTTCTAGATAACGCGGATTATTTGACTCAGAAAGATAGTAAATGAGCTTCGATGAAAACAGAAATAATTTAAACTGAAAATTGGAATGTTATAACGGTCTCTCATTTTGTTTTCACCGTTTACCCCAAATAAAGTGAAACCAAAGTAAGATTTACGAAATGCATTTGGAACTAGCGTAGCTGTTAAGCTATAGTTAGCAAATGGTATTGAAAAATAAATATTTAGACAGGTTTTGACTGGTCTTCTGCCGCAAATTGCAAGGAATCTACACATAAGTACGTATGTAAGTTATTAGAAGCAGATGTTCGATACGTCTTACGTTTTATAATATAAGATTTATTGTTTTGATTGAAAATATGACCATTATAGCACTTCTGGATAGTTTTTAAATCCTTTATACCATTAAATTACCAAGAATAAGATTATGAAAATATTTTGAGACCTCGGTACTTCTTGAAAACGTCATAACCGAGAACAAATTATGAGAATTTCCGAAGCATATATGCGCTTATATCTCGAATAAATCACGAAATAGGTAATAATGAGAAATATCTATTACCCGTTGAAAGGATGAGTTTTTCCTAGAAGAATGGGAATTGAAGAGCTGCGGCAAGCAATTCATGGCTACTGCCGATGGTGAGAAAATGAAAGAATGCAAATTTTGTTGGCGCATGTGATGAATACATAAAATATATATACTGATGGTATTAAATACTGATGCAATCCGTAACTGATGATAAGCACCAGAATGGGCCGATAAGACTAGTTTGAGGTAGATGATTCAAACCTATCAAATAGAAGACCTTATATGACCTTATCTCAATCATTTTGCCCGTTGAAACATCTTCAAATCAAAACTTTAAACGCTTTTGTAGGGAGTACCTGAAGTAGCTCAGCTTCTTCGGCAGAGAAACTCTTTGTTACGGTTTGTTGACCCTCATACCCTATGAGAGGCAACCCTGGCGTCTCTCATGCAGATTGGCGGGGAAGACGTGCGTCGCGGCGCTTTAAGGTTCCGTCCAATGGAAATGGGCGTCGGGTGGGATGGGGCAGAGGGCAGAGGGAGGAGGGGCATGCGCGGGAGTATGCAAAGTGAGCCTGAGGTCGAGAATAAAACGGGGGCATGAAAAAAAGGGGCCCGAGATGGGAGAGAGCGCCTGCTCGGATCTTTCTTGCTCCTCCCATAAATCCAAGCGCCCCCAATATGCAGAGGGGAGGCCTATTTTATTTTTTCGAAAGGTGGTGGCGTTCTCCTCCGACGGAGCCCCACCCCTGCCAACGGATCGATATTTTAACAGCGCCACGGAGCACTCTCAATTTTGACTGAGTTTGCATGCGAAGGCCCCGCCCATGTCTTCTCTCCCTTAGCAGAATGGCCGTGTGCCCACCCGGAAGTCGTCTTTTTCCTTCGCGCGTCTTTGTTTTGGGATGCGGAAATTACTTGGAAAGGAATGCGACGTCTTTCGACGCGGATTAAAGAAAAGATCATGCTCCTTCAAGATGTGATGTGTGGGATGGAACATTACCAAAATAGTACCTAAATACAGGGAGAAACACACCTACATAATCAAAGGAGAAAAAACGGGAAAACTTTTCTCGAGAAACTAAATTCTGTATTTATTAACTAAGCAAAATCCACAGACGAAGAATACTTAAATGGCACACGATATGTGTGCACAACATATTTCAAAGCTTAAGCGTCATATTCCAGTTTTTGCTTAGTTAATAAACACAGGATTTAGTTTCTTGAGAAAAGTTTTATTGTTTTTTCTTCTTTGATTATGTAATACCAAGAAGTCACTTGCAAGTCAGTTGAGTATACACCTACATAAGTATTCTACTTTTCAGTAAAATTTGCCTTTGAGTAAGAGAATTAAGATGGATCAACCGAACAGCATATCATGCTAAGAATATAGAATTGCACTCAATTATTTCTAGGGTTGGTGGCTGATATTTAAGGAGTCTAAGATGAAAAGTTCATACCCTTATCTAAATACAAACTGCACTGAATAAAAGATATTACAAAATATTATTATAGAGATAACAAAAATGAAGTACTTGAAGGATTTCAAATGAAATATGGCATTCTTTAAATGCAAGCACAGTATCCTTAGAGTTGTTTCTTAAGTAGTATTAAATATTGAAGAATTGCTGAATTGCCTTTCATATTCATTATTCAATGCCATTTCTTTCTCTACTTGGTAATGTACCACACCTTTTATGTTATCTAACATCTTTTGCCTTTGATAGGAAGAAAGAAGGATAGATTTATGGCAGGTAGACGCGCAATGTCAAAATTTTAAAGTGACATAGTTATACTAGCGAGGTACCTGTAAGAGTACCATGTAAGATATTCAAAAAGTTTCGAGAAAGCTAGAATGACGTCGCTGAGAATACTCGGTATGCTAGAACAAAGCACCTCTTTTAACAAAAAAGAAAAGATTTGGAGAAGGCTTTACATCTTAATCGACACGTTCCCATCATCATTATAAGTTAAAAGGGAACTTGTCGAATGAAGATTAGAAGAGAAGATTGCAGAGAATTCATGCAATAAAGGTTTATCCAAAGCAATAATTTAATAGGATTATCGGAAGAGAAAATCTTTGACCATTTTGAGAAACATATTTCCCCTTCAGGCGTGAAGCCAAAAATGAGAAAACGTATTTTATATCAGGAATCAAAGCAGTTTTAAATTATTACAAGAATCGTTTTTGGTAATAAAGCTGAAAGATACGCCTTGACTGAACACAAACTCTATAACAAATATTCTTGCATTATTTATTACATTGTTAACAATATATGTATATAGGTAAATAAATATAGTTCGAACTCATTCACCTAAACAGAATTCGTAATACAGGGATTTATAACTCACAAAATGGGTTTATATTTCAGGATATAAACAGTCCGAATTGTTTTCTCTTTGAATACCACGTAGACGTTTTACACTGCAGTAATGCATCTTGGGTTACGATATCTAAATGTAAAGTACTTATCATATATAACTTAAATTGGAGAATTAATGACAATATACTTTAAGGTATAACGCAGGAGGAACATTAAAAATACGTTGAGATATATAGGTTCATAGGATCACCCGGCTGGAAACCAGAAAACTCTTCCTGCATCGAACACGCCGGGAAAACTCAAGATCTTTCTAGTTACCTAGGTAATCCATCAAGAATAATTGCATATGAAAAGTTATTTAATTTCAAAAAACAATGACTGCCTTCTGAGAAAAACCTACAAAAATTGTAAAATACGAATTTGAACAACCTTTACTAGTATTAACAATATATTAACTAAAACACGAAGAAATGTCTAACATTCAGAGATTCTAGATTTTGGAAGTTATGCTTTCATTCATCTGAAACTTGAAGCGTGCGTTACATTCATCCTTTTGTCATAGGACTAGAAATCTAGAAGTAATGTTATGGAAGAAAACATAATGAATCCATACGATCACTTTTCACTTAAGTAAATAAAGGGTACCATCGCGGAGTTCTGACAGCTTTAGAGGCCACTTANTTTCCAACGACGGAATCACTACTTTTTAGTAAAAAAATATGACACGTAGAATTTTCAACGGTCGGTGCAGATTTGGAATTGAGAATAGAATTCATTACCAGAGTTATATAATCAATCTATAGAACGTATATTATGAACGTTATTTCTAGGTTGATTCATCTGAAACTTGAAGCGTGCGTTACATTCATCCTTTTGTCATAGGACTAGAAATCTGGGAGTAATGTTATAGAAGAAAACATAATGAATCCATACGATCACTTTTCACTTAAGTAAATAAAGGGTACCATCGCGGAGTTCTGACAGCTTTAGAGGCCACTTATCATCGTTAATTCTCGAATAGAGATATCAAGGTACCGCTCTTGGGAACAGTGATTGATTCATTAGATATTTACCCATCACAAGTTCAGATCATATTGATTATTTACCTATCACTTTGGCCGCCTACTCTCTCTCTTTCTTTCTAACATTCTTCCTAGACAGAATCTACTTTTTAAATTCCGACGGGGGTCTACGTATCAGAACACCCGACGAAACAAAACTGTTAAATTTTCATCTCTGCATCTATTGCTGTTAATAGCGTTTTTTCTCTCTGCGTTTTCGCGCGTTTTCTTCGCCTTCTTCCCCGCGTCGTGGGTTTTCTCTGCAGATCTTCAGCTGAGGAATTTTTCCCCACAATCCCAATTTTTCTCTACTTGTTTGTATAGTACGATGGTGTTTTGCGATATGTAAGTTAATTATACTCAACAGCCAGTAATACAACTTTGATTTTATTACGAGATTGGAAATGAGGTGCAAGAGAGATAATTGGGGTCCAACGTTGCCGAAACAGTACAATAGTGATAATAATTAAGAAATTACGTAAACTGTCGAAATGAGTTGAAAACAGGAACATTTCCCGATCATTTTCATTTCAATCCTGTCGAAAACCTGTGAACCTATAGTTGAATCATTCATCCCACATTTCCGAAAGGGATATTTCCTCTAAATTCGCTGCCGGTTTAAGCCATCCACTATCCCCGACGTTCACAAGCAGCTGGAACCGAAATCCGAGATCGTGTCGCTAGTTTGTCGACACCAACTTGCATCTCTCTATCGGATATCATTTCCATTGGCAATCTTCCCCGAGAAGACTTCTCTCACGAAAGAGCCGATGGAAGCCCTCGTTCGGGGAATCGCCGCTGGAGGCTGCTCCAATCGGGATTCAGGTGGCGGATGTCCCCTTCCACCAATCCTTCATTCTCCGAGGCGACTTCTTCTCCGACTCCTACGCATCCATCAATCTCGAAACCATATTCAACTTCATTCCCGGAATCTTTATCGGTTGTCCGCGGCGAAGAATAGGCTTGTTTTACGGAGGGGGATGAATTTTTTCCCCGTTGAATTAGAGCTCCGCGTATTTCAAATACCGTTAACGCAAGAGGATGGTATAATGCTATTTTTAGTCGAGATTTCCCGGCATTCTTACACTTCTGATGGACGTAAAAGGTTAGAAGAGAAACGGTTAAATTTTTATAGAGAAAAATCTCGGTCGATAAGAATTCCGAGGTTTTTCTTTTTATAATAATCTGCCTTTAACGGAGGTTAATGTCTACGGGGATTCCTTTCCACGGCCTCTTATCCTTCAGGAGCTGTTTCCAACGACGGAATCACTACTTTTTAGTAAAAAAATATGACACGTAGAATTTTCAACGGTCGGTGCAGATTTGGAATTGAGAATAGAATTCATTACCAGAGTTATATAATCAATCTATAGAACGTATATTATGAACGTTATTTCTAGGTTGATTTGAGGCTGAATGCTATTATTTATAAACCCGGGGTAAAAATATAACTATGCGTTACGTATGAAATCGAACTTCTCAAATATCTAGAATTTAAATGCAGAAGGGTAGACGATGGGTTCCATCTCAAAACATATATTTTTACGGTTAATTTGATCAATATTCCGAAATGTATACGTATTTTGTATTAGTAATTTCTCAAACGTATTTTATACATAGTAATAAATGGAGAAGAGCATAAACAGCAATGTAGTTTCCACAAGTTTTTTTCGCGACTAGTTTCGCTAGCGTGGTAGCATCCCTACGGCTTACGATGCTAACACGCTAGTGAATTTAGTCACGAAAAATAAACTTGTGGAAACTTCAGAGTCGTGTATTCTCTTCTCCTTCGTGGCTTTCCACGAAGTCACGCATTATCATGCTGATTTCATCTTAACATTTGTTTTATACTTTTACAAAGAAATAACTGCACTGTATAAATTTACATATATGGCGCGAGCATTACTTTAAAACTTTGAAAACTATCAGCATGCTTTTCAATGCTATCATGGAGAAACTCGCCGATGCAAGTTGAGTTTCACAAAATATCGCTCCAAATTATTATTTACTTCACGGGATATTCGTATGAATTTTACTAAACAATTTTTAAGAATATAATCAAATAAAAAAACGCATGGTTCACATGCTTTATTTTAGACAAATAAATAAACGTGATCAGTATATAGAACTGAAAACCTATTACGATCTTGTACACACACTTCTATGAAATTAAGCACTCCCTTTTGTTTCTTCTGTGTTATGTGTGTTGTGAAGTATTAAGCAGTATTCCCCGTTGTAATGGAATTGCTAATTAAACCTACAAAAGCTTGCATTACATCTATGTGCACTTGAGAATAGCCTATTGGCAAGTGATACTGGTTTCAAACACGAAACGATCAATCTTCATCTTATATTTATAGTTATCGCGCGTCATTTCGGGAAAAAGAGCTTTAAAAATGATTTCCCTCCGCATATGAAACTCTAATTTTGCTTTCAATGGCGAGAACCAGCTAAAATTCTTCAGTGGCCACATTAATCCGATTAGTCATCGACAATTTTTCTGCGGATTCAGGCTGAATAAGGATAAAAGAAAAATTCTGTTTTGATGCACTCAGAATTACTCCATTCGGTCTTTTGCTGGTTTGGCTACCTTTCCTCCGTCCCTCGGTCCATGTGTTATTCGCTGAATCACCGTGGAGAGAGCCATAAGGTGGTGACAGGTTGGGAAGGCTTGTATACAAGTGCAATGCGCGTAATCATACCCTGATCTTTTACTTCGTGCCATGTCTCGAGATGGTGCTGATTTCTGCAATCGCGATAAGTATTTCAGTTCTCAAGTGTCTTAATAATGACACAGACCTCCGGGAGACCTTTCCACATAGCATCTCCTTTGTGTGAGACTGGAAAGCAAGATATCTCCGATGTATGAATGAGGAAAACCTTACTGCGATTTCGAGGAAACGTTTCTGAGGTAAGAAGTATGATAAATGATGCCTGATATTATTTCCGTCGTATAGAACAGTGAGTAACATTTTTCAAGCGTATGAGACATTTTATTTCCAACTTGAAAGTTTCATTTGACCAGCTCTATTTACATTTTATTTAAATAATAATAATAATTTATAAATCATAAACAGGTTATTTGCTGATCCTAATGTTGATTTCAACCTTGATGAGGGTTAGGGATTATATTCCTTTCACCACATATTTTCTGATTTCCATAACTACTATTTTTAGTTAAACGGTTGTACGTTTACTTTTACATTACATTTTATGTTCTTCTAATTAATGCCAAAAACAAAATACCAAGATATGATAACAGTGGTCACAAATGGGCTGAGGTATTTCATCCTCCAAGGAATACTACTGGACCGTAATCTTGCCGTCTTAATAACGATGCAATGGAATTGCAATTCTTAAAATAATTTAAAAGAAGAAAAACTTTAAAAATATAATTCTGTATACATATTGTATCCGCAATACCATATTGGTTATTACATTACATAACATTCTAATAATGTTTATGTTAGCACATTCACGTCATGCAAAACAATTAAATTCAACAGAAAGCCAAGTACCTTTAATAATAATATTTGAATATGAAATAAGATAAATCCTTCACAATTCATTCCTTTTATAATAACCTTCAATTACTGTGTTTTAATTTTTCAAAGATTTTGGGAATCAGCTTTTGACTACACAATGATGCACTAACGGCAAGTAATACACAAAGGAAGATACTTAAATCTGAATTACCAAAAACGATCTCAGTACAACGCCGACTACACAGTTTTATTGGGCTTCATTCGCATATATTTCCAAAATTTATTTTATTTAATTATTAACTCTACCTTCTCCTTAATGGTCCCCACAAATTTCTAGTAGCTTCTGCGGAAGCGTGACCTTAGTTTTCCATGGTCTAACTCCGAACCTAGCTCATCTATCGTGTAATCACTTAAATGGATAACCGTAGACTTATCTCTTAGGTAGATAGTAATAAATTATGTAAAAACGTTTTGTTCTAAAAGTACATAATTTAAGACAACCGGTTTCGTTAGTTAGATAAGTGATCTGATCTCCTTTTTAGAAGTTATTTGAATATAATAATTAACTCTATAATTATCGCCTACTATGGTTTTGAATTTATAACAAGCGCTTTATGATAGAAATTATAGAAATGACTTTAGAATTTATGGCAACTAGCTGTTATCGGACAGAGGAACTACTCGCACCATTTTCGTAAAGTTCCATTCTCTTATAGTGTGCATTGTGAATCTTCTTATAGCAAACTTCAAGAGCGAGAATTCATAGGAAATAGCAGGAGGATATTCACGCAGCACTTAAAATCTACGCAAGTTAAAAATGTGGAAATTATTTTCTGCCCATAAAAAAAAACAAGACTACAACGTTTCATGTTAATATGAATATGTAAATGAGTTTAATTCATTCACGAAAGTTTCCATTTTAATATATTTTGACCTTCCATATGATCAATTGTTTACGACATCTAACAGGAAAAGAACCTGTGCCTTATCATTAAATAATGTTCTCTAATTAACTTATGGTAAAATTTGCATTATCTCAAGGTGAGAAGAGAGCTTTATCTGCGAATTAGATGGCTCATTCCGAGAGCACTCTTTGTATACCGTAGTCACGGAACAATTGTATTTAAAAGCTGAAGAGACCGTAAAATAATTCAAGTTTTATTACATCAGATACCCGTACATAATTTTCAGCAGTTTAAGGTGCCTAAATATTTAAGTATGCATATTTAATATCGTTTTCCACAATTTCCTCGTATTAGAGTGGGTTAAATATATTTCTTCCTCGTTGTTGATTTGCTAATTGATAATGGAATTAAAAATATACTACAATTGTGAAAAGTGATAATCTTTGACGTTGCGCACTTCAAAAGAAGAGATAATAAATAATAAATTCAATTAGTAATTCCAAGCGATAATTCATTATTTTCAAAATAAAGAATGATTTAGGTATAAAAAGCAGTTATGATATATTTGCGGCTTCCGACGAATTTAAGCAGCTTTTTAGCTTTTAAGTAATGATAATAATAATTAACAAAATTAAAGATGATTTATCACCCAATAACAAATAACTTCGAATGTAAGCAGTATCATTCGCGTATAAAAGAGATTTCGTACATTAGATAATATACCGATGAAAAGTGATCATGCTTTCATATGCTACTATGAGAATTTGATTAAAGCAAAGAAATCTAAGAACAATTACCATAGAATCCAATAAGTAAAGAGGAGTAATAGGGGAAAATATCAAGAATATTCCCTAAATGAACTAATAAGTTAGTTTCGACGCTCAAATATCTTACTAGGGACTGTTTACAATCGTTTTCTGTCATCATATAAAAGAGTTAATTGAATATTAATTCGAATGAGAAATTAATAAGCCTAAAAGAAGTAAATATTGAATCTGAACCTGAAAAATCGGCAAAAGTTTGATTTAATTGGTAAAAAATGCTTGTCGTAAGAAATATTTAAGCCTATTAGTTATTCCAATCCTTTGCAAAACATTTGTCAGAAGTGGGATTCGAACCCACGCCCGGAGAACCGGACTGCGACCTGAACGCAGCGCCTTGGACCGCTCGGCCATCCTGACGACGTTTATAAATTAGCTGAAACAGACATTTTATTAAAACATTAATGTTGAGCGGAGATCTTCACCTAAAGATCGAATTACTCCGACTCATAAACCAATATTGATGAATAACCTTACATTTCCATAAGGTAAGAATATCAGTTGTGTAAAACGAAGAAGTATAAGAATTATCTGCAAGCTGATCTTTTTGAAAACGCTTCTCCTAATAAAACAATGCATCTCTTTTCCAATTCCAGTACCTACTTACGTGTGAAATAAAAATGATGATAACTTTGCTTTGCTTTGGACAGAAGTGTTCATGAATAGCCGTTAAGGGCGAATTGGATATAAATGTGATTCAAAGTTGTTGCACTAATTATTCCCTGCTATACATCGAAAATTAATTACATAAAATAAATACTGGAAGATAATTACATAAAATCGCTTTAAGTACTTTATAAGAAACTAAATAGGTTTATGCCATCGAAAAATTATTTTTACCCCAAAGCAGAGAAAAAGAATCACTTGAATTGAACAGAATAAAATCTGTGTGAGGACAGAGGATACTAGGCGATTCGAAGTAGGCTGATGATATAAGTATGAAAGATTAGCATTCGAAAATGTTTGTGTAATTTATAAATCAAGAGAAAGTTATCAATTTAATTCCGAGAATCGAAGTATTATCATTCGAAGAAAAATATTAAAATAAAAGACATAGGATAAGTAAAGAAAAATTCGTGGAAGAATCTTAGGCTAATCCCATACCAAATACCAATCTTTAAGTACCAGAAGTCTAACTGGCAATTCACTGAACATTTGGTTGCGCGTACTTTTAGTTAGCGAAGGATACCACTTGGTTCGTAAGATTGTGTTAAAGAGAGAATGAAAGTAGAAATAGCCCAACGTAGTCGGGATTCAAACCTGGATCTCCAATATGTCGGGCGGATGCTGAGTTGAGCTACCACGTCAGAATAATGTCTCCAATTTTTTTGGTCTTTCTATCGATTAAGATCAGAGTTGTCCAAGCTACGGCATGTATGGCCCTTTAGACAGTCATGTGCAACCCAGTGGAACGTTCTTTCCTGAAGGTTTCACACAACTTCTTATGCTAATAACCTAATACTACATGAAACCCTAGAGTAAATTAAGAGACATGCTTTAATAATCATAACATAACATATACATGATGCCAATGCTATGGCAAAACTAGACACTATACGCATATCTATGCAATATATGAAACTAGTTGTCAGTCATGTCGATATTTTTCTCTTCTGTTTCTCCTTTCCAAAATAATTTTTTAACCAAGACAAGAAAATCCTTCTATTTTCACGGAGATTTCCACAGAAAAACTTGTGAGATTCGTATCCAGATACCCCACTTTCCGGGCAGGTATACCAACCACTATTCATTCCCGGAAAGTGGGATACCTGGTTTCGAGTCCCAATGATGTCGATATATTTCGGGTATGTTTCTCCTTGGGTTTAAGCCGCTCAGCTCAGATATTTACCTTACCTTACTCCGGAAAATTTCGGTACTTAATTGTAATCGAAAATTTAATTCTTCAAGTCATTGTATCTTCATAGTTAGGTAAATTGCTCGTATCTTATATATTAAGTAGGATGTTTGCGTCTGCGAGCGTGTGTGTGTGTATGTTCTCCTAAAACTCGAGAATCAGAAATCGCACAAAAATTCAAACTTTGAAGATTGTTAAACGTCTTCCCTGGACAGATAATAGGCTACATTATATTCCCCTAACTGTCCTCAGTTCGACTCCAGACGATTAGAACCGCTTCCATAAGAAATGCATGTGAAACTCGCTTTTATCGCTCGCATGTTTTACTTGATTCGCCAAATTAAATCAGAAAGAATAACCGTACGAAATCGAAACAAGCACCAAAAGTAGGGAAATTGAATGAAGATTCATATTCTGCTCAGGAAATCTGGCTTCCGAATGAAAATTGCAAGAAATTGATAAAATACGCAAACTTTCTGTGAAATTCTGTGGTTGTAAACAAACGGTCTCCCTGACGACTAATTCAATTGCCGAGATCATGCATTTTAGTTCCCCCTTATGGCTTTCAGGGTCTGTTTCTTAAGCAAAATTAAATAAGAAAGAACAGTCGCATGAAATCGAGACATGTACCAAGAAAAGAGAAACTAAATGAAGATTCTTATTTTGGTCGTCGAATTTGTTTTCTGTTCAAAATTGCGAGAATGTTCATCAAATAAACGAAACTATTTTAAAATGTTGACGTTGTAAACAAACCGTCCCCCTGACGAATAATTCATCGGGCACTTCAGCTACTTTAATTATATAGTAGAGCCTATTGACAAGGAACTCATGATTACGAGCTCAGAGAGAGACAGTGAAGATTCTGAAACGGAACAACGTAGCCATTCTCTGGTAGTATCCGGCACAAGATTTGAGGGAATATCTTTAAACGCATATTTCCCAGAAACGGGCAGATATTCAGAGGATGAAATGTGTAGGAAAGCGGAACCGAGCAGTCTCCAAGAAAATATGGGTTTTATTCCGACGAAATAAATACATGTGAAGGAAGATGTAAAGACGGCAGGAAACGAACGTATATCAAGAATAAAACCGAAAGGATCTCTCTCTCGATATTTTCCTTCCTATTCCTCTCCCTCCTCTCTCAACTTCGCCCATCTCCTTTCTCAGCTGCCATTCCCTTCGACGCCATTGCTGCGTCCGTCGCCCGTTTCTCTCACGATTGCTGCAATGAAAGGAGGCCGTTTATCGGGAGAAAGTGCAATGGGTGCGGGGCGGAACAGTGACCCAAGATCAAATGGAGGAAGAAACGGATGTACATGACATCTTTTTATTTCTCCCAAATAAATCGCTGTCTGCGTAGATCTTCCCATTTTTCCCTCAAGCAAAACGATTTCTGGCGGAATGTTACAGCCAAAGTGATGATATAGGGCAGGAATGTCTTTGTCTCCATCTCGACTTTTTTAGCCGTTTAAGAAAATACGTAAATGACGGCAACAGGAAAAATATTACTGAAGTATCCGACTTATCGTGAGAAATACTTGGTGATACATTAAATGACGGAACTCGGAGAACTATTTAAGGACTTTTGGAAAATTAAGCGGAAAATGAATCCCAAAATCTCTAAAAGAGAAGTTTCTCTAACTTTTATCTTAAGTAATTTAAGAGTAAAATATTCGGAGCGGCAAGAACGTGTTAGCTGATCAACCCCACTGATGTTAAAAAGAAGTAAATATATCTGAAAAATGGGCAAAAGATTAGACTGAATTGGTAAAAAATGCTTTTCATAAGAGATGTTTAACCCTATTAGTTATTCTAATCCTTTGCAAAACATTTGTAAGAAGTGGGATTCGAACCCACGCCCGGAGAACCGGACTGCGACCTGGACGCAGCGCCTTGGACCGCTCGGCCATCCTGACGTTACAGATAACAGAAGATTAGAAAGAACTACGTCGTATCTTAGTAATTTCGAGCCAAGGCAATTTCGACAGAGATAACTAAATTCTTGCTTTTTATCCGTCAAGAGAAGAATTTCCACGAAAGTAAACCTTCGGATCCGCTAGGGAGCGGCGTTTACGAAAAGAGACATGTGGCTCAGAATGTAAACATTCCCCCTTACTTTATTTACGTTGCTGTATTTCGTCATCGGATTGGGTATTTCTGAAAGATACAATTGAAGAGTTCCTCTGATATATGTATGGGAAAATGCAACCTTAGCTGAAGCCGACGAATTAATTCAAATATAAGAAATCAATAATTAAATTTGTCAAGGAAGAATGGACTTGAAAAAAGTCTGACGGGACCGGGAAAGTCTTCCCGGTCCCGTCAGGTCCTAATGTTTTTATTTCTACCATGTATCAGGGGGTTCCTAGCACCATATCTCAATTAATGCAGCATTTTTTCATTTGTCTCTTGGTACAGTGCAGATAAAATATATTTCGTATAATTTTGGGTCAGTCTTGCTTCTGACTGCTATTATAAAAGCTACTGAGGTGTGAATCACCCCGGAAAATGGCCTTTATTGCGGTGAATCCTTATGGAAGGCCGTGAGAAGTGCTATTCATTGGATCATCGTCCTGTACTTCCGTGGAATTTTCTGCTTATTGAATTCTGTCTCAGAGAGGAGAACTAGAATTACCTCATTCCTCACCTTGTCCAGGCGCCTCATTCCGTTTCCAAAGCTTATGATATCGTAGCTAATGGGGGTGGGGATGAGGGGCCAACCAACCAACCGCCGGGGCTTTACGCACACATATGAATAGGAAATGGTATGTCTTTCACGAGTATGAGTGCTCAATATGAATCAAGGTAATCTTTACCCATATTGATTTGTATGAGTCTTGTGATTTTTTAAATTCTCTTACGTTACAATACTACATTATGTCACTTTAGGTTTAGATGTAAGATGAGACTTGGTAGTCATATTCTCGTCCTTATAAAGTCGTTTTATCATTTTCGTTTTATCATCTCTATGTATCAATTTTCTCGGAATCTACGAATTCTTCTCGGAATTCTTTACTTAAATCTGCATTGCGTAGAGACGGAAAGCTCTGTGTGGCTGTTTTCGCACCACGCTTCGCCTTACCTAGCGGCTCATCGTCGCTCGCATTCAGCTTCAATCCGAGTTAAGGGCAATCTGCTCCTTCCTGCGTTCAATTGTTAACAGGCGTCGTCAATTTCCGGATCGAGAAATGCTGCTCTGGGGAGCGGCGGTTCAAAAAAAATAAAGGTCCCAGTAGATGCGGCAACATGGCGCAATGTGGGTTGCCCCAATTTCAGGGGCGAATCTAGAATTTCAAGCGCACCCGTCCAGAATCATGTTTATTGAGCAGGGCGGGTCATTCCAGAGGGACGAGCGATGGAATACCGATACACGGCAAGGATCCAACGAACGACGAAATTGATATCTTCCGTTTTTAATGGTTAAACTCACCTCGGTGCCGAAATGGGAAGCAAACGTTGCTCCGAATTGAAATTAATAAGTGGTTTGATTATCTGCGAAGATCTTTCTTTATGAATTTATCACCCGAAACAATAAAAACTCCTTGAAATATACGTCCTTTCAGCAGTACAGCTATAAAAATTCCGAAAAATCAACGATTATGTCGGAGCTTTAATGAAATAATCGATCTAGTAATATTTTGTACCTTTCCCACCGTATTTCATAATATGTAACTTTGAAAGGTAATATTAAATTAACAAAGGTTCATACTTGGGAAGTGTAATCAGAAAGGTAAATTATCGGATATAATAATATGATGGTAAAAAATATGTTCTTGAACATATTTATAAACGGAGGAATATTTCGAAAAATCAGCGAATATGTTGGAACTTTCGAGAAATTTTTGATCTGGAAACGCGTCTGTATTCTTTTCACTGTATTTGATAGTATGACGCAATATTGAAAGGGCCCGGTTTATTCATCCTCAAATTCATACTTAAAAAACCCAGAATTATTTTTGAGAAACTCAGTTTTCACGTTTTTCAGTGTAGAAAATAGTGAATCCAAGAAAGCTTAGTTTTGCGAACTAAATTTTAGGAATAGAAAATAGATTCAAATATTTCACTTTTGCACACGATGAACGAATTGGAAGTTTGTTATCGTTTTGCTCGATGAGATGCAGCACCTTCCGAAGATTGGAGATATAGTTGGCGTTCTTGTTCACAGATGGCAAGGACTGCGAGCTCAGCAGATAAGGCACCATTTTCGATTGATGCTCACAGTACCTCTTGTTTCGCGCTAATATCGCCGTATATTTTACCTGTATCAATTTCAAACAAAGAAATTAAAAAGTTTCCTCCATATTTCTTAAGGGATGGGACATCTTGCCGCCCTTGAAATTGACATGCGAGATTGCTTTGTTCTCAACAAGCTGAACCCCACACTTTCCCGACCTCGCTTTCTCTTTTCGATTCTTCCAAAAGCTGAATTACTTCCGCATTTCTTTAGTTCCATCTTAATTTAGAATTAACAAGCGTTTTATGATGATGATTAACATGATGTTTGATACGATTCAAGTACATATTTATTAGGTGCGTTCTCGAAAATCTCACGCCTTCTAAACCCAACCCGACCGAAGTTTTATAGTGTTTTATAACATAATTTTGCCGGGAAGCGAAGTATTAATGACTTTCAGCATCTAAATGAGAAATGAAAATTCTATTATAATGGCAATAAAATTCAGATATTTCATCAACCAATTCATATTGGTATGGTAGAATTGTCCAAATTGCACCTTTCCTTAATTACTCATATCCGTGAATATATGCTGATAAGTAGAAATGGAAAAATAGTTCATTTACCTATGGTAATCTTATGGTAATGATTTAGAGACTTATCGCTTGATAAGAACGATCTTATCTTAGTTCAAATGTATTCAAACACATATAACATTCGCAATAATGCGTATTATGTTGCAATTTCGAAAGTTATTGCCATTTCTCGACCATACAGCAGGTACCATTTCCAATTAGTGATTTTTCTTACTTACCAGTGAGAAAAATGTATTTTAATGTACAAGAAATAATATTGTTTGAAAATTTCATGATTTGCTGTCTGTTTTCCTTATCTGAAAGTCTATCAGTCGCTTACTCAATTCATGTCTTCTTGTTGTAGTTTAATAGATTTCTTACTAGAAAGTAAATAAATAAAAAGAGATCAGTATAGAATCATGAAACTACGAAAATATTAAATAATTTTATTTCATTTCAATACTGCTTAAATGACATAGTATAACTATTTTCTTTTCATTTTATGCCACCATTCTCTTGGTTTTAGCTGTCTTTTTATCGAGATATGATATATTTTTGAGGATTATTTTTCATTCTATTTACCTGATTATTATATAATTCTTCTGAAGTCATAATATATTATCTCTGTCGACGCAAAATTACCTTAGTTGTCGGAGCACTTTTAACAATACTACTACTGCTACTCCGTCGACGCAATCGTTTATTGTTGATTTGTTCAATACAATATTCAATTAATAAAATGTTGCCTTAAAGGTAGTGCCAACGATATGCTTCGTTGCTATTTCAAACTTCTGTGATGTTACACCATCAACAGTATTTGAGTTTCGCCCAGCAATCACAACCGTCCTTGTAACAAGTTATGCCATGTTTATATTTTGTGAAGTAATGATGTTGCGAGAGGGTTTTATTTCAATTACAAACGAGGAGAAATTTGTTCAGTCCGAAGTGAGCAGATTTTAGTCCACCGTTCGCTCAACCTCTAAGATGCTTTTCTCGCGTACGGAGGCGATGAACCGATGAAGTCAGTTTATGCGTAAACGAGCTGCACGCCCACATGGAGGTGTAACCGATCTAATCAGAGCGAGGAAGTCAAGAAAAGGGTAGACCATTCCAAGTGGGAGGACATGCCTTATTATACAGAAAGCTCCTTTAACCAATGGAGCTGATACATTTGCATAAAGAGATCGAGGCGTTCGTTTTTATTTTTTATTAAACGTCATGCTCGAATATGATTTTATTTAATTCGCTCTTGATTCTAAAGGCGATTTACTCTCTTTCTATCCCAGTGATCGCCAACTAGTAATTCACTATAAATATTAAGAAACATCAATTTTCGAATGTTTATACAAATATTCATGTTACATAAATTTCTGAGGCTATCGTGATTCATTGTCATTGAATGATGAAAGTGAAAATTTTCATGCAACGTTTCCTAACAGCATGTGGGGATACTTGATAGTGGTCGTGCCAGAAACACTTTCGTTGAAATCAAAAAAATTACGTCAACAACCTGTTCTGTATTTTTTTCCAAGGTTAATTTTTTGAGAACGACTTTTCTTTAAAGATGAATAAATCATACACCTTAGCCGAANCCCCAAGATTCTACAGATACTTCTTAAGAACCAAATTATCAAGAAGTTTTGTTAGCATGATGTGTTAGTACTAAGCAAATGTCTATTTTACTTTATAAATGTTATAATTTTAATAAGGGTTGAAACGGCAGAACCTTGGGACTGTAATCGTTTCCAGATGTAGCTAATTCTTATGTTAGATATGAGTTTTTTGAGAAAATTTAAAGATACTTAGAATGAGAAGCATTTTTAACGTATTATTTTAAAGTGTTATTTTAACGTGTTTTCTCTTCGAAGCAACATCATTTTTGAGAATGCATCTTTTTTTAATTCTCAAAGAAGTTGAAAAAGTTTGTCGAATTACGCAAAATTGTCTCACAACAAAAAATAACCCAACTTTAGCACACAACAGAATTTTTATCGGACTCATGTATCATTGAGAAAGTTTGTATATACACTGACATTATGTTTAACCATATATTGTTAAATTCATAATTTTTTTGTGTATTGAGTGGTGCAGCAAATACAGGGGCGTGACAAAAAGTAGCTACGCCGCTGGTTGACCCCACCCTAAAGCGTAAATCCTGGGTGCGAGCCTGATTGTGCTTAGCATTAGAATTTCCTTAAAAATAAATATAGTAATTCAACACAACCCAAGAAGAAACAAATGCGAAAAATATCGACATGACTGGAACTCGAACCCAAGTCTCCCATTTATTCGTTATCCAAGTCGCATTCTGCCCGTGTTCAATGTAGGTTAAGGTAAGCAGATTGATGGCTAATGTTTTTCACAAATATCCTGGCCGATATCTGATTTTCGTGTACCATTTGCTCCTCCCCTAATGGTTCATTTGACTTACTGTTACAATAAAAGTTAACTCGGAAAGAAATTCAACTTTGATTTGAAGCGGTTTATCTCTATTGGAAGACTACGGATATCATTATGTTAAGGTAAACAATTTTGGGAGATTTCCTTAATTCTTCACGTCTAATCGAGCAAGTGAATTGTCATGCTCCAGGCCGGATCACTAGAGGACATTCTCAATTTTACGTCCCAGCATGTCGAGTAAATGTATACAAATATTCGCCCATCCCCAGAATGCTTAATGAAGCCAATACCATTATCAATGAACTTCGAAACATCTATATCTTCAGCATTAAGGTTGACTCTCTTAGAAGGTCGCTGATCAGATTTTATGAAACTAGACATAGAGGTTTAAAGACACTCCTTAAACCTCTAATTCATATACAGCCGTGTTTTACCTTCTTTTTCTTACAGAAACTAGTCTTGTTTTAAATTGGACGATGTATGCCGACTTTTCAACATTTTTTATGTATCGTTTGCTTTACTTGCTGTATTTTATTGTAAACATCGTTGTAGAATGCTTTTATTCTTTTCTCTTTTTGTACTTTCATTCTTTTTTGAACCTGACTTATTATTTTTATTACAACAATACTTAGTGGGAATGCCTGTTTGTGTTATAGATATAAATAAATAAATACCATTGTATCTTATTTTTAATCAAACAGGATTATAAGCAACTATACAATAAATACTGTTTCCTTCTCTTTAATTCATATTAAAGATCCTACCGATCAAACTTGCTAACTTTCTGTTGTGTTGACCATGAGGTTAACAGATAGAGGGCGTATGAGAATAACTTGGATTTTCTCCTATAATAATTTTTCGGATCTTTTTCTCCACCTGTTAATTTAATTTATCTGCCATTTGAATGATTTTGGGCATCAGGATTTAGGGTTTTTCTAAAGAGATTCTAGAGGACGCAGGGCAATACCGAGTTAGATATTCCGTCACACTCTCCGCCCTTAACATGTTCTTAATATTTTGATGTAAATTTTCGAAACATAGAGTCCTATATTGCTTAGCAATTCGTGGATACCACCCTCTAATTAAGATACATTGAGGCAATAAAATACCAAATATTGTCGATATTAGAAACTCTTGGGGATAATAAGAAATCAGCAGTAGAAAAGACAAACATTTTCAGAATCGAAGAATTATAGAAGCTTTCCCTAATTAAGAGATTGAGTTGTTATGAAATTACCGAGAAAGGGAAATCCAACTGGTTTCAATTATGATTATTTACTCTCATATACAACAAAATAATACCAATGATGACCCATGACTTAAAAGAACTCGTACTCTTACTAGTATTGTTAAAAGTGCTTCGACATCCGAGGTCATTTCGCATGTAGGCCCCCGCCATGAATCGAACCCGGGACCACTTTCACCGAATTCGAACGCATTGCCCACTTGGCTATCCGGGAGCCCAGATATCCGTATTCAATGTCATATTTCCATTGTTAAATAAGTTCTTTCCAAAAGTTTTAGCATTGAGGATTAGTTGACACAAGTGATATTCAATAACAAATAGTTCATGAAACTAAGAGAGTTTGAACGAGAATATTGAAGCAAAAGCCGCTATAAATTAAAAGCGTTTATTTATGGATCGGAGCTTGAAATCCGGAATCAAGATTGATAGTCTTCATTTCAATATGAGAGAGAAAACGTTTAAAAAGTATCACAAACAATAAAATATACCAATGAGTTTTGAGTGAATGGAGAAAAATCGTCTTTGATATCATTAATTAAACATCGAGGAGTAAAAGCGATGAAGCAAATGGTGCCGTAATTAGTAAGATAAAATATCACCGTATTATGCAATAATTGAGTTCATGGAGAATTTATGCTCCTCAGATATAATGGAGAGCACCCAAGCCATTATATATTAGCGAAACACGGTACTCAGAGTGTACTGTGGATAGCTGCAAGAGTTGTGCTCAGAGAATGAGAGCGGAGCAAGTATCGTTATCTGCAGGGGGATCAGAATCCCCGAGAGCATGTTTTCAATGGATCTTTGGACTGAGGTATTTGATACTGCTTTTGTGTTTTTTCATTTAATTCCTGGCGTTATGCCAAATGAAAATAATGGCAAATAGACCCTACGCGAAGGGATGAAACCCTTAATTACGTCTCTTTTAATGAGGGCTACAGAACTTTAAAAAGTAACGCAAATATTTACTGAATGGGAGCCTGCGCTAACGGTCTGAAGTGAATTCTCGCGTATCTCGGTCGTCAAACAATCCAGGCGTGTAAACACCGAATTAACCTCAAAGTACTCCTCACATTAAGGAATTATTGTAATCTCTTATTAAATATTCGCTTAATTCGATCTTTCTATGCGTAAATAATTCGGCATCCAATCATAGCTTTAATTACGCTAGAGACAATTGAGAGATGGGTCAATGAGTCGTAACACACGCAAAGTATGTGCATTTTAGTACCGCAAATGTTGTCTTATTTCCAATAGGTATCATTAATTTAAAGATTACAGGCTGAGAAATTTTTTTTGAAGTTTCAGAAAAACACTTTGTATCACTACAAACAGGCAGGGCCCAAAACGAAACTTCCTTCACACAACCATTCATTTAAAGAATTCGTATTTTTTTTTTGGCTTTTTTATGCATATCACATGCGTCAAAAGGCTTACACACGAAACGAATCTTCAAATGTGTCATTAAAAGTCATTAAATCAAACTACCAAGCTATTCAAAACATATAGAAAAGAGCTTTGAACCAAACAAAAGAAATGCAATAATTAATAGCACAAAGAGATCGATGAATTTCGCTAACTTAAAATACGGGTACAATTTTGAGAAAAACGATTTGTACTTAAACTTAATATAAGTCGTAAATAGCATGTACATAAATGTCTATAAAATTCTCCCCAAGTCTTCCAAAAGGCGTGGAGAAATGTCCCTGTGGAATATCTCAATGGATAAAGTAACCAACCGGCAATTAGAAGACCCAGGTTCGAGTCCCGGTCTCATCAGACTTTCATGTCCGTTACTCCTTGGGATTTTTCTATAAAATGTACGGCTTAATTCAGTTGGAAGGCTGTAAGCGGCATCATTATTTTATTTTGAGATCTCTGAGTACACTATTAAAATTGAGTAAGTAACTTAAACATCTCTACTCCTTTATTTCCAATATACCTTCTAATTCGATTACTTAACTTACCTCAGCCTTGTGGTAAACAGGCATGAGAGAAATTTAAAATCATAAAATCGCAAATCGGTCATGTGATTACATGCGGGAACATTCCTCTTTACTCCAACAGCATTACTTCATCCCTCAGGTCGGAATAAGGAAAATTTTAATTGCTCCCGCAATGAGAAACAAGGGGATTTACATTAATTGCGTGGATTAAAGAGGAAGCGCTACTTTTCCCAGGAATCGACCTCCGTGAATTTTATTGCACTAATTGACCCGAGGGAACGGAAGCCCCGTCCTCCATTCCTTCCATCAAATTCTAATCCCATTTTAATTGACTAACAAATTAAACGCGCTCTATTTCACTCCCGCGCAGGCGCAATTAATTCCGAAACATTTGTCTCCACCATCATCACACAATAGCGGAGATCAAAAAAGCGGCGTGGGCATCCTTCCCCATTTGCAGTGCTGCAAGGAGCACCACTTTTTCCGATAATCTGAAGGAGCAGCGGAGGCAGTAAAACTCCCATTCATCTCCTCCTTAACAGCAGTCCGGCACGCAAAACACATTCCTTCCCACGCATCGGTAACCGTCCCAGACATGGGACCGTGAGGAACATTTACGGCCGCAGTCCGATTCTCCGTTGTTTCCCATCAGCGGACATGGAGACGCACGGCTCCAGATGTCTCTTCTCCCTAATGCAACTCGCTCCACCACACCTCCGTCTCCCTCTTAAACGATTCTTCTTCGGTTTAAATACAACTGTTCTCACCATCTACCATCTGAAAACTACGCCTTTGTTCCTAACAACTCTTCCTCGCTGTCTCTCTCCCCCTTCTGATTCTTCCCCGCTCTTTCTATCTCCCCTTTCGCTATCTCTCGCTACGACTTTGCACCATTCCATCCTCCGAGCCTGGCCCTTAATCCCCGCAAAAGCCTTTGATATGAAGTAGTGATTCGCTAACTGCGGCTGCAAGTGAAACTCAGGTGGCTCTCGATGCTCTTGAAAATGCGACGGAAGGAACAATGCCCACGCATCTACATCTCGGGATTTTCACCCCCCAACGACAGCGTAACGGCCCTTTTTTCCTATCGCGAGGGGGAAATGAATTGCCAATCTTAAGTAAATGAAAAGAGTGCCTCCGTATTTTCCACATTTTTTTGATGAATGACCAGTTGTAGCCATCTCTCCTGAAGATGGCTGCAAGGGCGAAGACGGTCGTCTCCACCGTTGGAGCGATAAATGCATTGGAAATTGAGTTATCCGCAGTGAACGTGTTAAAAATTATTGTAGAAATTATGAATTCCTGTTTTCCTTTATAAAATATGTTCCACAAAGTAAGGTCGAATCAAATTGGTGGCATTGCCAATCATAAGATTAACAAAATAAAATACATAAAATGTATAGCTTACTCACGCGAAGAGATAAGATATATGCAAATCCTACTTCATTTGCATAAAATATAATCGTGAAATTATCAGAAAGCACTCATTTTCAAATTAATATAGTTAAAATTATGTAAATGGAAATTCGACCTCATTAAGTACTATACATTGGCGACAGAGGTGNTTTCCAAGGGAATGATGATAAGCCCTAACGAAAAAGAAATAATGAAGATGCGGTTGCAACTTTCTAATTTCAATTAATTTACATCTATTGGATATATCACGAAAAAAATTAAACACTTAACTGGAGAGAATTTAGGCTCTAAGGTTATTTTTCTTTTAAGTTGAGTATATAGGGAAACTGAATGAAACCTCTCCATAAGGCAAGTTTGAAGATTCCTTCCATGGATGGATGAACAGCTCTTGTTTTACGTTTCCTCCTATTTAATTCCCTCTTTTAACGCACACAACTTCTTTTTCGTCCAAATAATCATACATACGCTTTCATTGATAGAGATGGAGATGCGTCAAATATCAGTTTCACAATTATTGAGAAGAACATCGGTAAATCTGAAATTATGATGCCAAACATGCAATAGTTGATGTATGAGAATATAATGTAGCAATATAATCCCTTGGCAAATGAAAGGTTTAAAACTCGGTAAAGGAAGTTATCAATTGCAGTTAATTGCCATATTACGTAGAAATTGTAGTGGCTGATAACGACAGCTGATGTTTTGAAACAAAGAATAAAATTTTCATTCGATTATAATTGGAATTTACTATTAGAAAGATTCTGAGGAATGTGAAATCTGAGGTAAATATGCAAAAGTAAATTGAGGAAATATCGATAGTAGAGAAACATATCTAGTAAATATATCTTTGGGGCCATTATCCGAGAAAGCAAGAGAATCGTCAGTTTTGCAGTACAAAATGCACAGAAGACTGTTTACTTAGTTAGTAATAGCTAAAAAGTAAGAAAACACAATCAAGAAAAAGCTCAAGCGTCACTAATGTTTTCGAAGACACTGATATGAAGCTACTGTCGACAGTTTCACAGAAAGAAATTATATGACGTAACAGTAGGTAGAACGTAAATAATTCAGCAATTTCAGTATCTATTTCATTATGAATAAATATAATATTATAA